>JAODKN010000044.1:10429726-10454289 GCA_026774425.1 Petrocephalus zakoni
GCGCTGCAGATGGGGTAAATGCGTTAATATTTTTAATCAGATTAATCACGATGCTGGATTAATCCGCGTTAACGCGTTAATTTTGACAGCCCTACAATGAACATCGTATGTACAGGCCATGGTTATAGTAGATCTAACTAATAGCATCTTTGATCCCCAGTGTAAGTAGGACAGACTAAGTCACATCAGATTTGCCTGCCTGGGTGGTGCTTTGGAGAGGATTCCGGGTGGGGGGCCACTGGCTGGACCGGCCTAGCTTGCTTGGCTGACAGCTTCTTCAGGCTGGCCTGCCTCTTTTCAAACATCTGCTGGACTTCATCCAACCTTTCCAAAGCCTTCTGCAACTTTCCCTGCCAAGAAAGGTTGGGGGTGGGGGGGAGTGGTCAGCCAGACAGAAGAGCAACCATCTGATTGGCTGAATAACTGCTTTGTTTTCATTGAGTGATGCCATCATAGTTTGCTCGTTTTGTTGGTTAGGTGTGTCAACCGATCTTCCCCACAGAGCATAGCACCTTTTCCCCCAACTCTACCCAGCCCTACCAACCTCAACATCCTCGGGAAGGCAGATATCACACTGGGCATGCAGGTCCCTCAAACTGGTCAGCTCCTCCTTCTTCGCAGCCTCTATGAAGGACTGGACGTCTCTTAGGGCGGCCTCGGCACCCTCCTGAGACTGGCACCTGTCCACAGCTTGGCTGGCCAGCAGGTACATGCCAGACTCGCACCACTTGTTCACCTGTGACAACATCTCGCCACTTGAGTTGCACAGCATGGCTCCAGCTTACATTATTGCTGTTTTGCTTGCTAGATGACAGAAATAAATAAACCAACAAAGTAACAACACGTAGGCTAAGTGTCAAGTACAGTCTACCTGTATGTTTTTCAGGAGGAGCCTAATTATGCTTAAAAAGAACTATAGAGAATGTATAACTGCAAGGAAGAGCTACAGTAGAGCAAGTTATTCAAAACGCAAATTCACTTTGAATCTAACTAACAGTCTTTAAACAGCTACTACTGGGTAGATCAAACCAGTGTTGTAACTTAACTGGCCTAAAACCCCAAGATGACCTGTTTTTCTTCACACCTTGTCCACTTGCTGACATATCCAGAGGAACTTCTCCAGAACGGCAAGCTTTCTTTTAACCTCGTCGGAGAAGTAACTGCAAACGCGCCTTAGCTGGGCGCTCTCGGCCTTGATGGAGTCGGCGGCATAGTGACTGGTCTCGATAAGCCAGTCACCGTGATCAGCAAGCCTCTGGGCCTTTTCCAAGGACTCCTGTAAAACCAAAGCCGCGGGTGGTGAGATTACCAGTCAAACAACTGGAGCTCAGTGGGGGGACTGGAATACGAGTATAGCTTTGACCTGATATTCACACATTCCCACCTCCATCCCAGGTGTAATTTAGAACCATTCCAGGAAATGGGGGGAGCTAATTTTCCCTCAGGGGATCAAGTATCATGCAATTTCAGTCTTAGCAGAAGTGAAACGACCACAGTTTTGAGTTTCTCTGCTACAAACATATACTGGACCTGAGCTTTCTCTTTCAAAGCTTTGACTTCACTAAGCTGCTCCTCTACTCCAGCCATGCAGCTCCCGACGTCCGAGATGGAATCCAGCTCCTCCGTCCAAGCTTCCAGAGACATTTTCACCTGTGCGATTGAGTGGGAGAGTGAAAACGCAGTCAGAGAATCCAGCATGGGCCCAGTCGGATCCCTTCTCCTTCAAACTCACCTCCGCACAATCCTGCTCAAACTGCCTGAACTGCAAACACTGCTCCAGTTTCCGGTGGTGCTTGGACCACCACTGCTCAAGAGAAGATTTGGTCTCATCCAGCTGAGAAACCAGCCTGAAACAACATCAAACTTTCACTCACTAATACAGGTCGGCCTTAGAAACGTTGTAACCATACGAGGAACATCATAACACAGCTTTTGTATTAAAAACAGACAAAGCCACCTTTCCACCGTCTGCAAGTTCTCCCTTTCATCAGGACTAAGACGGCCACTAGCAGTTTTGTTTGCTGATCCATTGATACAGGAAAGCAGTGTGGCTCCCTGCTTCACTGCCAGACGGAGTTCTTCCTGTAGGATGAGCCAAAGCCACACGAAGCAGATATGAATATGCACCTGACCAGAACAGAAGGAAAGCTTCTGACAGTCAAAAGTCATATGCACCTTTATAAACCGGGCAATGCAGGGAATGTAGTCTTATTTAATAGCCAAGGAAAGCTGAAAAATGCTTGCATTGTTTTACATGATGTGTTGAAGTAAAACACAATTTTATACTTAATTAGCAAAAAAATTGTAATCCAATGTCTATGAAGTGTTTTATTTTTTAAGTAGGCAAGTCTTTAGTTGCTTGTGTAAGGAACTATAAAATGCCTTTTTTTGTAAAACATTAATTGGTATTTCGTATAACCTAAAAAAAAAACTGCAAGTTTCACAAGTGGCACAAATCAGATTTCTTAAGCTTGGTTCACGTTATGCTTCACACGTTCATGCCGCAAAGCTCTCTTGCCGAGAGATGTGTTCATCTTAGTTGAGTGAAGAAAAAGAAAGAAAACAACCCCAGCGGGGTAATTCCAAGCAGATGCGTGTCCCACCTGCAGCTCGTTGTGTCTCGTCGTGTGAGCGCACAACAGGTCTTTAGCACCATGCACATCCGCAGGAAGTTCCACACCAGTGAGCTCGGCGCTGAATTTTTGCAGCCTCTGCGTAGCGGCTTGCACGGTAACTGCAAAGCTTTCGATGGCCTGCAAACGGCAGACGGAGTCAAGACAGAAATTTCATGTTTTGTCACAATTTCCAATACAACCCATTCGCTTAAAATACCTCAACCATTTCCAGCCATTTCCTTAATTCAATGAAATTTACTTTTAATATTTCGGTACATAACATCTAGTGGATGAGCCATATGAAAGGTTTTCTTTGGACATGAAGACAGCCACGTGCAAGAAAGCAATGTGCAACTCATTGCTGTACAATGTGCACTCATTGCTGTACAATGTGCACTCATTGCTGTACATTGTGCACTCATTGCTGGTTTCCTGCTTTCAGAGGTAACACCGTTACACCAGCGACGGCACACGAGGCATACAGCGGCCGCATAACAATAGCTTGCAGGTGCAGGACGTGTCACATAAACAAACAGCCAAAGCCACTGACTGTCCGGTGGTGTATCCACTGACTGTGACAGTAATCCAGGTTCCCTCCAAGCTCGCTGGTCAGTTGACCTTTGTCCACGTAGACATGCAAGTCAGACAGCGAGCTCAGCATGATGACCTAAGAAAAAAGGAAGGGGAGGGGGACATATAACTAAAACTGTTACTCACTTAGCTGGCCTCAAACAAGTGACGGCCTGAATATGTACGGCATCTGCAATGTAATTTGTTCAAACATAATTAAGCAGGTCCATGTGCTACCGAGCTAATTACATCAATGGAATTTGAAATGACGAAGGACAATGAGCTTTCTAAATTGACGATCCATTTTTGAGCACTTGTCTCAAATGATGCCAATAAATGAACACAAGCTACAATATACAAATGTCACCCATATTAAAACATAACATGTGTAATACATAGTTTTCAGCGCCCCCCCCCCACTTTTTGCTAGTTTGTTGAATTAACTTTATTAGATTTACCGGCGTTCCATTTTTAGAATCTTTTAGATTCTCTGGCTTAACTGAATTCAGCTACCTTGTGCCCTTGTGCCTTTCCCTCACCCTTGTGACACACGCCTCATGCGCAAACAGGCCTCCTTTGGCAGACAATCTGCACGCGCGACGCCACCTAGAGGACAGCTGGGCATTTCTTTTTCTTATACGGTGCAGCACAGGAATTCTGCCATTTCTTGCTCATCATTGGAAACAAAAAAAATAAATAAATAAAAGATCCAATCAATTTCAATTAACAAGAGGGTCGGGCAGCAGGACGATTGCTGTGGGAGTCCCGTGGCTCGGAAGAAGCCCGGCGGAGGCCGAGACCACAGGGGGAACAGCAGGCCTGCGGGCTGCAGACTCAGTGGGTCGAGGAGAGTCACGCAGGCTACCGAGAGGCCGGTTAGGGCTAGAGTGGCAGAGCGAGGAGGGGGCTGGGAAGCGGGGAGCTACGCGGGGATAGGAAGGCCGTCTTCCTCCCGGGATGTGGAGGACCTGCTGCCGAGATCTCTGCCTATCCTCGGAGGCCTGCAAGGGAGGGAATAACCGCAGCGGACGCCGCTCTGCGTATAGAGCTGCATGCAGCATCAGCAGTGCTCCCGCAACACAGAGGGCGCAACTCCTGTCTGGCATCTGCAGCAATTGCCTGCGACAATTGCTCTCTTGGTGAGGTTCTCGGCGTCCTGGGGTGCAGCGTTATTCAGCTGGTTCAGAACACCCCCCTAAGAAAAAAAGGATGTAGCCTGAACCAGGAACCAGAAAATGGGCCACGGCTCGAAAGCACAAAGGTTCTCTTCCTCTTGCATGCCTTACGCTACATTTGACTTATTTAGCGGATCCCTTCACCCAGACGCACAACCGAAAGCAGAGTCAGGCGGCCCCTGTAGTAACTGTGGCGGAGAGCCTTGCTCAGGGGCTCAATTGTGGAAGTCACAGCACAGGGTCAGTCAACGTGCAGCACCCCAGGAGCAGTGAGCTAAGGGCCATGTGACTGTTCTGCCAAGGCTGGGTCTCGAACCGACGACCTTCCGGTCACATGCAGACGCTCAGCCCACTGAGCTGTCAGATAATTAAAGCCAGCTGACCCCGATTACCTACAGTGTTAACCCCACCCCATGCACTGGAACTCAGTGAAACCTGTACACCTTTTATCATGAAGCTAAACAGTTCATGATGGCCCACCTTCATTTTGAAGTCATCGCGGTGCAACCGGATTCCAATATCGGCCATGGTCCTCTGGAAGAAGCGTGTCGGCCGGAGAACCAGGACCTGCTGCAGGTTGCCCGGAAACGCCCCCTGCAGGTGGACCGTAAGAACAGCACCAGTGCACAAGAGTCACATGCAGAATATTTATACAGCATATAAAACCGACATGTCTTGCAAGACAAATTCGGCAAACCAGAGCGATGCATCTGAATAAAATAATTTTTTTTTATATATTTTTATATTTATTTTTTTTTTTTTTTTTTTTTTTTTTTCCCCCCCAAATTCCCTCACAGAACAATTTCTTTGACGGACAGAATCTCTTTAAAAGATCCACCCAGGAGCTCAGAGGACTGTGAGCCTCTCTGCAGACATTTCACACTAGCCTCCTACCTGGCCCAGAGAGACTGCCTCATGAAGGCGCTATAACGTTTAAATAGGATGAATGACATTCCTCGCCCCTGAGCACCTCTGTAGCTAATCATGCAAACACAAGCACGGGAGACATTGGCCGCAAGGATGCCACACCATCCACGTACCGCTATCCTCGCCAGGGACGCCTTCACAGACGTCCATTTGTCCCGCCGGCGATCTATGATCACGACGAAGCCGATGCTCGCCGCTTCCTGACTGAAAGACAGATTAATGGCAGGGAGGATTAAGGGATTCCTTAGCACCTGTGCAAATAATAATAATAATAATAATAATAATAATAATAAATGCATAACGCAAGCATTGCTTTATTTATACTAAAAAAAAAAACCTAACCCTAACCCCCCCCGGCCTGGGTACATGCAGCAGTACGGTGCGGAAGGGAGTCGCACAGTCGCTGTATCCTCTCCTGCGGCAGGTTGGCCTACATCTGTTGTAACTGGCCCTCAAGATCCTGCAGATTGGCACTGAGTCCAAACTGCAGTTGACGTCCAAGCCGATCCCATGCGTTAGATTGGGGAAAAATTGGGGGACCTGGCTGGCCATGGGAGGACCTCACCATGACACAGGCAGTCCATAGACACCCATGCCGTGTGCACACAGGCATTGTCTTGTTGAAAGTTGAAAGAGGGGTGAGATGCAGACGCAGGATGTCACTGACATAGTGCTGTTCTGTCAGGGTCCCCTGAATCACTACCAGAGAAGACCTGAATTCATACCCTACGGCTCCCCACACCATGATGCCTGGAGTAACACCGGTGTGTCTCTCTACAACACTGGCAGGACTGGTCCTCTGCCCTCGGCACCGCTGTACGCGCACATAACGGTCATCCGTGGTAATGCAGAACCAAGATTCATCGCTGAACTCGTCATCAGTCCACGCCTCCCGGTTATGGCAGAACTCCAAAAGCAACCGTCTCTGCGCTGGTGTTAATGGCAGCCTACGCATGGAACGGTGAACCCGTAGTCCGGCTGTTGCCAGTCGTCGGCACATGGTGCGGGATGACATGGGGTGTTACAGAGAGTCCAATGCCTGTGTGGCAGGCGCAGATGTCATGGGATTTTGTAATGCTTGGTGAACAATACAACGACCCTCCCTTGAGGTGGTCTGTCTTGGGGGACTAGAACCTTCATGATGGGTGTGGGTGCCCTCACACGCCCATTGGTTCCAATATCGGGCGACTGTAACATCTGCATGCCTCATATGTCGGGCAATTGCACCATGCGACCACCTAGCCTCATGCAAATCCAAAATGTGATATCTATCAAACTCTGTAAAGTGCTGGTACTGCTATCGAATGCATCTACGAGGTGTCTGGTGACTAGACGTGCCAGCTCCTTGCAAATCGAATCATTTACATACCCATTGCTGGTCTACACGTGTACAAAATTACATCCAAATAGGATTTTTATTTCTAGGTGCTTAACTTTGTCACTGACTAAATAGTACTGATTATTTCTCTAAAAATGTGACTTGGATGGCCCCTGCTGTGGGTGCCATATCCATAGGAAGTCCTATAAAACAGGAAGTGAGGTAAAAGGTGCCTTGGGTAGGGACTTGCTGGATTACACCATCATGCACCATATGGGACATGTGACTAAAACCAATGTCCATATAATAAGTTCCACAATCCATCCTATTAGTTCCTGAAATAGTGGCAGTTGCTCACTCCCATGCCAGGTGGTTCTGCCCAATCCGAAAGCAAAACATTCAGTCATCAAGAGATTTGGGAAGCGAGGAAATTATTATTATTCCTCAGGGGAATAATAACATTTTATAGGATCCAACACACACTAAGGGGCGGGATTTTAAACCACACAGTTAAAACTGATAGGGAATCCGTACCTCGGAATACTGGTCAGGTAGGTGATGACATTGAGGAAGTCTTCGTTCGGCAGCTCGTTGAATCCTGAATACTCAGGCAAGCTGATGATGGGTGCGCCATCTTTCCCCCTGCCTCCTGTAAAAGCACGGGCTCCACAGTGAGCTGACCGGCACTTATAGCGTTGGTCTATTTAAAAAAAAAAAAAAACAATAACTTTGCCTCCTGACTAGCAGAGCGTTCACACTATAGCGACAGAGCGTGAGCCCCGAGTCAGACAGAAGGCTGAGCTGGATTCCACTCTGCCTGGCTGCTCCACAGAATCAGCTAAAGGTCACAGAGACCCTGTACAAGATAACAAAACTGAGAAATGAATGCAGAGGTTCCTATAGCAGAAAAAAGCCAAGTATCAACAGACAGCAATGAAGTTGATTTTAAGCTACAGTTAGCGCCTGAACTTTATTCAAATAAGGAAATTCCGTGCTTTATCTGAGTAGTAGTTCAAAGGCATTAAAAACTGCAACATACAGCAGTTGCACAATAATAGTGACCTAACAAGTGGACAGGGAAGCACCATGAATCAAGCAATTTGGTAAAACAGGAACTGTACGGTTATCTGTACGTCAGGGTCAGACCAAAAATTACACTTGCCACCAAAATTTCCCATACTACTTACAGTATATGTGGTACGAAAAGCTGGCTTCCACATACACCGTATTATGCGAGTTAGGCAGAGTCTTTGTGCCTGTATGGTGACTCACCACAGGTGCACGTTTCAACAAAACCACTAGATGGTGATGTCGAGCCAACTTGCACTCCCAAGTCCGTCAAACCACATTTTACTATTGTGGCCACTGCTAATTAATCCATTTGAAATCTGAAAACCAACAAAGCACAAAGCTGCACTGAATGTCTAAGGGGTTTAGAATAATACCCCAAAAGTCAAAAATTCCAACTGCAAATGTCGTAAACATTTTCAGATGACCCACAAAGTTCAAATTCAAATAGTCACACAAACATTAACATATGTTTCTCAACATATATAGCTAATATGTAGCTTATGACAACATATATATTTAAAAGCCATGACAGCACGTCTTTCTTGTTAGATTTACAAACATCTGAAAGAGCCTCCCTCCTGGAATGCTCACCTCCCACCCATCACCCTGTAATATTAGTGCCCCTCAAACCTAAGGAAACAGCTCCACCAACCCCAAGCAACCAACCAGCCACGCCCCCTACTGGCCATGTCGGGAAAAGAGGGCACCTGGCCCAAAGGTGAGGCTGGACCTGGGATTCCGAAGGAGCTACTGCCTGCCGTCCGCAGTACTGCACCAGGCTGATTTCCTGCTCGCTGCTCCCCGGCCAGCTGGCTTATTTTATTTAACAGCATTCCTCACATTCCCAGGGACAGCAGCATGAAACTGGCTGTTCTCAGCCATCCAGCACTTTTTTTCTAACCAACCCTAAGCATCCATATGCCATCTATTGAAAGGACCATATTTTTTCGTCATGAATTCCAGGGCCCATCAGTTCAGCTTTCAGCAAAACAACCCTGACTGCACCTGTCTCGACAAGCCCGTAGCCCCTAGCGGGAAGGAGCTGCCACATTTTAACGCAGACAGCCTTCGTTATTGCAGCCGGTATGATTCGATTCCCAATCCCTGTTATTGGCTACCCACTGTGACGTGGAACCAAGAAAAAGGCAGGATCTTCATCAGCTTTGGCATCGGCCTCTGCAACCAAGAGAATCGGGAGTTCTGAGGTCCGGGACAGAGAGCTCAAAGTAACCCCATCCCACAGGAGAGACGTCAAGTACATCAGTCTCTTTCATAGTGACAGTGGCGCTTACAGACCCAAAACACTGGGTCATTATATAAAACATTCTATTGCTGTAAATATTGCAACACGGATGCTTTTTGAAGTTGTCGATCACATCGACTGACAGAAAATTGTGACGTGAGAGACTGGGCACATCTCACTGGCGAGACGCGTTCGACTTAAATGAAAATGCAGAGACTATCCGGGGGGGGGGGGGTAGTGCTCGGGTTAAAAATTTGCCCTGGCATCACCTTTCATCTTCAGAAATCGCAGTGGAATGTTAACTGCCTGCCAGCCAGGATTACACATTACCTTCCACCATCTGTCCAGAATCACCACCAGCAAGAAATATATCAGCCCGATCCAACCCGTCTGCTCACAGGTGACCACTTTAAAGCCCAGTTCCCAAACTATTTATGTCATTTTTTTTCTTAAATTAATATATGAAGATATTAAAACATATTTCATATGACAGGATTTTGGGGGAAAAGTCTTACTGTTGTGTTCCAGTGAGAAAGTGCAAACCTCTATAATTTCACATAAATTGTAATAGTAATCCTCCTCAAGTAAATTGTGCATGCTTGATTTGTGACAGACTAGATACACCCATCTAAATCTATGCTGCCTGGCCAATGAGAATCAAACAAAATGATTTTCTTAAAAGGAGAATTCCACCACAAAACGAAAATTACCGACAATTTACTAAAATAGATATCCAAACAAATTTATTCAGTTCTTTTTTAATTTTTTAAACAAAATATCATCAATTTAACCAACAAACTACATGAAATTTGGGACTACAAACCACTTAATAAGAACATAAGTACATAAGAAATTTACAAATGAGAGGAGGCCATTCAGCCCAGCCTAGCCCTGATTTAAAGGAATCCAAGGTGTTAGCCTGCACTACACTAACAGGAAGACTATTCCATACCCTAACTACACGCTGTGTAATGAAGCGTTTCCTCAAATCCAGTTTAAAATGCTCTCCCGCTAATTTCCACCTATGGCCACGAGTTCTTGTATTTGAACTAATGCTGAAGTAACTATTTGGTTGTACAACATCCAAACCTATTAGAATCTTATATACCTGGATCATGTCCCCCCTCAATCTCCTTTGCTCAAGGCTGACCAGATTCAACTCAGCTAACCTCTCCTTTTATAAGACATTCCTCTAAGACCAGGAATCATTCTTGTAGCCCTATGCTGAACCCTATTTTTTTTAGGTAGGGTGACCAAACCTGCACACAATAATCTAGGCAGGGTCTCACCAAGGAATTGTATAGTCTTAGCATCACCTCCCTCGACTTAAACACCACACACATAGAGACCCGACACCCTACTGGCTTTTTTTAATTGCTTCCCCACACTGGTGGGAGTGGGACATAGAATCATCAACATACACACCAAATTAATATGAATTATAAATGACCCAGATCTGTTATTTCAAAAGCCAATCCAGGAGAAGTCAGGCTGACAATGACCATTTACATTGCAAATAAAAAAGAGAGAGACAGGATTCAGAGAGCAGACTTGCAATGTTAACTGGAACAGAAACAGCTAATGACTAATTACACAGGTATGCAAAAAGCTTCATGGGATATTTTTGGTAAATTTTATGTTTTTTATGGTGCTGAATCCAAAATTTATCTCCATTTCCCTCCATCACGTACAGTTCTTTTTGCAAAACATGACTTTACATTAAAAAAACAACCACGATGAAAAAAAAATCAATATTTTATCAAGTATATTTAATAAAATTAAGTATGCATAATTTCTTATAATTGAAAAAGAAACAAAAAACCATTCCTTAGTGATATATTAAACACTACGTTTACTCTTTTTGTCTGTGCCAAACCTATCTTACCCCCCCTCTACTGACCCTCCCTCAATTCCTCGCATTTTCTATTTGTATATCTCTTGAGTCTCGCTCTTAGAAATATTAAATTAATGTAAGAAATCATTATTGGATATGTTTTTTTTTGACTCAAGGATACCAAATTTCAGTTTAAAAAGGGAAATTGTATGTTAAATTACGCTAAAAACATAAGTTTTGCAAGAAAACCTGACGAGATGGATTATTTTTTTTTTTTCCTGGGTTCAGTGAGTAAAAATCTATAAGAAACAGTCAAATAATCCTATGCAGTTTTTTGGTTGCACTCATAATTCTCGATTCTGACTGAACTGGCCTTGATTATGTCATTTGTGGATTACATGGATACCAAAATTCAAAATATACTACTCAGGGCTGAAGAATGAAGATGTTCTCAGACCAAAATGAAACTGAATATTAAGTACAGTCTAGCAATAGCTCAGAATGCTGAGATGGGAGGAACTGAAGCTTACCAGACAGGACAGCAAACCTGCGGTGTAGCTGCTCTATGATGTCCACAGCCAGGAGGGGGCGCACTTCCTGCTGCATGATCTCATCTAAGGAGAGACCGTGAGGGGAAGAGCATCAGCTTGGACACGTCACAAGGGAACCTGGGAGAACTCATCAGCGTGTGGCCTTATGCACCCCATGACAAAGGGGGTCCTTCAGAATTTATTAGTGCCCAGTCAGGCGACATCAGTGACAGACCAGCTTATAACACCCAAGAACATGGCCCTGTGTGAACTGTGAGCTTTCTCCATGTAACCATTATGCAACTGCCAGGTCACTATTCCACAAAGACAGCCTAAGGTCAACAATCGCTCACTGCCTTTCTGTAGAGCTTTAACAGTAGGAAATGACAGCCAGACAAAACATCTTTTGATTCTCTTTTTCTTTTCCCCCTTTACATCGTATGACCATTATGCCCTCGAGCTAGTTCAGTCCCATTATTCGACACCGTAAAGGATGGAATTGCCAAAGGCACACTGTAACCATGCCCCAAATCACCAGGCGCACAAAACCACCTCTGTTCTGTGCTCTAGCCTGCATTAACACTTGACACTGCCTTCGCTTCATTAAAAGGTCGGCTACTTGAGCGCGGATTCGCTAGACTATGCATAAAAAAAGTCAATCAAGATGGTAAAACTGATCTGTAGTATTCATAGAGGTGCAGGGCCGTGGGTCTCGGAGGGAATTTAAGTCTTCTCTCACTACATAGCATCAAGGGAGCAAGCTCTCAACCAAAAATAACCAGCTAACCAATTTGCTGAGAGTTAGCAAGTTTTATAGCTTTTAAAAGACCAGCTAACGCTGAAGACTTAAGCTCAAGAACAGACCTTTAGCCAAACCACAAGCATTACAGCACCGTGCATTAAAACAACCTTCATAGAATTTTTAAGAATTACATTTTTTTAACACAATGGATATTAATGGAGCAAAACTGTATGGTGAATATTCTGGTTACCCACCCACAAGAAGGGGGGCGGGAGTGGGACCACTGCATAGGCCCAGCCGAAATATGCCTGTGCCAGAAGTTTGGATTGTTATGGGTAAGTTACTGCTATAATTACACCGGAGGACGCGTAAAAGCAAAGAATCGTCATCGCTTCTCACAGAAAAGCAGGTATGTCATACAGCTCTATTCGGGCAGAGAAAATGATCTGGGCAAAACGACCAAACAACTGGGGAAACACAGACTGTCTGCCGACAGAATTCTAATAGCAGCAAGATAAATGGTTACATTTAAAAAAAAAAATTAAAAATTAGACTAACCAGGTCCACAACAGCTCCCCCCCTCAATCAGTGAAGCTACACAACAGCTGATTAAGTCACTAACATGGATAATTTGCATATTTGCACACTTACATTTAATTTATTTATATCTTTAATACTGTTACTATTCCACTGATTTCGCTCACCACAGGGGCTCTCTGGGAGACATTTTATTGCCTGCATCCACCCCACTTTGCTGTACTGTTGCATATTTGATAAATTAAATTCGATTTGAACTGCTAAAAAAATGTTGCTGGGTGTCTGGTATTTATTTTACTTACGCTTGGGAGAATATTAAAAAATGGTACGCTTATCACATAGATACACTTTAAAATTTCCCCAATACATCTAATAGCACATAGTAAAATCTGCTGAATCCAGATGTGAAATCTGAAAATGTATGACATTTCATTTTTTCAAAGAATTTCCTGGGCTATAGCTAGTGAATAGCGCACTGTGCGGTCTGACGCTTATGCTGCCCAGCTATGAAGTCATGCCTCAGCATAAGAGGTCCAGCTTCATAGCTGCAGTTGGCAACTCACGGAAACAAGCGCGAACACCATGGTAACACACAGGGGCACTTTTGTAGTCCTCAGAACTGGAAGATACAACTTACTAACCCGCCACTTAGTTATATCCCTGCTCACACTGTCATTTCCCATTGGTGGGACAAAAGGCACCATTTACCTCCGAGAAGCAACTTTGTACCCAGTCAGGCTTTGAAGCTCCAACAGTACAGCTCTGTTAAAGTCTCTATTTTAATATCTCCTTGTTAGTCTGATGCATCTAATAGGATTGGGTCCATTCTGATAAGGAATCTGGCTCAGGGGTATAACAGACCCCACTGGTAAGTCCATGTTTTTACTTAAGCTACTAAGCCTGAACGTTTCTAACCTTACATGTGGTCATATTAAGGGTAGGTGATCATCTCAAGATACATTCACAAGCAGTGCAAGGCTAACCTCTATAATCCCACCGACCAACAATTGTTGCTAACATAACCAACATGAAATGAAAAATGAAATCATATATATTGTATGTTAGGGAGGTCTAAGGAGTGAAATGCATGCACAGATTTTGCAGGGAAAATTTTGGGATTAAAGGGGTTAATGGTCTCCCAAGGCAAAAACATCACTGTGACGACGTGGATCAGACGATAACATCTTTCAAAAAAAATATACCCACCCAGCGAGAATGATGCTTAAGGAACAGCCAAGCAGTAAACATGGTAATCCAGCAGATATGACCCATAATATTTTCCATATCCACCATAGCCTCCGGAGGTTTTTTTAAGTGCTTTATGGGAAGGCAGATGCTCAGCCTGGACCTGTATACCATAACTGACGTGCTTCCATAACAGCTACATCAACATGACCCTGCCAACATCTGGAGATCAAACAGGATTTAAGCTCTTCCAGATACACCGAGAACCTCTCAGGGTTAGTCCTCCACACGCAGCGATGGTTACCTTCACCCTACCATGTGTCAAAACACACAGTAATGGTTTGATGAGGATGAAAAATGACTGCATGTACTTTATCTGTCTCTATGGTGCTCCAGTGGAGGGGACTGTATTTTCTTTAGAAGGATCAGGAGAATTTGGGGGCACTTTGTCTGGACAACAATGCCATGGTCTCATGTTTAAAACACATACACTGTGTCATACGCCGCAGAGCTCATAAACAATCCTGTCCAAAGGCCTAAAACAACTTGCCATAAACAACGATGAACAAACCAGACAGGAAACTCAAGAAAACTAAACTGTTAGTATTTAACGCAGAAATCGATGTGCGCGCCGTCATCCCGCGTCACCACCTCGAATTTGCAGGATTACACGAGGGATAACATTTATGTTCAACACGTTAACTTCGTTTTCAGCATTAAGGTCGGTTTCCTGTCTGCTTCAGTTGCCCAGGATTTAAAAAAAAAAAAAGAAAGAAAGACAGAAAAGCTGGATGCTTACCTCGCGGGGGGGAACAACTTTGCGAAAATTATTTACAAATTCCCGCAAACTTCTTATTTGTTTTTTTTTGTTTTTTTTTGCAGCGCCCCCAGTCCAGCCAAAACACAAACACCCCAATGCACCCCAGGGACGGACACACGCCTTTAGGGGGGGAGTTAGAACTCTCTCACCTACCTAGCACCGGCCCGAGCCTCTCCATCACAGCGGTGCCCGGGGGACGCGCTCAGCCCCGCAGCCGCAGCCGGACCCGGAGCCGGAGCCGGAGCCCATCCCGCCGCCCGCCCGATCACTCTGCCCTGCCGACGCACCAGCCGCGCCGGAGCCGCATTTTTGCGCTCAGCCTCATGCCTCCACTGCGCTCACTTTTTCCAGCCCCCCCAGCCGTGCGATCGCTTTCCCCCCCACTCACACGGCTTTCTCAAGGCTCATTAGGCGATGCCGACCAATTGGACGTCTGAGTGGGTATTAGAAGGGGGGAACAATCCACGATCGGCGGGCTCCCAACTATATATACCCCCGGCTTGGCGTCTGCGGCGCCCAGTAGCCCCGTGTCCTGCGAGCTGACCATCTGTGTGGCTTCTCTCCCCCGCCGCTCCCGCAAATTAACATCATGCACAGTAACAGTAACACCCACCGACTGCCTGCTCTCGCATGAATGGACTTGGGCTTTTTTTTCCACCTTCCACCCCCCCCAGCCAAGTTTACCCGGAGCACAGCAGCACGGAAAACGTGGGTGTTTATGATCCTTGAGGATGTGCGCCGCGGAGAGACGGAGCCGCCGAGCTTTCAAGCCGCTTTCCTTCCGCTGCGCTGTGCTTTAGCGAAACAATGGCTTGGAAAGGGGTTCAGGTCCACGTGAACTCTAAAAATAATGCGAGACGGACAGAGCCTGCCTGTCACGGTCAAGTATAAGAAAGGGAGCTATGTAATTGTGGGTTATATTTAATTATGATTATTGTATGGCATGAGCAACTTAAGGGATGACGCTCGTTTTTGCCTTGAACGTGTGAGCTGAAACGTCGAATTATAAATCAAACCTTCTGATCTCCATTCCAAATGTGGTTTGTTTCTGTCCTGCCCACCCCAAAATTAGCTAAACATAGTAATAATAATATTTCCATGTATCACCTCCTCACTTATAGCTTCTTTTAAAAACTATGTAAATATTTAGACGTCACGCAACAGATGCACAGTCCTTGAACTGTGTTTGATTACTTACCAAGGATAAACTTGTGAAATATCAGTAATTAAGTTTGCTAGAGAGTGTGACACACATCAAAACAGCAAAAGTGCCTTACTTGCTATCCCTTATCTCCAGTCTGATAATTATGCTTTGTGGTTTTTTATATTATATTTTCAATGGTAATATATGTCTAACAGGCAGGGGCATGATATTGCGGAGAAAGTTAATTTGGATGATTCCAAGGGCACATTAGGACCAGGAGCCCTGGAAAATTTTGAAACTGGGTCTGGGTTGAGGGTCCAATATGATGTATTTTCATGGGGTTCAAAATCTCCAGCAGCACCATTGCTCACAGTGTGTTATCTAAGACAGTGTTTCCCAACCCAGGCCTCGGGGAACCCCGGACAGTACACGTTTTTGCTCCCAGCCAATCAGGAACCCCGAGTACCTGGCACAGGTGCATCGGAAGCTGGGAGGGAGCAAAAACATGGACTGTCCGGGGTTCCCCGGGGACAAGGTTGGGAAACACTGATCTAAGACTATCCACAACTAGCCAGGAAGTGGCATTTAAAATGTTAATGCAGCGCATTGAGAGGTTATGAGATAAGTATGATACACCCAGACAAAAGTAGGCCAGCCATCTCACACTGTCACTTCACTCCCCATGTGACACAAACAGGAGTGAATGCGGGGGGAGGGGCTGCCCCAAGACATCATAATCGCCGTTCCATAAACGCTCGGCTGCATCCTGTTCCAGGAGGAAAACAGTACAGCGGCCGGCCGCTGACGTCAGCTCACCGCAGCGCCCAAAACAGGAACCTGTGAGTGCCTCTCCTGCTCCTCGCATGTTCAAGATGTGGGCAGCTGGGGATCAGTTTCCATCGCTTTCCAGAGAGGTGCATAATACTTTAAAAATCATCGCTGGGGAATTATCACGGTCAGAATCTATTTTATGGGCCTTTTCTGTGGAAAATGTTGCCTTGGCTTCCACCAGCGGTGACTTCACCCTTCCCAAAGGAACATGAGAAGAAGACAATCCTTAAATAATAGGAACAGGAAGCTTTAGATCCAGCTTATGGTGCGCGTCTGAAACACGCCTCTCTGATACAGTGGCAGAGCTGAGATGATTCCTTCCTTTTGGGCTGCTTAAGGGAAACACAGCCCAGACTGACATCCTGTCCGTGAGGTTCCCCTCCCTTGTGTCCCATGCGGCTCCAGACCCCTCACTCCATGCCCTTGTACTGGATAAACAATTGGAAAATTGATTGATCCATATAATCCCAAAGAGGATCCATTTCTGATTTCCAGGTCCTTCTCCTCCAGATAAAGCAGAGGGGGCAGGTGTTCAGGTGGTTCCCACTCAACTGTTTGAGGTTGGATCGTCGGGCTGGAGTAAAGAGGAACCGCCCCGGTTGCAAGAGAGAACTTTCTGCTGGGCTGAAAAGTCAAGACCAGCACAAGAACACCACACAATTGACACAAAGTCCACTAGCGATGCGTGGAGAGGTTTACACCAAATCTCTGGACCTGCTATTCCACAGATAGCAGTTAACCAATTAAATTGCCAGTATTTTGCTTCTATGTAACTATTTATGCATTCTAATGAGACTACAAGTCTGACTACATAAATATCTTGCCCAACTACATTTTTTTGACAAACGGAAAGAATTCAAACAAGTATTTCCGGTAAGGGTACAACATTAGCTCTGACAGGTCTTTTTTAGAATCGCAACGTTGTCATAGCATTTGGGAAAGTAGGTTTCTCCTGACCGTTTTTTACTAATTAGGAATCCGGGCAAAGCTCCTTCCATCCGATGATGCAGCACAGTGTTTATCCATCACTCGTATTAGCCGCAAGTTTGTTTTTGCACATTAAATGGATAACGAGAGAGGCGAGCAGGTTTTTATCTTTTTTTTGAGGATGTTTCAGCATGTTTTACCAAGCAGTCTCCTACATAATCCCCCAAATGTTTGCCTGCACAGCTGATTTTCTCAAGCACATTGTCCCAAATCGCTTTACAGAAACCTTTCTGTAGGGAATTAACACAAAAAAAAAAAACAGCGAAAACCTGAAATGCTAAAATCTGAATGTGATTCAAGTATGCGATTGAGCATTTCTTCTGGAATGTATTGCCTAAAAAAAAAATAGAAATGGCAAGTACAACTTTAACCAGTGCATAAGAATTGCTTAGTCATGGAAGATAAAACCAGATTCATGGAAAGCAGAGTTCCTCCTCCCCAAACAGACAACCATTCATCTCAGCAGTATGTTACGCATACGTTCGTGGCTCAGGAACATCTTGGACTGAGTAAGCAGATAGTGAATTGGTCGGTCTGGTGGCCCTTCATCTTGTGGCATGGTGTTATGGTATCATATATATTTTGGATACAAATGTTGTACTTTAAGATGTCTGGAATATTACAGCACTTTGTGTGCTAGGGTACTGCAGGAAAGGGGCAGCTTTTTGGCTACAAGCTGAAGCAGGTTCACTCATGCTGAGCATGGGCTGTCAAGCTTCTCTTGACCTTTGACCTCAAACACACCTTCAACCCCCTCAAAGCAACACGCGCTTCCTATGGCTGTCAGCCAAGTTACGCCAGAAGGCCCTCTGGCCATTAGCTGCCGGGGCTTCTGGGATACGTAATTGGAGGCCTTTCAAGCCGTGGTCGTGATTATCGCACCGTGGGGCATGTGACAGGGGTTAGAACAACGGGGTGGATTTGTAGGGAAGGTAGGTGGGGTTGTTTCAACGTGGCGAGAGGAGGGTGTGAATTATATTTTACCGCATGTGGGAAAATGCAGAGAGGGCAGCCGCTTCCCAAACATTTGTCCATAAAACATGGACCCTGCCCTCTGTTATCTGACTTTGCCTCCGCTGGAGCGAGCACACGAGCACCACGCGACGGAGCCGTCCGCCACCGCGTTCAGGTCGCCGGCTGCCCGGGTCGACATCGCCGGACAATGACGGGGCCATTGTTCTTTTGTTTTCCTTTTTTAAAAACACCGGGCTTCGGCCAAAGGAGCTCAGAGACAGACCCTTTACAAGAAGGAGGGCCCCAGAAAAAACCAGGGTACAACACAGGCCATCTCTGTCATGCGTGCCACAACAGATGCCACAAAACACACACAGACTCAGCCGGGCAGTGACACCGCGCATGTATACGTGGGGAAAGGAGCGCAAACAAATTCCGGCAGCACAAAACAGCTCCACAAGAGAACAAACACATTTTAACCAGGAAGTGAGGAAGAGGGCCGGTTCACTGACCTTCCTGCTGTCAACCTAAAGACCAAAAATAGCCCCTGTGTCCAATCTCTTAATATCAGGTACTGCACCATACCCCAAACACTTAAAAACAGGAGTAATCACAAATCCCAATGATTAATTCTGAATGTATCAGATCTTTGTTGTACAAAAATATGTTAGACCTGCGGTCTGCTGAATGCATCTGTTATACAATACAGTGTGTTCCTGGAGTGGCGTATTTTAAAGACCATTTATGGAAAATGTGCTTTCAGTTACGAAAGATGCATGTCTGCATGCAGCAAGTCTCCGGCAGGAAGTGCGGCGGGGGGCTCATTTCCACCACTGTGGCACTGCATTGCCACCTACTGAGCAAATAAGCAAACACATTGTAGTGCAGAGAAATTTAATTTTCACCCCTCGTCTTGGTTCTGGGTCCTTTCTGTACTAGTACTAGTACTAGTTACATTTGCACTTACGAGCCGTGACTCCTAAAATAATTTACAAACTACAGAAGGTTTTCTTGAGGAATCGGTCGATCCAGACTGGCTATTTTGTGTGAGACTGCGGTAAACATTAACCACTGTAAACATTAACCACTGTAAGTATTTCCAGTGCCTTTGCCACCCTTTCGGCTGAGTGCATTGGCTGTGCAATCCTGCTTGTCTGTAAACCATCTGTGCTTGAGAAAAAGGCATTTTCCCACGTATTTCACATAACCGCAAGCTGGCCCTGGTGGTCTGGCTATGCTAATCTTCTTAACACTATTAGGATCAAAACACTGCATTTCCTCTCCTTAATTCTGCGAAACTGCGGCCAAAGCCTGTACTGATCGGCCTTCCAGCGACGGATAAGCGAAAGGCCGTATGCTAACCTACAACGCTAACAACTGACAGTCATTGTGCGGGCAGAAAATGTCAGGCGGGTTTGTGGACAACACTGACCAAAGCATATGATTGGAGACAGAAATGTTCTCCAATATCACGAAAGAGAAGTTTTCAGCTTCATCTGTCCAACTCCAAACTGATCTGTACAAGCAGAAAGTCTCTGACATCTTATGAATTTCTGTTAACAGGGCTATCAGATTTTCATTTGTGCTAATGTGCCACCGTTTTCCAGGTAACTCGACGTGCATGTGTCCCAAAATCTCCCTTCCCTGATTATATTGGCTGACACTGCGACTAACAGCCGTTTCATCCGCAGACAGCTGCACCAAAGGTTTTAATGGTCTTCCTATAATCTTGCCCACCAAGTCATAAAAGACAAGCTTACATGTTCTCCTTCCTGGAACAGAGAGCAACCGCAGCGTCCAATAGAACATCTCCGTCATAGTAATCCTTCATTCCTTAAACTGTTTCAAATATAGATGCGTAGTTAATTTAACTGGTTATTGAGTTAATTTAATTGGAACTGGTGAAATAAAGGATTAATCATTCCTTTAGAACTTTGCATTTTCCTAGTATCAAGGGTTCATGGGAAATTGCACTTTAAAACTGTTAAAAGTGTGGGTGGGTTATCACAAATGCAGCAATAGAGGGATATTGTTTTTAAAGGTCAACACTTTATTTAACATAAAGCAATTAGGAAAACTTAAAACCAGGCACCAGCGAGAATGAGGTAGTTTGGAGGCTTCATAATAAACAGTCTGTGTAGTCATTATAAAGCATCCAAGTGGATTTTTCTGAAGGAGCTTTTATGGGACATCTGTGCCGTGCTTTTTAGGGATGTCTGAGCTGTGGGTTTTGCTCTAGTGCTATAGCTATACTGAAGCACAGTTAGCGATAGCATGGGGAGAGTCACCCACGCTTTTCATGGGCAAGACGTATGCTAAATGAAATGTCCTCTTGGTTCTGTGCATATGTGAATCACTCGGTGTGATGATGATTCATTAGACTTACATCAGCTTCCCAGAAATATTACAGTGACAGCCTCAGATCAGATTCGCCATCATGCCTGCAGAACCTGGTGGAGTGGTCTGAATGTGGCTTTGCAGCACTCCTTAGAGCACTAAAAATACCCAAAACTCTGTGAAGAAGCTGTAATTTGATGAAACTGAAGTGCTTGTCAGTAACAAATTAAATGAGCACTTCCCACAACGGCTTAGATTTGGGTAAGGGCAGCAGGTGGCGTAGTGGTTAAGGACACGGTCTTGCATTCCGAATGCTGGCGCTGAAATTATACTGCAGATCATGCTGCATAAAAAAAAATCTGGAGAAAGCATCAAGTAAGGCAACTTATTGGAAAAATAACAATATACCAATCACTGCAATGCACCTAACTAAGAGGTCGGTGCAAATAATTGCTTTTTCAGTAGAGGGGATATAATACAAAAATGGGTTTATGGACGGACGGATGGATGGATGGACGACTTAAAGATTCACCCAGAATCTTGAATGACCATGAAGTAACCTGCTGGACCTATAACTCGGGAGGCGTGGAAGAGCATTCCAGAAAGCCGGTGGAGGCTGCAGCCCGGAGTCAGCCCCCACCCCCCAGGCGCGCGCACGGGTGATCCGTTGCCTCGGTAACGGCTCGCTTGTCACCACAGGGCAGCCGCAGTACTGGTCCAGTCAAGGGCTGCGAACCGCAACCCGTGTTCCGTGAAGCTCTACACTACCGTCGCATAGCGCAGCCATAAATCCTGATTAACGACAAGGAGAAATATCGGCAATAATGTATATTTGATGTATATATCAAATATCGCTCCATAAATACGACCCTGAGAAACAGCATGCATCTTATTACCAATAACGATGTAATATTTATATGAGGAAAATATAAACTATAGCTTTCCTTGGTTAAAAATAAATAATAGCGTTTGTCCATTCTGTTTTCCATTTGTGCATAGACAATACGCATATACCTGGCCGGAATATGATATATTCCCTAAGTAGATCTTTTCACCTTGAAAAGACCATTCTGCGCTAACGTCAGGATAATGCTACATGGATCATTAATAAACCTGACTTTGTGTCGAATTCATAGTTAAGGCAAAGCAGCACCTTTGCCTTTGAATTCCTCGTTAACCTTAAACACCCAGTTGTTTTAAAGGTAATGCAGGGAGCAAAGCGTGTAAGCCCCGCCCCCGCGGCGCGCACACACACACACACGCACACGCACACCGACGCGGACACGCGGCTTCCCAACGCGGCGGCTCCGGCACGAGACGCTCACCGACTCGGCTGCTGACGCGCTCCAGGCATTGCTGCAGCTCGGTCGGGGGCATCCTGCTCTCCGGCCGGGGGAGGAGAGCGTCCCGTGATGGGCCAGCATCCACCTGCATCCGCCGCGCCCGCTCCACTGCGCAGCCCGCTGCGACTGCGAACACGATCTGCGTGCGCGTACCAGATGCAACTCCCACTCAGCTGCTACGCCAGTGTCATAAGCACGGGGAGCCGGCGGACGCTTCTGGGACACGTCCCTCTGCTTAACTCCCTCCCTGCTCCCCGTGTAACATGCAGGCAGCAAAATAATAATCAAGATCGTCTTTCATGCAGCTTCCCGCTGTTTGCTCACCTTTTTAACCATGAAGGCTGAGTCAGGCATTCAAATACTTACTGGCATCTGCAACAGCATGACAAGTTTAAACGCTATGAATTGTTTGTTATTAAAAACCTAGGGCTTTAGAGCAAGTGAGACCAATATAATGTATAACTTAACTGCCTGATGTAAGGATAAATATACATTTGCCATTGTGATGTGCTGGTGTCATTCCATGCCCTATGCCCCCAGTTTCCGGGAACAGCGCCGGACCCCCGCATCCCTGCATAGGACAAGCGAGTATAGAAAATGGCTGTATGGATGGATGCTGAAAAATATACTCATTAATAAAACCGTAGCTTTTACCACATAGGTAACATAGATCGGCACACGTTACATAATCACTACAGCTTTGGCTTTTTTCCTTCCAGAATATCAAACACAATACAAAGTCGCAAAATGTCTCTCAAATGTCTCTTGTATCTGCTTCCTTAATTTCCCTAGTTGTACATCGAAATATCAAGGAGCTGCAGTTGCGGTAATAACAGAAATCAGTGGAGGGAAATTATGTGTCTCATTTAAACACATCTGTGTACATGGAAAGGATGCCATCATAGATAACTGTCTTGTGAAGGGTTGCTATTCCCCTTTTTTGGAGTCTTCAGAGATGTTGTGGCGTTTTTAATTGGTTTTTTATAGCCTATGGTTGCAATAAGAATAATTTGGTTTGGATTTAGAAAGAACCCATCTGCACAATTAGATTTAATTGGATGAATGCCGTATTGCAGTAAAATCCTGGTTACAGGCAGAGTATAATAGTAGCGAGTGCATGCTGCTCGTAGCCTTGTAGTGGCATTTAGACGGCTTTGTCCCACGCCAATGGCCTGCGATCCTTGGCACATCACTGACAAATATGCCTTGGAAAACAAGTGGCATGGGTGACACTAGGCCCTTTTTACTGGTGCACGTGCCCCAGTACTGATCAGCTGTGCCCCAGTAAAGCTTTACCTCTAGCAGCTCTCCTGGTTGGTGGTGATTCGGTTGAGCTTGTATATAATCTGTCCGTCCTTTTTCCATACGATGACAGGCAGGGGACACCGGCCAGTATGGTATGCCCGTACATCACAATGCACTCAGTCCCTCTCCCCCATACACAAGTCTAACACTTGATATGGAGTGGAAATACTTTATAGCTTGGCAAAGCAACTGATCTTTGCCTCAGGTAAATATGCACCTGTTTGTAAAATTCTGGATGTCATAGCTGTTAAAACATACACCTCACTGTCTTTATTGAATTCACGCTGCACTACGATGCATCTGCACCCTGCTTTGTAGAAATAAGACCGGTTTGTAACTCGAATCCCCCCCCCGGAATACCGCACACCCTGTACGTGCTTAGCCCAGCTAGTCTGCAGCAGTCGGCCGACCTGGGATTTGTAAAGATGCTGCCGGGTTTTGCGCTTTTACTTTGTAAACATTTATACTGAGAAAATCAATAGTAGATTTGGCGCGCGATCAAACAGACGGCCGTCCGGCTCTTTCATGCTCGCGCAGTCGAAGGAAACGAGTTAACATTGTTGTTATTTTTTATCCCAGTGGGCAATAATACGCTTAAGTCTTTTGCACTAACAGGAGAAACGTTGTAGCATGTCTGCATTTCTGAAACAAAGCTCAAGTGTGACACACCGCGGGAGGAGCGGCATATTACATTTCGGGCTGACTTGATGTTAGCAGGATTTTACGGGCGGCATTGAAAATATATTGTCGGGAGGGAGGTGGCTCCTAAACTGAAATACCAGGCTTGGAAATATGCAGGAATTCAAGGAGTCAACTTTTTTTTTATGTCTGCGTAGAATACATGGGCAGGGGTGGGTGAGAAGCTGATTATGTGAATAATAATCCTGGTGGGTAGCGCGGGGGGAGAAATCCAAATGTAAATATGGGTACGTCTGCAGTCTTCTCCACAGCCCTGCAGTTCTGCTGACCCCGCCGCATTCCTGGTGCTGATCCAACTGGCTGTCCCCACTAAGTCGTCTTTTGCTGGGGGGGGGGGGGGGGGGGGGGGGGGGGGGGGGGGGGGGGGGGGGGGGGGGGGGGGGGGGGGGGGGGGGG
>JAODKN010000044.1:10465492-10478437 GCA_026774425.1 Petrocephalus zakoni
GAAGGTGAAGCCTCTGTTCACCGGTTAAGCGCAGCACGGACATGAGCGCAGCACGGACATGAGCGCAGCACGGACATGAGCACAGCACGGACATAAGCACAGCACGGAAAACCCTCTGTCTGACTACTTTTCCGAGCCTCTGCCTCTTTACACAGTTAGGGGATTGCCTTTGTCTTCTGCCCTACTTTACTTATGCACTTTGTTCTCCCTCCCCCCCCTCACCTTGCTCTAGGTGGGGTAGAGCCAGTGCTCTGACGTTATGCTCTGAGTCACTGTGCTACCAGATGGCCGGTCCTGTGGCTCTTCTGATTGGTTGCACGTTACTTGCTAAAACTGTACTGAGGGCAGTAATACATCACCTGGGTACACACACACACATATATATATATATATTTATAGACTACATGGGCAAAAGTATTAGGACACACCCTGCTAGATATTCCATGGTCAGCTGCATGTGGTATTATTGCAAAGTGAAAGCTGTGCACCGGGAGCATCACGGAATGGGCCTCCATGGCCTAACAGCTGCAAGCCTCACATTGCTAAGCGCAATGCCAAGCCCTGGATGGGGTGATGTAAAGCACACCGTCACTGGACGCTGGTGCATTGGAAACATGTTCTGTGGAGTGACGAATCACACTCCTCCGTCTGGCAGTTTGATGGATGAGTCTGGGTTTAGCAGATGCCAGGAGAACATTACCTGCCTGACTGCATTGTGTCACCTGTAAAGTTTGGTGGGGGAGGGATAATGGTATGGGGGTGTTTTTCAGGGATTGGGCCAGGCCCCTTAGTTCCAGTGAAGGGAGTGTTTACCATGACATTTTGGACAATTCTATGCTTCCAACTTTGTGGGAACAGTTTGGGGAAAAGGCCCTTTTCTGTTCCTGCATGACTGTGACACCTTTGGGATAAACTAGTACGGAAATTGGAAGCCAGGCCTTCTCGTCCAACATCAGTGCCTCACCTCACAAATGCTCTTCTGGATGAATGGTCAAAAATTCCCAGAGACACGCAGCAAAATCTCATGGAAAGCCTCCCAGAAGAGTGGCAGCTGTTACAGGAGGGACCAATTCTATGTTGATACCTACAGATGTAGAATGGGATCATAAAAGTCCCTGTAGGTGTAATGTCCCAATACCTTTGTGCATATAGCGTGCACATATTATTTCTCACGTGCAAGGTATACAGTCAGACTATACAGACTATAAAGATGGCCAGCCCCCACCGCCAAGTTAACTGGTGACCTCCGACTCCTCACCTAGTTCACAGTAATGTGAGTATGTGAGGAGTTGCGTGTTGCTGCTAGCTTGTAGGTACCGCCCCTGTCTTACATTGTGGCATTTGGTGCCACTCGGTCTCAATGGCATGACTTTCCAGGTTTCCATGGCGACTTGAAATGATCTCGCCCCGCCTTGGCTCTGCTCTCATACTGACCTTATTCCTCTACGCGCTTCTTAATTGCGGCGATAACCCATCACCGCCCCCCCTCCCTTCCCTGCATGCCCTTCACACATGGAGGGGGTGAAGCCCTGGGGAGGACACGTGTGGCTCCGCTGAGGGTGTGTGTGTGTGAGGGGGGGGGACTGTCTGCAATACTTCTGCGGCAGCCAGTAGGAAATTACCCAATGGTGCAGATGGTGGTTCATCATGTCACTGCATAGGAGCTGTCTATAGATTTTGGCCTGATGTGGGCATGTTGAATACAGTGAACGCACAATATTGGACTCGCAAAGTGAATGGGTTATAGCAGAGCTGATACAGACAGAAAGACAGACATACTTTAATAACCTCGAAGGAACCTGCAATTTCACAGTTGCAATACACATTTTTAGACAGTAAAAGACATTTTTACATTAACAAAGTAGCAGTGCACAGGAGGGAGTATTGCAGTTCTGTAGTAACTGCACAGCGTGGACATGAGGTGCATTTTGCAGTGTTGCCTAAACTCTGATGCTTAGTGTAACAGCTCTGGTTCCTCTGCCCGTTGCACTTCTGCGCCTCCGTGCTCCTCCGTGCGCCTCCATGCTCCTCCGTGCCGCTGATATCTCACTGGCTCGCGCCGCTGCCTAAACGCCCTGTCAGCCGGACCTCCCTTTAACGGCGTCGACAGTGACAGAGATGGAAACGCCGCGTCATCCTCTGCCTGTGCCCCTGCATCTTCTCCGCATTAGTGGTCCTTTGAGTAGCCAAAGCCTCTGAGATGGGCTTACGCCCGGCCCTCCGCACAGCACACTCGTCCAGGCTCGGCTAGCGCGCCTCGCGTAATAGCTGGCACTTGTCTGTGGGAGCCTAGATGGCTACTCCTCATACCCAGTTATGTCTGAGTGGGCCTGGCAGAGATGATCACAGACTGATGATCACAGGAGGATGTCCTCACACTCATTATACCCCTCACACGTCTGCACAAGTTGATTCTCCTGAACTCTCTGTATTTTCTAATAGAACCCTAGTGCAAATCAGCTGGTAGACATGGTACATTTTCTCCTCAATTTTACACCTTTTACATTTTTAGTGCTAAACAATTTTGAGCAGGGTAAATTGCGGCGCTTAATGTGCCGTTTACTTAATTTGTACTCAATTGCTACCTATTTTTTCCATTATATAAGAGCCTTGCCTCTACAGCCCAGCCCAACCTCCCACCCAACATAATAGAGTTTGGCAGCAGTGATTTCGAGGGATTCATTATTTGAAAAGGATGGGGGGGGGGGTCAACAATTGAGTTTGGGGGACTTTGAATTCTCGGGGGGGCTCTTAGGGGAGGTCGCACATTATCAGCTGTCAGAGCCTCTAGGAGTGCGCCGGTACCCACTGCGCATGCGTCGGAAGAGGTGGCGGAGGAGAGCGAGCGAGAGAGAGAGAGAGAGGGGAAGAAGGAGGCTGATAATTACAAACATGGTAAATACACAACATTTCTGTTCTATCCTTCGCGTTCCGTAAGTCCACATTTAGGCATTACACCTCGCGTCCTAAGCCCGTTATACAGCCGTTGGGGACGGACGCCGCGGTTTGCTGTGGGTGGGGGGAAGTTCCTTGCAGCTGGCTTCCTCGTAGGGATTCATTGAGCTAGCTGGCTAGCTAGCGCCGCTAGCCGGGTAGTGTAAGCCGGAATGAGGCAGGAGCCGGCAGCAGGGAGGGCTAGCGGAGCCGCCGCTCGGAGGGCACCGGCCGCGGCGGGCATGCGCACTGCGAGAGCGCGGACTGGCGCGGCCTAGCCGCCCGCGCGCCGACGCGCCGCTGTTACATTGTAACCCTCCTGGTTACTTATTACTTATAAGCGCGCGCGGGGGGTCTTTTGTCTGACGCTGACATCCGCGAGAAGTGGCACTGCAGTTGTCAGTGTTTTTTTTTCTTTAATGTAACTGGTTCATGATATTGAAATGGAATGGAAGAAAGACTCCTTTACTAATAAAATGTCAGCCGGGATGTCGGCCGACTGCTGGGATTCACGTTGTTTAAAGAGCGGATGCCAAAGGGATGCGCTGGCCGAGGGGCCCTTTGATAGCCAGGTATAAGGGGCTGCTCACTGGCCGGCATCTGCTATGATGCCTGACAGGTGCCCTCTGCTCCACAGCCTGCCTGCCCAGCTTTCTGTAGGAACTGTCTGTAGACTTTGGGCTAATTCACTCAGCAACATTAAGCTTCCAAAATAAATGGCAACTTGTTTTTGGGTTTGTAGATGGCTCTGCATGTACTGGATAGAGATTTTGCCAGCGTGGACTCAGTTCTAACGCGCGCGCGTGTGTGTTTCCCGCAGAACAAGCTGAAGTCCTCACAGAAGGATAAAGTTCGTCAGTTTATGGTCTTCACTCAGTCCACTGAAAAGACAGCGTTGAGTTGCCTGTCACAGAATGACTGGAAATTAGATGTCGCCACAGACAATTTTTTCCAAAACCCAGAACTGTACTTGCAAAGCCTAAAGGGGGTTTTGGATAGAAAAAAGTTAGAACAACTCTACAACAGATACAGAGGTAAGTGAGCAACCCAGCCGAGGAAACAATCTGCCATTCAGCAGACATAATGCAGACATAATCTCACCAAACATAAGTACATGAGCTTGCTTAAATATGCTAATGGCTGGAATTGCTCCAATGCTGCATAATATTATCAAGTTATAATTACTTGATATGATTGTCTACTGAATTTAGTGTTCATTAATTTACAATGCACAGGTGTCCTATTCGCAGAAAGAAAGTATTTGGATTTATTACAGGAGGAAGCATCCATCCATCCATCCATCCATCTTTTAACCATTTAACCCTGTCAGGGTTTTGGGGAGGTCTGGAGCCTGTCCCAGGCAGCATAAGGCACAGGGCCATTTAGAGATACGGATTAGCCTATCGGCATGTCTGTGGGCTGTGGGAGCCTACACCTCGGTGGGGGGGCATGTGACCTATACAGACAGACTGGAGGCAGGATTAAAAACCCCAAACTTAAAGGTCTGAGGCCGCGATGCTACCCACAGTGGCTCAGTATCATAATAAGGAAATGATTCCTTCCAAATTGTCAGCAAATAGTTCACGGCTGGGCTGTGCAAAATTCAGAATTTATGAATTGCACCCCATTCCATTCTTGAATTGGAAATCGAATTGAATTGGTCACACCTCACAGGACTTTGAATTGGAATGATAGGAAGGCGAATTTAATTCATTTAACTTCAATGAAATTCAGTGTGATCATATAACACAGGGATTTAATCTTGCAAAAGGTAAAGCATACTTAAATTTTCATGGTCATGAGATAATGTGTGTGTAGCCTCTTCTATCAATGTACATTGGTTTATGTTGGCTTGCTAAGTCATTTTCCATGGGCACATACTTTTTGTTTATATGCGTTGGCATTTCTGAGGAGTCGGCGGTAGTTTGTCTTGTGAGTTGTGAGATGGGTAGGGTTACCCGTATGACCGTAACCCCACATACCTGTAGTGTTTGAATCTTTTGTTACTTTACTCATTTTTAACAGTAAAAGCAAATGAAAGTTTACATCTATTTTCTTATGTGTAGAACAATAAGTTTCGTCTTTCAATTCAGCCTTAGCACTACAACAAAAAGCAAAGTGTCATGCAATTGTAATTATATTTTATTACAATTATGCTTTATGCCAATACACATGACTCATTGTTCAATGTTGTTACATTTACTTTACAAAAGACCCTCAAAGGTTTTATCATTCAGACTGCAATGTTCAGGCCTGATAAGTTTTCTGGCTACACTGAAGATTCTCTCCACAGGAACAGAGAAAGCTGGATAGCGTAGGGTACTTGCAGGAAAGTTGTGCTAGCTCAGGGAAGCTGGTTTGGTTTCCTTTCCAGTACGCCAATGGGTTGGCCCTTGAGTAAGGCCCCCAATTTCCCCTATCAATTGTACGTCACTTTGGATAAAGGCATCTCTTACTTAAAGAAATTGTTTGTTCTGGAATCTTTTGTTTGGTTTTCATCCATAAAAATCACGTGGCAATGGCAAGATGATTTCTCTCCCCCGGCAGACCCACACGACGACAATAAGATCGGCATCGACGGGATCCAGCAGTTCTGCGACGACCTGGGCCTGGACCCGGCGAGCATCAGTGTGCTCCTCATCGCCTGGAAGTTCCGGGCAGCCACACAGTGCGAGTTCTCTAAGCAGGAGTTCATAGACGGCATGGCTGGCCAGGGGTGAGCACAAGGCGGAATGAATGGGGGTCACCTAGGTTGGCCACGTCAAACCGAATTCTGCATTGCGAAAGTGTGTATGTGTGCAAGGCTTCCCTCTGTAAAAATATGTTGGCGTTTTCAGTTTATTACACGTAAGGAAGAATTTAATTAATATTTTTTTTTACCCAGGTGTGACAGTATAGAAAAATTAAAAGCTCAGCTGCCAAAAATGGAACAAGAGCTGAAAGACCAAGGGAAATTTAAAGATTTTTACCAGTTTACATTTAACTTTGCGAAGAACCCGGGACAGAAAGGCTTAGGTACGTGCCGCTTCTCCGACGTCTTCTTCTTGTCGTTTTTAAGAATTTTAATGCCTAAGACCTCTAAGTAAATTTAACCAATGGCCATGACTAGCGAGTGGTTGGAAAATGGTTGGATGGTATATATTTGTATGCACAATTTAATTAATACTCTTGTTTTGCAGATTTAGAAATGGCAATTGCATATTGGAATTTAGTACTGGCTGGAAGATTCAAATTCCTAGACCTCTGGAACACATTTTTATTGGTAAGCCTTTTTTATAGTTTGAAGCATTTTCTGCTTTGTTGGTGATCAGGTGCACCAGAGAATTAACCAGGTTATGAAACTTCCCCATTTGCTGAATGATTTTTTTTTTATTCACAATCCAGAGCAGTTGAATATCACTTTGGTTTGGATGGTCATTAATGAAATATTCAAATACGTGTGATTTTTTTTTCTTTTCCATGAAGGATTTCACAATGGAATTAAAAAGTTACCTTTTACATTTTGTAAGACGTGTGCTGGGATGTTTCAGCACCAGTGCACTGAAACTGTGTTTCTTTGTCCCAGTGTAGTTTCCTTTCCTTTGTTATGACGTTTGACTTAGGTTCTGGATGTTCGGAATCGCAGTGCTCATCTGGAAACGAAAACTGCAGTGTTTGTTTCATGTTCCCTTTTTACCCAGGAACACCATAAGCGATCCATACCTAAAGATACCTGGAACCTTCTGTTAGACTTCAGCACAATGATAACTGACGACATGTCCAATTATGATGAGGAAGGTGTGTGTTTTTATGCCAACTGTTTTCATTTACCTTGTTTCTTCCCCTTCGCATATAACTGGAATGTGGTTATGACGTAAAATCTGATGCTAAACACAGCAACGTAATGGGATTGTACCAACTTGACCACTCCAGCATGTAGCTGGATCATGTTCTCTAGTGCAGTGTTTCTAAAGTCCTTGGGATTCCCCCAGACATCCACATTTTTGCTCCTTCCCAGCTCCCAGCCAATCAAAACATACCTGTACCAGGTATTCAGTGGCCTTGATTGGCTGGGAGCTGGGAGAGAGCGAAAGGACTGGTTTGAATAACATGCCTCTAGTGTACTCTGAAGACAGTTACACAGGATTACTTTACAGTGTGTCAGGGGCAGGCTGCAGAGCAGCAGTCCGGCTGTAACCGGCACTCTCCCGATCCCTTCCAGGAGCGTGGCCCGTCCTTATCGACGATTTTGTGGAGTTTGCACGGCCGCAGGTTGGGACGAAAAGCACGACGGTGTAGTGCAGCCACATCCTCCAAGAACACTGTACATACTTTGTACAAATAATAATAATAATAATAAAAAAAGAAAGCGCCACTGAGAAGCTGGTGAGTGATTGGCTGGGGACTGGACGGCATCGCCAGCAATCCCATCTTTCCGACTGCCGGGATCAAGATGGGTTGTGAACACGACGCAGAGGACGCTTACCTAGCGGCAGTCCGGACGTGTAGTCTTTAGGGCATTCTTTCCTGGTGTCTCCGGCCGCGTGGGGCCCACTCCCCCTTGTGGAGCACCCCCATCCTCCTACCAGTGTTAGGGTCATGCCCACGTATGAACAGCCGTTGTTTCTCTTGATGAATGTCACCGTAGTTTCTTTTTAATACTCAGAGTACGTTCTTGCTTTGGCTTTCTTGTGTTTTATTAAACCTCTTTTTGGGTGACAGGCCAGTACAGAATATCGATTTGTAATATTGTTTGAAACTTGTCATTCCAGATCGACGTGAGTCTGAGGCATTCAGTTTTTAATTTGACATATCTAACAGTGACTTTATGGCTGTGTTCGTTGCTGTACCATAATTTGTGCTCGTCTGAACCCTTACGTTTTTGTAAAAGCTTTTGTAACTAAAGGTAGTATCGTGTTTCAGTTCAATTTACTTGGTATGTACAAAAAAATGAATTTGTAAATTAGGATTAAGTCTACAGAAGATGACATCAGCATATCATTTTAATACCAACGCACAAAACTGAAATGCCACCTATGGAACAGAGGCAGTCCATTAAACACTCACAGGCCAGCATGCCCATACAAGACGGTGCAAACGTGCTGCCTTTAAATTCTTTTTAAATGGTTTTCAAGTTTTACGAAAGATGAATAAAACTTGGTTACATCAGTGGTTTATTCCTCTTTGTGCTAATGACGACTAGCTAATTTAAAGGATTTATTCTCTTAGCTGTGTGTCCCAATCGATAAGGAAACTGCACTTTGCTTAGAGTGCCCTTTAGTACCATAGCTGAATGGTCGGTCATTTAAACTGCTGCACGTTTCCGTACTGTTAAGTCTGAAAAGGGTAATTTTCCTGTTGTACCAGAGAGGTATGCCGAACAGTAACAAAAACAGATGAAGCATTCTTTATACTTTAAGTCATCAATTAAACTCATTTTCTTCAGCTCTTTATTCTGTAAATAGCATAGTCCTCACACATAAGCAAGAAATGCCTTTGTTGACAAAAGGAATACAATAAACAGACAAAAATAAATTTTATTTGAAAAACAACACAAAGAAATAAAGTCGATGCAACAGAAATGACGTCTGAGGTCCTTTTGGGGTCTTATTGCTAATGCATCACGAGTTCTGCCACTACATAGAACGATTAGGGTCTAAAGCTCACCGTTTGGGACGGACTGACGCTGCCACGGGGCGGTAAAAATACATCTGAAATATCACAGGAGACCAAAAGTACATTCAGCGGACCAAAAACCAGGAGCAAAGCAAACCGTACGCAACTCTGTGACGCCCCACAGTTCCCAGTCTGGACCTGCAGCGGTCCGCGCGGCTTAAAGACCTCAAATTCCTGGTCTGGCGTAACTTGCGATCTGGGCATCGGGGAAGCAGAGGAACGGGGAGAGAAGTCACGACTGGAGCAGCATCTTCACGTCTCCTCACGTCCGCGCTGTGGCATTGAGGTATCGTCACACTTGGCGAGTTGGGAGATAAAGTCTGGCCCGTTCGCGGTCTTCCTCGGGTGAGCAAGCTTTTGCAAGAGGTCCGATCCACCTGGGACACTCGTCTCCCCCCCGACACCCTTCGAGAAGCATTTCACGTCTCGTAGCAGTAAGTTTAAAACGGTTGTCTCGTTTGCCCCCTAACCAACGCCCTAAGGACGGGAATGCAGGTCATCGCCGTCGGCCAAGTGACACGCGCGGGCTGCCATGTTCACTTGCCCGGTGCTGGAAACGCGCATCATGTCACAAAACAAGCAGTTAGTAGCAACATAAATGACGGCACACAGCAACGAGGACGACGACGACGAGAACGTCAATGAAATGCTGGGGCGATGGTGACGGCGGCATGGAGAAAAGACCAAGACGACGGTGTGTGAGACTTCGAATGAGTGAAAACGGTCTCCTCAAAACCATTTTCGACATTCTGGGAATTCTTCAATAACTGAGCTAAACAGACCATTCCAGACATTTATGTGTAATGGTCTTGGGGAAAGGGAAGGAGTGGTGTCCAGCCATTCAACAGACGCAAGTACCGATTCAATGAAATACCTTAAAAATCAGGTACGTTAACAAAAAAAAAAAAAAAACTAAATAAAAGGACTATGGCTTAAAAAGGGCACCTATTTTCCCCAGGAAAAATGGGCCTTCCAAAACAGTCTTAAGGTAAAGCAGCAGATATCTAGGAGAGCAAAGCAGACTATTCTGTACCAAGTGAAGCCTGACAAAATCCATCACTGGACTCTGCTGCTCATCTTTGGTGTAGCTAACCCTTTATTTACAGAGGAATCGGGGGCTAGGTGGTTCCCGGGCCGTGTTCCTCCCCGAGGTGGCACTAAAGCAGGGCGATTGGGGGAGGGGGGTGGGTGACTGCTTCTGGACGCGTGTGAGCGCCTCTCCGGCACCCTAGCAACGTGTGGCCTCCACTGGGGAGTGTGTCAGGACGCTCCGGTCATTGGAACAGAAGGGATCCGAGTCTCTCCACCATCTGCATGCAGCAAGAACAATGGACAAGAATAGGGATTGGCCACCTGGAAGACTAGATCATGACGAGGCTAGACAAGACCCCGCCCACCACCCCAGACCCCGCCCACCACCCCAGACCCCACCCCCACACTGTTCACCATCTACCTACCATCTCACTGCAGAGGGCCTGCACTGTGCAGGGAGCTGCGCAGTTGCGGCAGTCCTGCTAAACTATGCCACCTGAACATCTGGACATGACTTGGCTTACAGTCACGGCACACAGACAGGCAGGAGAGCAGCCATGCAGGAATGGATGAGACGAGGCAGCTGTTAGTACCAGATGGCTCACAAGAGACTCACAAGAGGCGGACATGAGGCAGCAAAAACCTACACGCTCCTCATTCTCAAGCTATTGCACATTTTTGCATATGCCCAGCAATGTTCACACATGTACAAATTTAGCATTATATATTTAGTAATATATATGTATCCTGCCTTTATATGCAAATCACCCAGTCACTACAATATCAAACTGTACAAAGAAATAAAATCCAAAGAAATATGGCTTCTCAATTCAACGAATCTACCCAGCATAAAAAAATATGTAGCATTCCTACAGAGCATTAGTATTAGCAGCCCTTGTAATATGAGACATCTTTACACTGTGGGAAAGGCACACAGGCCTTGTTCTTCAGCACCACCAGGGGGCGCAGATGTATCCCACAAGATGATCCTCATGATTTCTCATTCTCAGTGTACATTATGACACACTCCTTCACGCACATATGAAAATATTCTACTTGGCTAATTGTAGATCTAGAATATAGTGAATATATTCAAATAGATTTTTAGATAACTGAAGTATTACATTCTAACAGACTTCTTAAAGCGCTTTGTCATGAAATATTGAGATGATCCAACAGACAACCGTTTTAAGATCTTGCCAAAAGAGCGACGCAGATCCGGCCACACAAAGGGAACCCTCTAAATTCCAGCTGTCCTTGTCAATTAGACAAAGTGTCTCGCTTGAAATCTAGCAACTTATATGGCTGATAATTTTGGACAGAGACAGACCAGTACGTTAATATTTGGATGAATATCAAATTGTGAAGTACCTGTACCAGATATCGCACAGCAGTGATAGACATGCTTGGGCAATCAAATCTGAAAACATTTTTTCTCCTATTTGGTGTGGCCGGAAAATACGAAGAATTTTCTGCTGCAGAGGAAGAGGACCTTCAGACATGGAGATGAACTAAACATTTTCCACAATCTACGCCATTTTCAAATAAAATATCAAAGGCAGTTCCCATGCGATCGAAACTTTGCTCAATAAGGCTTCACGTTTAAGGTAAGTGTCACTAAGTATGCAGTAGTAGTTTCTGAAACCCGGCGGTTTCCAGATTATAGATTTTGGTCCCGTGACTAGGCCGTCGGATTAAGCCTTCAGCAGCCCGAGGTGGTGACCCACTGTCGGAGGGGGCGGAGTCTCAACCCTTCAACACTCCCTGCCCTCGCCCTATTGGTGGCAGTGCTGTAGCATTAAGACGTGGGAGACTAGCAGTCCGGGCTTCATATATTTTTTTCCTTCTTTAAGGGGGGGATTTGAGGGAGATTAACCTCCCCAGTTTAGGAAGGTAACAGCCAGGGTGTAGAGAACCAACAGTGGAGATACAGACAAGGAAAGTTGTTCGATACAGCATCACAGACGCATGCGGTCAAGTCCTTTTTCCACTGAAACGAAACACTTCGGCATGTCAAACGACAAAAAAAAAATAAAAAAATACAAAACAAGGCCTGGACGTTACAAAAAAGGTACATCCTAATAAATACAAATCTAAGATATCCGTCAGAAGGGAAACAGGCTCACAACAAGTTCACACATTTTGCTGGATATAAAAACAGAGGAAAACCAAGAAGAAGGGAGGGAATACAGCGTGAGACAGACTCCGTGCTAAAGGTCCCACAGGGGGCCCGTGGAGAACAAGCCACGGCCCCTACCGCTGCTGAGCGCCACTACGCGATTAGATCAGGGAGCAGACAATGAAATTAGTCTCCACCATGAGATCAGAGTAGGCTGGCTGGCGGGGGGGGCTAATGAGATTTGCAAAGATCTGATTAATTGACTTGCGCTCGTCAAAATAACCGAAGGCATATACCATTAGTGAAGGCAATCTGGAGAAATAACACGTATCCTGGCAACCGTGACACACAAATACCAGATGACGTTGCCAGGGAGAAAGCCGACCAAGACCGGCAAATGCCACTCCTGCCTCCTGCTTATTTTCCTTGGCGATCTGGGAATGAGGTCCCCCGTCTTCCAGCTGCCCTGCTCACATACACACACACACCCACCCCATGGCCTCACGCAATCAGGCCTCGAGTACGGCAAGCTGCTCCACCCTGGGCTCACGGGAGACGCAGCGGCGACGGCGTCAGAGGCTGCGGGAAGAGACAGTGTCGCACCTGGTGACCCGGCCGGGCCCGTAGCGGCTCATCACTCGCTCCACCAGCTGGCCCAGCCGCTCCCTCCTGTCCTTCCTGCCGGAGAAGCAGCACGCCGATTCCATGCAGCTGGTGCCTGGGTAGGCCTCAATAAGCTATGGTGGGGGGGGGAGAGGGTTAGGGGGAGAGAGAGAGAGAGAGAGAGAGAGAGAGGAAGGGAATAAGGTTTGGGAGACAGTGAGTGACAGACAGGGTTAGGGGGAGAGAGGGTTATGGAAGGAGAGAGTGAGGGTTAGGGAGAAAGTGGGGGGGGGGAGAGAGAGAGAGAGGGAAGAGATCGAGAGGTAGAGAGAAGGAGCGAGGGAGGGGCAAGGAAGGACGTTAGATCACAGCTGACTTAAAGAGGGCATGCTCCCCTCAGGAAATGATGTCACAAGACCGGGAGAGACACTGAGTCCACTTTATGTTCGCTAGCAACATGAAGTGTGCGACTATGCATGGTACCTGACACACGATGGGGTGAAGCGGGGGGGGAGGAAAAACGGTGCGTGGCCCCCCCATTGTGGAAGACAGGGGCGGGGCTCAGCTGCCCAATGAACTAAGAGCCGGGGCAAGACTTCAGT
>JAODKN010000044.1:10493031-10505468 GCA_026774425.1 Petrocephalus zakoni
ACAAACCAATCAGCTGTCTAGGTCCCACCCCCTCTAGTTGCTTGGACCCACTTGGAATTCAGCAATTGAGAATTCCAGCTATAATCAACCAACATCCATCCATGTATCCATCCACCCAACCACCTTCCACTAACTTATCCAGTACAGGGCCAAAGTAACTGTACCCATTTTAAGTCCAGGATATCTAGGACCACCGAAGTGGACAGGCCACACAATATGAGCACGCCACATATGCAACTCCCCAGCTAAAATACGGCAAAATAAATTGACCAAACATGAAGCACCCACCCCGCCTACAGCATTGTTCTTGGGGATAAATGAGCAGCACATACTAGCTTGACTTGGTAAGGACAGGTGCGAGTGGGTGTGTGGGAGGTGACAGCAGGGATGGGGGCCTCAGGCCCGCCTCACCAGAGCAAACTCGTCTACGTGCAGACGAGTCTTGTCCACCTCGCCGGATCTGGCGTGAGGGAAGATGGACGACTCTGCTCCTTTGGTGAACAGCACCTTCTCGCCTGGAAGACAGACGGCGACCCCGGTTAGACGGATGCCAGGTGAAAAAATGGGGTTTAATGCGAATCCCGTTTACCTGTCGGCGTCTGTAAGATGACGCTCATCCTCCTTCGGTTAGGGTCGAACTCCAAGATGTGCAGCAGCTTAAACCTGCAATTTTTAAAGAGTGATTCTAATTCCAAAAGGAGAGGGAGTCCTTTCATGTCTTTCATTTCACACAGAGATACTAAAAACCTATTAGTAGAGAAGTCACCCTCAATCCAGACCAAGGTACTCGTGTCTCCCCCCTCATATTTACACTAGAATTACTTATATTGCCTTCTAATCGAACTCTAATTTCTGTACAACTGGTGGTTTGTTGATCTATTTCTGTGACCATACTAAGAGTACTACGCTATATTTTTTTTATTGTTCAGTAGTTCTGTCTTCTAAACTTTTGTTTAAAAATAAAAAAGGTAATTCAAAAGTTCTTGGAAAAAACCGGAATCGTGGTAAAATCAGCATGTGTAACTTTCAGGGAAGGGGTGACAGGAAGTAACAGCGCGACAAAACAAACGACATCACTTCCTCTGCATAAACGCGACTCAACTCCAGCAGAGATCCAACTAGGGGATGCAGCAGAGCAGTACCTACCTCTCTGATTTACCAAAGGTCTTGATCTCCATGATTTCCCCGTTGTTCCCGGTGAAGGCAACACCCATTCTGCGGCGGTAAAACGAACAGATGCAGTCAGACCATGATTAAACTATTAATAAATGAATGAGTCACGACCCTGCTCGTGGAATCATGCTACGTGATTAATTAACACCAACCCATTAATGGGGCTATTATTACACACTGTACCCATTTCCATGCTTTTATTATAACTGTGAGAACTGCGATGGTGATGATGATATCATCAATCCCAGCCTAGGTAACTCTCAGCGACAGATGGAGTGAATGAACCGCCAGTATTTTCCCTAGATGTTCATATTAACACATCTGCACAGGGCAGGGCAGAGTGGGAAAGGCCTTTAATTCTAAAGGGAAAAACATCACTGCGGCCTCCAAGCTCAAAGGATGATTTACAGGCTAAGCAGGCCTCAAGGCAAATGGGAAGAGGGGTGTGGCAGTTTTTGGTTGCCAGGCAACAGGGGAGTGGCTTGCAGGAGTAGCCCGACCTCTTCATGGCCTCCACCAGGGCCTTCTCGTCTGGGGACGAGGCATAGTACTCCATCTGTGCTGAGACGCCGTTGGCGTGGTGGAAGGCGTCACGGACGCAATCTGGCTCGTCGTAGTTGATCTGCACCGTGTGACAGAGTGACACGGCCTTCAGGAACAGCTCTTCCTCCATGCTCTGCAGAGGGTGGGCGGGGTCGGGAGAAAGGGTTTGCCAACAAGGTAAAATGGGAACACATTTATTAAAACACAGGCTTCAAAACATGTCAGAAATCCAACATAAACAAGGCCACGTATGATTCTTGGTCTTCTCCCCTGCCTGCTCCCCTGAGCTCATCTAACTGTACGCAGTGAAATAAACCAGTACAACACAGCCTAAGCCTAAGAAAAAATATATATAAAAAAAAAGTTTACAGATTTCTAGAATTTCTCTATATTTACAACATTATACTTAATGCCATATAGCTAGCTTTCTCTTACATTTAAGTGAAAACAGCAGTTATGTAGAAACCCCCTTCTAACAAAACGCTGCATGACCTTATACAGCAGAGATTAGGCAGTGTTTCTAAAACATTAGCAGGCAGCATACATCAGCATCTACCCCAGTACCCCCGAACCGTCTTAAAACACACCAAATTGGCCCCTTAGCGCAGGTTAAGTCCGGTGACTTTTTGCACAAAGGATGTTTACCCTCTCGCCCCTGGATTCAGGCCAATATGGATCAGGTTAAGGAGTGAGGCATGACAGATAAGCTTCCCAGCCAGTTTGCAACCCTAGATTAGCTACTTGATTAGCTTTGGTAAAGACGAACCTGCTAATTAACGGTGACGATGACAGAATTTTCCCCAATACTAATAACCAAAATATCTTTGTCTAATATCACCGATCTCAATAACCAGCTAAGGTGCGATCCAGCTCTGAGCCCTTTTACAAGTAGTGAATGCAGTAACTCTCGTCCTCCACGGAACTGGTGTCTCATGGTCAGCTTATGCTGCTAACTTTGAATAATGACTAAAGTCTAAATACTTCCCAGTGACATCGATCAAGACTGACATGTCGGATCAATGCCAAAATCTTGATCACATATCGGCCAATACCGATATGTTAACCGAAACATCATGCATCTCTGCTAACAATCATATTAAACTATTAACCTGGGACATATCACGGAGATGTAGCTACATGTAAGATCAGAGTTGGGGAGAGAGGGTTCCTCCTACCAGAAGGGGCATGCAGCCATCTGGGGCATCGTCTGTCATCCCCTCTGGTACCAGCTTGCCATTGATCTCCTGGAACTTGACCCCGTTGATGGAACATTCCCGAAAATGCATTTCATTCTCCGTCAGAGTGCCCGTCTTGTCCGTAAACACGTACTCCACCTGCAGCAGAGAGAGTGCCATCAAGCGGCGCACATCCCCCCCCCCGTAGGACATGCCTCATCGGAACACGCCGTCCCCACCTGGCCCAGCTCCTCATTGAGGTCTGAGGTGTTGACCTGGGCCTTCTGGTCGCTCTCCATGTGGTAAAGGTCCAGATCCCAGCCAATGAAAAAAGAACCTAGGAACTTCTGCATCTCCACAGTCACGTACAGCGAGATGGGGATGATGAAATTGTAGAGCACCAGGAAAGCCAGGAAATCGGAGATGAACTTCAGGATCTGAAACGAAGAAAATGAGCACAAAAATATCAAGATTCCTGAAGCTGAACTTCAGAAAGATTTTTTGAGTATAAGGGCATCCAGTGGAAGCTAGCGGTGGATGATATTTCAGGCTTCTTCTCAGATTCTACCTCTGAAGTTAAAATACAAAAAAAGAGAGAGAGCAGCGTTTAGAGTCTACAGAAGGTCCTTGTGATGGTCACCAGAGGCCCCTTTGGTACCTGGCTGCTGTTCCTCTCCTGTTCCGTCTTCCTGTTGTAAAAGGGCTCGTCCCACTTAAGCTCAGACTGCCATGCATACTTCAGGATGGTGCTGAGGATTGCCTCGAACAGCAGGATGCCCAAGTAGATGATCAGGAAGGTATTCATTGACCTGAGGTAGGATGGAAGATGAGCTTGGTAAAACGGCAAATAGCGAGCTAATGGCAGACTGTCTAGATGCCTGACGTACTTCTCCACGGCCGAGCGTTTCTGCGATTTGCACTTGTAGTTCAGAGCCATTTTGGACTCCATCCCCGTGTAAACTGCCACTCCTGTAGAAGTACAACACAATCATGCACGCTTATATTAATGGGTAGGGTAAATTAAATTCTACACTCTGAGGTCAACCCACCCGCCCCTTGGGCATGCTGACATCACTGAATGAGTGGGCCTGCTTGCTATAATCATTGTGCAAAACTAAAGAGCTGATCTGCATGAAACATCAGCTAAGCAAGGATGTAACCGATAGGAGACAACAAAACGAAAATATGATGATCAAGAATACAGACATTAGACGGACAAACAGAAGAACCCTACCAAAGATTTCCTTGGTGTTTTTCAGTCTAGCCCCACGAAGCAGAAGGTTTTCTGGTCCTAAGGGTCTAAAACAATCAGCAGAAGTCAAAGGAGGGGAAATATTTTGACAATCCACCTCCCCTCAATTACCCGCCATCCCCAAGAGTCCTGCGCTCCATTTCAGCATTTCCATTCAGCTCTGCTACCGAGATACACGTGCTTCTCCACGCAAACAGATAAGGCAGCAGGTGAATGGAAGAGGCTCTTTGTGCTGATAACGGCCCAGAGCTGAATTTAAGCACCGCTCACAAGCAGCGGCTGTCACATGATGCCGGTCCACGAGCGAGCATCGACGGGCAAGCAATTCAGCAGGACGACAAAAGGCCGAAGGCAGACTATTACCTTACGATTTCCTCCCCCTGCTGTGTAACTGTGATCCGGCCAACGAACCTGAAAGGAGAGAAGGTCCCAGTGAGGGACGGGGAGGCTGACGGAGGCCCCCGAAAGAGGACTAAAAATATAACGGATTCCGGCAAGCAGCAAGACACCGCCCACCATCCGCTGGGGCAGCGGCTGGAAAGAATAACCCCGGCATCCCGGCCCAGCCCAGGGCCGGCAGGCGAAGCAAAGTCTCAGTACCTGTACAGGTCCGGCTCCGGCTGATGGCACTCCACGACGGCCTGGAGAGCTTCCAGTTTGGACACGGTCTGGGATACAGCCGTCTCTGGGACCGCAAAGTGTGTCTGTGTGCATTGGGGTGGTGGGGGTTGGGGGGTACACCCAGGGTATGAGCATCTCAGATATAATACTGTACATCTGATCCTTATAAATACCCAAAAATACCCACAAACTTTAATTTGGAAAAACAAGTCGCGAAGGTCAAAACAACGCAAAAAAGGTAGGTAGCACAATTGGGAGCTGGCAGTTCCCAGAATTCCCGGAGAGTGTTTTGGAATCATCCGGAGTACGGTGTACTGCATCGCATTGCCAAGAATTAATGGGGACTCTCGGCATGGAAACGGACAGAGGAGAGGGAGAGCCCGCATTGCTAACACCACACTGCTAAAACAACATGGTGAAAGACACCAAAACATGCAGCTTCCCACTAATACAGCTGGACACGGCTGTCACTCCCCGTGACATAAGCAGCCAAAACACTTCCAGAATACAAAGGGTTCATTTTACTTCCCCGTAATGTCATTTTGCTCAGACATGCAAGGCACTGACTGGCGACGACGGACAGAGAATTTAATTTTTGGATGGAATTCCCCCTTTAAAAAGGGCAGCCAGCAATCACTGGTCACATTTATCACATTGTCCGATTTCCCTTCCAGAGTAAAGAGGATAATCTAAAACTCAAGGCTTGCTCTCTGACAGGCAAACCAGAGCGACGGTAAGGTATAGAGACACCGGGATCGGAGATCCTCCCATGGGGCACACGACTTGCCCATCCTTAAAGTTTAATCCTCCTCCATCCTGCAACGTCAACATTTCCATAATTCTTTGGCAAAACATCAAATAAGATCAGCCTGATGCTGAAATGGGGGCATATGATGATGTCAGGGACTGGCACCATACCAACCACACACACACACTCCTGAAAGATCACAGCTAATCCATTTAGCTGCAGCAGTCACAAGCCATTATAAGCCCACCTTCAGATTGGTCTCTCCGTCCAGGCTGGCGGTGGTGATGTGACACGTCCCCTCGTCCCTGTCGGACGAAAGGAGGACCAGGTCGGCCGGGAAAGTCTCATCTTTGGCCACTCGCACGATGTCGCCCACCTGCGGGCGAGAGACAGTGCGGTTTCCCCTGTCAAGATGGCGTCAGGAGTGCAGAAGGCCTTGTTATTTACAACGCGACACCGCTGCGGGTGGAGCGTCAGTGTAGAACGCTGCTGCACGGCAACCACAATCACCCACAGCTGGTGACTGATCAAGCCGGCCAGCTGCATCCTCTTTCAGACCCCAGGCCTGTGCTCAAAAGCAGAAACGAGGGGGAGGCGAAAAGGAAACATCTAACTGCTCTTCCTACAGCACGCGGGGTGCCAGGACCTCATCCAGGAGCCCAGCACACCGCCTGACTTCTGAACACTTCTACGCATTTCCGTTTATACTTAATAAAGCATCTCCCATCCGAGCAGAAACTCATTCCACTGCACCACCGCCGTCACTGACATCAGCCCTGTTAACCAGCTGGGGCGAAAATAAACCTGTTCGTCGAGATGCTTATCGGCTTGGTTTACTGACAGAGACCGCAGAGCACAGAGTGAGTAAATGAGAACCTCTTAACAGATAGCGTTTTCCTCCACTCAGGAGGCCTCAGAGATAAGAGCATCACTTGTTCCTATAGTCTGGCAGTCAGAGGAGACAATGCTTCTGTAAAACTAGGAATTCTTTCAAAGTGCATCAGCTTAGCCATTCAAAATCTCTCCTAAAGTTACCCCAGGATTTGAAGCAGCCATCCAATACACCCATCTATTCTCTGACTCGACTACCACCCACATCGTTTGGCTAATCAATACCTTAACGAGTTATTTAACTGAGATAATTAAAGTGAGCTGATTGAGAAACGTAATGAATGCATAGGATGACAGGTGGTCTTCATCTAGCCATCCAAGATGTCAGTAACTTTCTGGAGAACAGAAGAAATTGTTAGTTTTTATTATGTTATTAATTTGCCAATGTTCCAAGCAAATATACACTTACTACCCAGATAAATAGCCTTAACCCTTGACTCTAAACCTTTTTATTTTTTAAGCGTGTAGTTTTTGGAGTTGGTTAACTGAAAGAACATAAAATCATCACACTCTTGGGTGTTTAGGGAACCCTTCCCCAAGCATGAAAAGTCCCCGAGTTTCAAGTTAAACATATGATGTGTAAAATACGGAAAAATGCTGTAAGCACTGCTGGTGGACCGCCGTCCTTCATAACCTTGCGCAAGAGTTAAACATTTTCTTTAATTGCCCAAGACTTTCGCACAGTACTGTACACCACCGCCTTGGTCTGCTAAGTCTCCGCTCCCCACCCCCGGCCACTCACCCGGATGTTCTTGGAGCGGGTCTGCACCAGGCTGCCGCTCCGCACCACGAACACGGGCGCCCCGTTCACCTCGTTGTCGGCCTTGTGCCGCAGCCAGTCCTCGTAGCCCTGCCCGCGGGGAGAAGAGGGGGTGGTGGAGGCGGGTGAGCGGCCATGCGGCGGATTAGCGGGACTCCCGCCTCCCCCCACCCCATAGTACCAGGCGGCCAGCCAAGGCCTACATTTGCAAGGCAGGGCTAAAGGTCTGGGCTACTTCGTTAAGTTAAAAGACAGGCCAACTGAAGCAAATCATGTTACAGTTTAAAAAGCTTTTTAAACACAGCAAAAACTCTCAGGTTCGTTACTCGGGTGACTGCCTCATTTTGACCTATTTAGAAAGTGGCGACTGATGTACCCCGGGTCGTGGTTCAGGCGCTTATACAGAATTTCCCTTCTGGGTTCTTATCGAAAGGCAGCGACCGCGATGGGGGAAGTGGACACTTAGAGAGACAGCCTTACCTGCTTAATGGCCGTTACAGTGATGACAAAGAACAGAGGAAGTCCGCTGGTCACAGGAGAAGTGGGGGTGTCTATCATCAGCTGAACGACAAGGGGGGGTGGAATTGTTACACCTGCTTTCAGCATTAAAGCCAACCCCCCCCACCCGGGACAATCACAAACAAACAAACTTTTTTTTTTTAATCAAGTGTGGGCCAAATTTTTCCAGCCACTAACATTATCCAGTAAAAGGCAGGCGAGGCCGGCCGTTAGCAGCAGGTAAGGCCAGGAGTCAGAGCCAGGCGAGTCAGAGCCAGGCGAGGCCAGCCGTTAGCAGTAGGTAAGGCCAGGAGTCAGAGCCAGGCGAGTCAGAGCCAGGCGAGGCCGGCCGTTAGTAGCAGGTAAGGCCAGGAGTCAGAGCCGGGCGAGGTCGGCAGCTAGCTACATGCATGGCAAGGCTGCTAGCCAGCGACATGCACAACGAGGCCACTAGTCTCACTCACGACCCTCATGAGCAGCCCAAGGAAACCCACCTACCTGCACCAAGAAAATTATAAGAAAATAAAAATTGGCTATTCTTCTGAATTGCTCAAATAAATTCTTCGGAACAAAATTCCAAATAGTGTACTGAAAATAAGAAGGGAGAGAGAGAGAAATGCATTTATTATGATCACTTCTTTAGGGAATCTGTTTCCAACACAACAGAAAATGAGAAATACCTAGACTCTGGCCTGAAAGACAGAGTCCATGATCCAGCCCCAGTGGCCGACCTTACCTTGGATGATATGATTCTGTTGTCTGCAAACTTCTGGGGGATGTAGTGACCATGCTGGGGAAACCGGTTGGCTATATACACTGTTCTAGTGTCACTCTGGTGAGGCGGGTCGAAGCCCTGTGGGACGAGAAGGCGGGGGCAGAAAGGTCAGGTGGATAATCATCAGTCATGGGTGCCAGTCAAAACAAGTGCTACAGACTGGAGCCGTCAAAAGTGTGAAAACATTACTGAAAACAGGTTACTAACCCATGTATTAAACAACCAGGTAAATGGGTAACTACGGTTTCTATAGACCAAATCTATTCCAACACTAAATCTCCCTGCACAGTATGATTCCCTGCCGTTTAGTTACATGCCGAGCTATAGAACTATAAAGCTAAACATTTAAATGTAAATTAAAAATGTAAATTAGATTTCGTAAACCGAAGAACGCAATGCATACGGAATATCCAATTAACAGGCCTAGAAGTGATCCCCCCCCCCCCCACAATGGTAACAACTAATATAGTCTGAGGAAAATACATGCACACTGTAATGATTAAATGCTGTGTCTTAACAATAGAGATGCAGGCTTAGAAACCCAGACTGTGCAGTCAGCTTTAGTTTTGGCTTCCTGGAAAGGGGGCGTTAATGCGATCATTAGCCCGATCGCGATTGGGAAAATCAGAACAGGAGCGATGTCAGAACACACAAGCGTGTCTCAAACCAGTCATTCCTTCCATGCAGCTCTACCGCGGTTGTCAGTGCTACCAATTAAAATGAGCCGTTTGTAAGAGAGGCATTTACTCTGCGGTTGAGAATCAGAAAAAAAAACACTAACATCAAACACATAACTGCCCTGCATCATATTTTCACCCTCAAGGTCAATTGATAGCAACCGCCTAGTTAAGCATTAAAAGAAAATAGGGCTTATGCTTAGGGCGAAAATACCCTAAGCATTCTATATGTTTCACATTATACCAACAGCACACGAGAGTTATCAAAAAAACAAACCGATCATTATCTAGATTAATTACCTGAATCAGGTGTGCTGGTAGTGGCACACAATTTGGCACAGCAGAATGTTCCTCAAATAATCGAACAATGAATAACTTTGCAGTTTAACGTTAGTACAGTTTGGCCCTTTACCCCTTTGTGAAAATTATGTTTTATAGAATTAATTAATTTACATGAACAGCTTTTGGCAGATGCCCTTCGCCAAAGCAACTTAGAGCATCTCCATCAGTGAATACATCAGAGGCGTCAATAGCATTTTGAATGTGGGGGGGACACACTAGCGGGGTGAACTAATATTTTATGTTAAATGTGGGGTGGGTCCAAACGAATAATTATGAAATGTGAGGGGGACACGTCCCCCTCAGATCTAATGTCGGAGAAGCCAATGGAATTCATTCTGATACTGGTTCAGCAGAACCAAGGCTAAGAATACCATCTGTCTAGAAACTCTGTTGGCAAATACTTTTTTTAAGAGTAACCCAAGTTGCAAAGAGCTCAGTTCAATGTGAGACTGCGCTGAAACAGGCTGAATGGGCCACAACAAACAAAGACCTCGGGGTATCTAAACCCAAATCCCACACTCGCTCAATGCACAGGAATCAGCTCAAGCGGACTCAGAAACACCCGCACGGTAAAAGCCACATGATCACGGTAAACAAGAACTGTAATCTGGCGTCAGCACGGGGATGTTTTACGAACCGCGGCTGTGGAGCAGCAGCTATCAGAAGGCCAACTCTGGCAGTGCTAGCAAGCTCCTCCCCCTGCGTTTCAAAAACCGACTTTCATCACCGATGGGGCTGCCTTGATTCCGCCAACAGCTGAAGTCTGACACGACGGGTCTGGGTGCGCAGCCGAGCTTAAACGGTGCGACGACAAGACCCGGGAGATCTTAAATTTCACCACTAACTCCCCCATGTTTTCAGCCACTGGGCTGGAGCCCACTGCACAAACTAGGCAACGACGTGTTTATTTACTACAGATTATTCAGCGTATGAATCACCACAATAATCTTTTACATCCTTGCAGTTCAAGGGTCAGCAATTCCAACCCTTTCAGGGGTATAAACATGATCCAGCGTCCATGTTATGCCTGAAAATGCCACCTTCCTGTCCAAACAACAACCTCACCACTGCAGTTAATAGCTGGGGTCAAATGAACAAAAACATCACAGAAACATTCTCTCCGGGGATAGAGGTTCCAATATCTGTGCACTAGGAAACCAAGACTACACTTAAGAGAAAATTGTCTTTTTCCCACCAGAAAAGCAAATAAAGAATCCCAAGACCTTAACACCGGTGTTTCCCAATTTTCTGCTGCCGAAGGTTGCACAGGTATTTCTGGCACAACCAGTATTTGACAAGATAAACATAGGGTGGCTATCAACCAGGGGACAACGAGGCAGCTTTCTAAGTGCAACACCTAATCATATCATGTTCTGAATCTGCAGGCAGCATCCATGTGAATAAACCTTTAACCTGAACAAAGAAATACAAACAAGTGTACTAGGATACAAACAATTCAAAGCAGAGGTCATACAATGAGAACCGTTACCTAATACGAAGAAGGCAGCCAGGCAGTCCACGGCAAGTATGTGACAGGGCCAGCTTGAATTTACAATGTCTAACTGTTGACATGAGACAGTATTAGATAACCCCTGTCGCTTTTGTGGACCTACCTCAATTCCCAGGGGAGGGCTCATGAGAAAACTGACAACAAGAGAACAGAAAACTCCAAAATGGAAAATCTACAGTGAGACACACAGCCGCAGAGACTCGGTCCCAGCGAAACAACAGGCTGAGGTATAACGGCGTTAAGCACACCATCTGTTAGCAATATGTGGACCTCTGGCAGCAATTTCACAGACCTACCACCCCATGGAAAAACGACCATAAATCAAACAAGGTCCTATTCTAGAGGCCTCGTACAAGTCAAGCTTTCACATTCCAAGCTTCCAACAAGAAAACTCCTCGTTGCACTACATAGATCATCTGGGGGGGGGGGAGAAAACAAGCTTCATGAATGAATGAATTTACTAACCTCACAACCTTCTGGGCCCTACCTAAGTGTCATTCCGGTTTCCCAGAAACACCCCTCGCCCCCAGCAACCCTAACCTCCATGACACATTCCTAAGCGAGAGTGTCACGGAAATGTAAAACGGCACGCCGGCTGCGGAGCAGAAACCTCCCGAAGATGACGCTTTTAGCCCCTGCCCTCGAGTTGTCACAATCCGCCACGACACATCCAGCAAGGGGACGTCTCGTGTGGTGGCACCCCTCCGCCCCGGGTTAGGAACGGGTCAGCACACGCCATTAGACTCAACAGCGTCCATCCACACATTTTCATGGCCAAGTTCTGCAGAACTAGAGACCATCTTCTCCACTCCGGGGGCTTCCTGATGCTTTTTTTAAAATCACCTCGTATAAAAGACATAAGAAATCCAAAAATCATTTTCGAATATCTTAATAATACATAGAGATAGTCATTTTAACATACTATATGAACAGACACGATTTAATATGACCCCCCCGCCCCATATCGAGACTGTAAACACAGCAGCAGTCCCAGAGACCCTATATATACGTGTGTGTTTGTGTCTGTGACTTTATTAGATACCCCCCCGAAAGCTGGCGGCCGCCCGGCTCCGGGGGGGACAGGAGCCCGGTGCGAGCAGCCCCCTGGCGGCTTGGAAGACGGCACCTTCCGGGGGGCGGGGGATACCGCCGTCCGGTAATCCTCCGCCGCAATGCCACGTTTCGGGCCCAGCCGGGGCGCCGCGTCGCCGGCCAGCGTGTCGCACTCCGCGCGGAGGGACGGTACCGCGAAACGAAAGCGGCCCAGCGGGCTTCCCGGAGCCGGACGCCGTCGGAACCCCCCCCGGAGCGCCCCCCCCCGGAGCCGCTTACCAGCTGCTGTCGTATCCAGCGCAGCATCCCGGCGGAGCCTCGGCGCCGCTCCGGCGCTCGCAGGAACACACACGGCGCCCCCCGCCCGCCCGCCCCCTCGGCCGCCCCCCGCCGCCAAGCGCCCCCCGCGTCCGCTTCTT
>JAODKN010000044.1:10531329-10551044 GCA_026774425.1 Petrocephalus zakoni
AGTCCCCCCCCCCGCCCCCCCGCGCCGCCCGGGGCCGCCCCCTACTACCTCCCCCCCCCCCCCCCCCCCCCCCCCCCCCCCCCCCGCCCGGGGCGCCGCCTCCTGTACCCCCCCCCCCCCCCCCCCCATGCCTCGGACTCGATTCACGGGAGGAAGGAAGCCTCATTAGAATGAGCAAAAAGCGGGCTCTGTCTCAAGCACCCGGGCTACGAGGACAGGCTGCGCAGGAGCGCCGGGGCTAACGAGAAGCGGATGTTTTTAGTGCGGACCAGAGACGCCCTTAAAACAAACGCGGGCCTTCCTTCCTGAATAGGTTTCGTTACTCGCCCCATTTCGCAATACTGCGCGTTTGATTGTGTGGGTGCGTAAGAGGGACGTGCTGGGGATGTGTGTGCGCAGGTGACGGGGTTTATAAGGAGGCTGACTAGTGTTATTATACAAGGGGGGCTGCTTTAAGGGTATGACATATGCAGGCTGCACAAGCAAGGCAACTAATGCAGTGTCCTGCTTTAAGGGTATGACATATGCGGGCTGCATAAGCAAGGCAACTAATGCAGTGTCCTGCTTTAAGGGTATGACATATGCGGGCTGCACAAGCAAGGCAACTAATGCAGTGTCCTGCTTTAAGGGTATGACATATGCGGGCTGCACAAGCAAGGCAACTAATGCAGTGTCCTGCTTTAAGGGTATGACATATGTGGGCTGCACAAGCAAGGCAACTAATGCAATGCGGTATTGCTCCTCCATTATCTTCAGAAGAAGTAAGGCACTGTAGTTTTGGTAGTTACTTTGTGAAACCTTCTCCTTATAAACTCTCAACAGTTAACTGACATATATTATATATTTCCCATGACTAAAACGACCCTCTGAGTCATTATCTTACTGTCTTCACCTGGTGGACTTTCTGACAGTGCGTAATTGGCAACAGCGTATTTTAATGGAAAACACACTGTCATGCACGGAGAAAAAAAAAACATTTAATGATGGTGAATTATACAGGGCAGCATTTAAAGGGGCAAAAAGGGGGACGAGGGGACGGATGTCGGCGGCGCGCACTAATCCGCAAATGGCGTGCGATAGGAGCGGTTCCCATCGCCGCCACGGCGGGCCCCGAAAGCGCACAGACGCCGGCTTGGATTTCTCGATAACGGGCGGCCGGGACGGAGGCTGTGGCGGCGGCGGCTGGCCGCGCTCGCATCCCGCCCCCGGCCGTCTCCGGGCTGGGAGTGGGAAAGTCGCGTTTATCGCACAGGAGCGCAGGGCGCCCCCGTTCCCACACGCTCCGGTTACATCATTACCGAACCTGCATGGTAGGCGACCAATGGGGCCCCGGGGCGGCGGTCAGCTGACCCGGGCCGCGGGAGCGCGCCGGAAACCCGATGCCGCCCCGATAGCTGCCGCCTCTGTGGCCGCGTCGCAATTTTCATATCTGGTTTCACCTTTGCTTTCAAAACTAAAGCCGTCGGAGCCCGAAAGGTCGATGATGTGTGAGAGGTGCCCGGAGTCGCCATTGTGCGCAGGTGCTGATTTTACACCGGGCTTCTTCAGCGCCTTCCTTTCTTTTTAAACCTGCGTTAAAGCCCCCTTTTTTTTACGTGTGATTGGCCTCGGGGCGCGAGTGCGCGCCGCCCGCGACAGTGCCCGCGGGGCCGCGCATCGCGCGCCGGACGGAGAGGGGGCCCCGGGAGCGTGCCTCTGTAATTGAGGTCATCGGATGCAGTGCTTAGCCTACTGTAATTCAGTAGACGGATCACAATGTAATCCTTTACAGGACAAGATCAGATTCAGATTTTGTGCATCGTGCTTTGACAGAGTTCTGACAAACGTACTTAAGCAGGCGTTGCCTTTTTATTTTTAAAATACGTTTTAAGTAACAAAGGAGGAAGAGAATTTTAAGTGCTCCAGCGATTTATTATTTGTCTCCTTTATTGGTATAAGGACAGATTTTAAGGGAGGATAACACAATAGGCGATTAAGTATTATTTCTCTGTGTCTTTGAAGTGGGATATGAAAATCTCCTTGACTTGTTGAATCATTCAGGGACTTTGCCTGTAAGACTTTTTTTGTAGTTGCACCACTAATAAAGAAGGTTGAAGAATATGCTTATTTTCTTTAGTCGTTCTCAAGCCCAATATCTTTTAAAATATAAGAATATAATATTTAATCGCGGTTTTAGTGATCCATTCAGTCCATTGTCAACAGAATGTATTTAGTGTGCGATTATAACGTTGATGTTTATGGCCAGTAGAGGGAACCAAAGAACAACGTAAGCCATGTATTATTAGAACATATAGATTATTTCACCGTAAGCAGTGAGAAACTCGGCTGAAAGCAGCCTTCAGACAAATTGATCTTTATCATAGTGAAGTCTAATTCACGGCAGCCTGCATGTTTTAATAGGGGGTATTAAGAAATAGTTGGTGTTGGGAGATAATTGAATTAAAATGCACGTGATGGAGGAAAAAACAGGAAAGGAAAAAGAAAAACCAAAAAATTAAGTCATCTGCCCTTATACCAATAAACAAAATCATCCAGAAAATGCATAACATCTAAATATTCGTAACTAGTGAAGGATAGATGAGGTGTGTTTTACGGAGATATGGCTTAGCACAGTAAATCCAGCACGGTGTCCAAAAGGGGTCCCAAGCACTTTCAAGGTTAATCACGAAGAGCTTGCAAACCGTGTCATATTTGTTCCACAAACTTGGATACTCAAGCCTGAGAGTAATATTAACGGCTCCTAATCCTCTGGTAATAACTCGGAGCTCAAGAGACTTGACACACGGCATAATCAAAACAGCCGTTATCAAAGGGTAGCTAAGGATTACACAGCATGTTACCGCAGCAGATATTAGACAAAAAGTCCAGTGTGGAAGTGTTATTAGCTTCCAGACTGTTAATGACCCGACGCTAAAATCCTCTCCCGGCTTGTAGCCCAGTCGGCTAGGTGAGGAAGACGGGGGATCATTCCAAGGCTAACCGGTGCATCTGAAATAATTAAACCGCTAACGAGGCATAGTCGAACAATTTAATTTTGGGCCTTCTGTGTTTCCTGGGTCGTTAGCTTTGCCCGGGTGCTTGTGACACGAGTGGAGCACCCAGGGGATGCTGGGTAATGCAAAATACATCTCGCAAAGGGGTAAAAATACCAGTGGCCTTCTCGCTGGTCACTCAGTGCGATGTCAGTGCATGAGTGACAGGCCTCGCAGCAATTAGAAGGAAACCCGATCACAGGCCTTTACCTTAACCCCTAGGCTATAAGTTCAACTGACCTTGATTGCTCATTCTCATGACACTCTGACCCCGAGGGAAACTTTATAGGCCTGTGTGTACACACAACTGCTGATCTTCTTAATAAGAAATTACTCGGACTCTGGTTCACTGGCGTCTCCATCTTATTTTGAAAGAGTCGGACAACGTTCTTCTGGCCAGCAAGCACGTGTGGTCCACCGTACGTCATGCCTACTCCTGTTAATATGACTTCTGTTGTTATCTTTTTTAATTTCGTCGCTTTTAAGTCGTGCAGAATGTGGCAGAACCTCGGGTCAGGAGGGTGGCTCGCTGGTAATTAAATGATTGCTTAAGTAACTATAGGAGAAGCACAGCATCTTTATAACAATGGCGCGGGGGCATCGTGTATCGGGAGCACAGGCACATCAGCAGGACGGTTCCTTTCCTCCGTTAGATATGGTTGCACGGCCCGCAGACTTTCACACCATTCGGATGGACGGTAAGCCAGTAAGGATACTGGGGCCAGTCCTCCCTGGAGGAGCTGCACCCTGTTCCCATTACGGTCTCCAGGGGAAGGGTGGGGGGACCTCTCCTTTCTGTCTGCTGTTGTCTCCATCCCCTCCCCAAGGGCCTGGGGAGACCGTGGTAGCGTTCCCGCTCCATTGACCTGACGGAAGAATATCGCCATATGAATGTGCAGAGCTTCCGTTTTCATGTTCTGCGATTGTTCCCTTGTAACCAATACGGAACATAAAAGCTTAGTGACAGAAAGGGAAGTCGCCCCCACCAGGAGAGCCACGGAAGACTGGCACCTAATTCTTTGATAGGGCCTCAGACGAAAACAAATCTGAACTCATTAGCTATTTACATTCATTTACATTCAGATCGATCTCGGCCCGGGCCGATTTTTATATCACTTGCGGGAGGGATTCGAGACGGCAGCTGGATTTTGGCGTCGAAGTTGATGTGGTCAGGAATTGGGCTGTAGGCTTCTGCGGGAAGGTTAATTGCATATTTGACCCCCAACATTACATCCTCGGAGATAAACCTGCTCCCCATTCGATGGTCGTGCCACTGTCACTCAATCGGGACGACCGTGGTTTGTTTTTTTTTTCTTTGGAGGGGCTGTTCACAGAAAAGCCTGTCGGGAGATAACATGTAAAGATTGCAAATATACGGCATGCATTTAGATTTTTTATATAATTTGGAATAAAGACTGGAGATGTAATTTAATTTCTACCTTCCGGAACTCGTTGGGGGGGGGGGGGGGGTTTGATAAGCTTGAACTGTGACTAGCCACGCTGGTGTTACCTAAATTTATGCACCATGGGGTTTTATTAGCTTTTTAAATTAGGCTTATAAGGGACAACCCCTTAGAAGGGCTTAAACTTCATCGCTTAATTAAACGAGCAGGCTTTGTGCCTTCTTACAAAGATGGTTACGAACCTTTGAATAATGCAATCATTTGACCTCCTTATCGACAAAATGATAGTATTACGATTAAGCCACGTAGAGGTGGGTCCTTTTATTTTGACCGTTATTGTTGATGTTTTATTACTGGAGAACACGACGACTGAAAATACTGGATGCTACTGTTATTTTAATTCTTGCTCATTTATGATAAACATTTAAATTATTCAGCAGCATAAATGACTCGGAAGACTGTTTATTGTCTCATATATAGGGCTTGTTTTGTTTGTTCTGAGAAGTTTGTATAATAAGCAAAAGTTAGAAACTAACACTTGCATGCACATTAATCATAATTCCCTAGAAAAACATTCTCCATAAGTAATATGCTACACTGTTAAAAAAAAACTAATACTGTTGCTTGACTGCTACAAGTAACAATTACTGCACCTGCCAGAAAGCAGCATTTCAGTTAAAAGAAGAAGAAAAACTTTAAGTAATTAATTAAAACAGACATGATAAATGTGAAGTTATGTTAAAAAAAGGAAAGGAATCAGACAACATCACATGACCCAAGTTTCAATCTCCAAGGCCTCCTAGTACTGTTAATGTCAAAAGGCCACCTTTAGAAGATGGAGCAGGGGGATTATGTAAATTCCCCAAATAAGGACCTGCTCACCATATGGCTGGCATGTTGCCGCTTCCCTTTCTCGCCCTCCCGAAAGTCTCCCCGAGGCCTCAAAGATGATAGAGTGCCGCCTGTCTCATTTAGCTGATTTTAATGCTTGATCTGCCAGCAGGGGAAACAGCACACTAACGCAGGGTTTTAACTGCTGTGTGTAATCCCGGCCGATCGGCAGGTTGTTGTCGACGGTGTTTTAGCTGCAAGGTTTATGGTCTACAGCCTTGACGTTTGCTCAAGAAGCTCTTAACATTTCTTTGGTGTTGTTTCAAGCCTAGCTGCAGATGGCACGTTGCTGGCAGGACCGGGGTTTCGCGAAAGGACACCGTTTCCCATGGGAATCGCGTGGGGCCCCGCTGCCGGGCGGCACTCCACAACTGATACTTTTGACACGTAGTGAAACGGCGAGAATCTGCCTGAATCGCCCCGTTACGGGGGAACTGAGTGACGACGTTCCGATGTAGCATGACTGAAGCACTCTTGGTTTCGAAGTCAGCTTCTTTGCTAAAACGGTTTGCGTGATTAGTCAACTATTTCGTTAGTCATTTCACAGTTGAATAAATTCCAGAAAACTGTACTTCGTGAAATTCTAGATTTTTTTTTTGCAATCATTTTAAGTAATAACAACATTTATCTAAATGGGACCCCGGCTGCTTTCATTTCTGGTTCCTAGTATTTTAGTGTCACGCCAAAAGGAGTTTGCAGTGGAATATAATACTTGCCCCCAGGGCAGTTTTTCTTGTCCCTCAGTGTCACCTGCATATTAGATTATGAATAATTTAGGTCGCCATGGAGCTAGCACCTGGCTTTGGTAGAAACGCACACCTTAATTATTTAACCTGAGAGGTCTGAGGCAAGCTTTCACTCAATGAGAACACAACGGAAGTCAGCCTGCTACCCTCTGCATTTTACTATTTTTGTTAATACCTTGGTCACATGAGTAACAGGTGTGTTTTCATGACAGTTGCCCTGTTACCTGAATTTACAGTTTAAAAATAATTTTTAAATGCTATGTCCACAGTTCCTCCCGTTTTTCCAATCCAAGTTAAAAGTATATGTTGTCCTTGATATATTTTAAAAGTGCTGCGTTATTTTATAGAAAAAATAAATGACAACATTTGTCTAGACTGTAATATTAACCATATACGATAACTCATCTTTGTAGAATTTCGGCAAAATGCTTGCTGTCTCTAAGCTGAAGTAACTTATAAGTGATATATGTGATTTTGCATGTGATTTATGTTAGCGGATGGATGTTACACATACTAGGTATATGGGGTTATTTTTCAAAGGATGTTCTTCTGGAAGCGTGCTGATGTTCCGGTACTAAGCCGAAGGGAGAGACTGACAGGATAATGGAACACAAAGCCAATCCCACTCTTGAAAGACCATCCCTTGGATATCAGGTGCCTGAGTCGAGTCTTGGTGTCCACCAGATACCCCCTAGAGACCTTTCTGGGCTGAGGGCTGCCCCCGCCACTTCATTGGACTCACAGTCACCTGAACCAGGATCAAAGCTCAGCTCATCCTCCTCCTCCCCCAACCTGTTGGAAGGAGATGCATGCACATTCGCAAACATCCCCCGAGCCACACTCGCAGCCCCGGCTACTCAATTAGAGGTCCCATGGAACTCTGGGCTTTAGGTGAGGGATTAATTCCCAGGCACCGGTAAAAGAAGGGTCCAGTTTAATATCACATGAACTCTTCCTGGTTGAGAACCTGTAGTTACAGTGACTGTCCTGGGCAAAGAAAGGAGTAACAACCTGAACGACAGAAGTTTTGGGACTTGACAGGAAATGCAGGCTTTCTGTGATATCAGCAGAGCATATATTCTTCATGAAATGTTAAAACCAATTTTTCCACCTACCCATCCATCCATTAAACGTATCTATGTTCTCTTTTCCTTTTTATTTATGATTTCAATAACAGCTTATGTTCTGTCATTGATAAATTTGTAATTTACCTATAATGTAATTACGAACCCCATAAACATGAAGGCAAAACTCTAGGAGTTATTTGTCCTACGTGTGGTGTACCGCATGGTTCAGTTCTGGGTTCTGCTCAGTTAGCTATTCTAACAGGTTAATGCGCTGAGAGTTAAAACTCGGAAAAATGGAGAAGTTACAAGTTGCCATTTTTATTATATTTAGGTTAAGTTGTGTGCTGGTTTGAGTTTAGTAGCTTGGCATTGCGGAATCTTACTAATCATGCCTGACCGCAAACTGATGTCTAAAACCAATTATCTGGATAACAATCTGAAATTACTGAAACCGGGATAGACTGATATATGTCAATCATACGCAGCACACAAAAGGGTGTTTCAAATATGTGGCCCTGGCTTGCAGTCATTTCTGAGCTCTAAACACATTTAACCAATGAGGGCTTTAGGTGCTTGACTAATTTCAGGTGCTCTGGTAAAGTGACTTTGGCCGGACCAGGCACGAAGGGGTTAAATGAGCTGAGCCCAGACAAAGGTAATGGGGCTATCAGGTCTCGGGAACAACACAGGGTGTTACAGAGGACCCAGGGGAGCGGTAGCGTGCAACATCCACTGCAAAAAAAGTCTACCACTGGGAATATATTTTACAGGAACGGCCATTAATTTTCCCTGCAAAATGAAAATCCACCCTCGGAGCAGAGATGACTCATTTTACACGGTTTGATTTATCAGAAATCAAACCCAGAGCCACTGGATGAGGGAGGAAAAGTTACATCCGCTTTATGGGAAGTATTAAATTAGCGGCATGACAGGTTGGAGACAGCGAGAGGCACATGGGCCGTCCCGGTGTTTCTCATGGCCCGAAAATGTGTCAGTTGCCAGGGGGATTGGCAGACAATGCGAGGTGGGGGTTCGAGGCTTGGGTTACCGGGTGGGGTCTGGCCGTGCACCTCAAGTGGCAGCGCTGTGAGAACTTAAATCTTGGGCGGGAGCTGGGGGGGGTGGAGGATCGGTAACAGCCACATCACCCCCCCCCACCCCCAGACACCCCACAACCACGGCGCCCTGCTGTCAAATTGGAACCCCACCCTACACCAAGATCCCTACTGACCAGCTACCCTCACCACCTTCAAGTACCCAGCCCCCCCCCCCCCCGCAGGTGTCTGAGTTTGGGGGCCATTTTTCTGTATTCATTACCATCAGACTCATCCTTTCCTCATCACAGATGGACTATAAAGTTTGGTCAAACCTAGTACAGTTTAAATAGTTAGTTTAAGTCATGTTTATTCACATAGTTGGTAAGCTTTCTGTAATAGTGTCTAATTTCTATTCATCTGTGGTATAACTTGTATATTTTCTTAATCTCTAATTAGTTAGTGCTAGTGTTGAGTACTCTCACCCTGGGGAACCCGCGGGGTCATACTTGACCCACCCTACCTTTAATTTCTGCTTTACACTCATCCATCTAAGTAAAGTATTTTTTTTTTCACTTTACAGCCCAGTGTACCATATATGACCCAAAAACAAAAGCAAAATCTTTTCTTTGATAAATGGGTTGAAAGTAAGGCAGAAATAAAAGGTAGACTCACATATGACCCCGTGGCTTCCCCAGGGTTAAGCTCTGGTGAAATGATAATACTAGAAAAATTGTTAGTATGTTAAAAAAAACTGTTAACTGATTTTTCTTGGTAGCTGTCCTTAATCATTAACTTATTTCATACTTCTGACATGCCGACTCTGCCGGGTGTGTGAACTCAAAGGCACGGGTTGTGTGTACGACAGCAGTGCGGATGTCTCCCGTCTGGCGGGAACGCAGCCGCCCCTTTAGAGGGGCGCTTAATTCCCGTATGACAGCAAGGCAGCAAACGTGATTTTGGCAGCGTTCCTAAACGTCACACCGATACTCACCAGAGGGCTGTCCTCTATTTAATCAGTCATGGAGCCAAGATCGCTAGAGCGTTCATATGAGATTTAAATGTCATCGCTTTTGGTACAGTGTGATCTTTGGTATATATAATATACTAATAGATGCATTGATATACATGTGGCAGTTAAATTAGGAGTTATGACATATATTCCTATAATGGGTAACCTGATGGCTTGATGGTTTACAGTGCTATCTGGCCCTCTCTGGGGTTGTGGGTTTGAATCCCACCTCTGCTTGACGTGTGCATGTTCTTTCTGTGTTGTGTGGCTTTTCTGCAGGTGCTCAATTTTTACCCAAAGACATGCAATTAGGCTAATTCCCACCTTGGAAGTGAATACATACGATCATGTTTCTGCCCGTGATGGATTTGCACCAACAGGCCTGACCAGCAGAAGTGTCTGGAAGATGGACCGTTTATCTAAAATCCATTGGCTTTCTACCTCATGTATTGTGTCTTATCCTTTTCTTTAATACCAAATTCCCCCCCCCAAAAAAAAAAAAAAAGTATACGTCAGATGATAAAATTCACCAGCTATTGTAGAATGATTATAAATGGAGGTAGAACCTTCCAAAAGTGCCTCGGTTGATGTTTCTCCAGGAGTTAAGACAATGGCGGTGGAAATTTGAAGCTTGGCAGTGCTGACGTGCCGTCAAAAGCAGCGAATGCTGTTGCCCCCGTTTGCTCCAAGTCGACACTTGCCGTTTTAATTTGATGAGTGTGATGTTTCATTCCATCACCAACACTGCTCTATGTTCTAAGCTTTGGGCCACTTCCAAGTAATATGGTAATAAGCTGCCAAAGGATTCTGGGTGGAAATGGACTTGGTCATCTGGCAGACAACCGCCTACTGATTTCTGAATGTAGCGTAATGATGCACAAACTGGATCTATTTCCCACTAAGCAGCTACAGCGCATAGAAATAATATAAACAAGTAAAACATTACTATTTTTATAGTGTTTATATATATATATATATAGTGGTGGCCAAAATTATTAGAACACTTGGTATATTTAAAAGGTTTCAGTTGTTTTGTTGAATTGGCCATTAAAATACCCATAAAACAAATGAAATATCTACAAAGTGATCATTATGCTCCATAAACGATAGAATAGAGCCTTCATAAGGAGAATCACTGTGCCAAGTCCGGACCTCAACCCCATCAAACACATTTGTGATGAGTTGGAAAATAAACTGGACAGATCTATTGTACGTTTAAAAGAAATAGTTGCAGAAGGCAGGGGATACCATTAGTGTTGAAGTTCTCAGGAAATATATTGACACTATATGTGCTGCTATAATTGCTGCAAAAGGTGAACATACCAAATATTAATGTTAAAAGTGGATAACAACAGTAGGTCTCACTTCATCTGATATTTCTTGTGCGCAACCATCTGCATATTTCATGAACATTATGGAGGCAAAAAAGTCAACATTACCAGATCTGTCAGGTGTTCTGATAATTTTGGCCACCACTGTACATATATATTGACACACCATGTACAGTTTTTAGATTTTTCCTGTCAAGTACAAATTATAAAAATAAATTATAAATTATATTATAAATTATATTGCACCTTTCAAGTCTATTAAAGTAACATGAGTTTTCAGCACGTCGGTTCTTCTTGATGTGCGAACAAAAGTTGGTTGATTCTGTGCAAAGTTGATGGAGATGCAGCTTCAGAGCTCTCTAAGCAAGTTACCATGAATTGAGGTTAAGTATCCGTACAAGCTGACTATATTTTCGAATTGTCCGGTAGGATGTTGTTTTTGTATATAGTCATGTTAGTGTACGTTCATATCCAGAAACTTTTACATCATTTTTTTTTGGTTATTCAAAGGAATAAAAAAATATATCAAGTGTCCCTCAGTATCAGTTAACCTGTTTTGTTTAGTCTGTGAACCATCAAATAAATCTGGAACAGAAAAAGATATTTTGGCTTGAGTGTGTGTTAGTTTTCTTTGATAATATCACTCATGCCTTTATATACAAAAAACATGCTAGTGAAAATACGATATAGCATTGCTATTCTCCCTAACTAGTTTCCTAACCGGAGTTTACCAAAAACGCAGAGTTCCAGCTTTCACTGTTAACTTTTCTGAAAGCAGCTGAATGCAGTTTAACGCTACTGGGGCCTTCTGATCAACATGACCTTAACAAGGTAACAAGTGCATATTAATTAGCTCATAGCCAAAAAATATGTGATAGTGACAAATCCAAAAAAACGTATTCATACATCTATCTACCATGTGTGGAGATAAAAGTACTTTTATTAGTTTAAGGCTCAAGGATTAATACTGAGACGGACCCATTCTGTCTTTGGGCTGGCTACTCCTAGGAGTCGTGGCCCCATCTTCTAAGTCTTATAGGTCAGAAAGGACCAGCACTGTTGTGGGGGGGTGGTGGGGGGTTAGCAGTGATCCATGGCTCATCACTTTGTCACCTGTTTCACGTGTAGTCACTGTGTTTTCTTGGTAGCCATTAGTTTATTAATGCTCATTCTTTGCACTGTACACTGTGAGATAAGTGGGGGGAGTTTATGTCAAACCCCCCCCCCACAGCTGTCCTCCGAGCTTTATAAGGAGCAGAGGACTTTGGTACTCAGCACATAATTTGCTTGGCCCACAGCGGGCCCAAGGCGGTGTCCAGATCGATTAGGGAAGTGTCCGAAGCAGCAGGCAGGGCAGAGAGAGGTATTGTGGGTAATTAGAGATTCATTACAATCCCGTTGTTTGTATCACGTCTCCGGGTCGACCGCGGGTCAGCGCGCACGACGGCCCTAGGGGGCGGGGCCAGTGAGCGGGCGCCAGCAGAGTGGAGCGGCCTGACGTGTGGAGCCAGCGAGGCAGGCTGTGGCGGGAGGGGGAGCGGTCGGTGGCACCCAGGGCCCACGTCGCATTCCACACGTCATTGGTCACTGACCCACTTTCTACGCCGCCTTGTTCCCACCCCCCTTCTGCCCCCGGTCACAAAGGGAAGCATCCATGTGGTGATGTGTCCGTGTGTTCCCAAAGCTCACTTTCATTTTTCCGCATCCTTTCGGCCGTTCGGACGCAGCTCTGGTCACACGCGACTCGATTGGTCTGAAATAAATCATTTTATTAAACCCCAAAATTATGGCTTCATGACAACCCAAACGTGTGGGGTTTGCGACGTCACAAAGCCTTAAATTCCTGCTACTAAAAACACAAAAAATCTTGTTTTTCATAGACTTCCATAGACGGCGATAAAGTTGACAGCTAATGTGCAGTGGAATTATGGCAGCGTTATTTTGTTATAAGCTCCAGACTGCAATATCAATATTTTAAAAGCAATTTCCATGAATGAATGGTCAAATGAGTTGATAGCTGTCATTTGATCAATCTGTTGAACCATGAGGGTGAAACTAGAGACTGAGGTCTCTATTATACTGGAGTAATTAGGCTGTCCAGTCACTAATTACCTGTGAGTATTACAAGGGTGATTGATTGTCATTTATGCATTTTAATACGGAGAATTGATATTTTTGGCAGTGACAGCCTCCTGGATATAACAATACTATTGCTTGGATGTATTTCCCCCAGGTATGTGATTTCCTGACACATCACTACAGGTGCGTTCTCTCACTGTTCCATGCATCTGTTTTGCCACAGACTGTTGCCGAAATCCTCCATCTTGTTTCATATAATTGAAGCTAGAAGCTAATAATGATGCTACATTTACCTTCCCCAGCGAGCCCGACACAGATCAGCTTCATCAGTTTATAAGTGTACATTTTTAAAATGAAATTTCGTTACTTTTACTGGGTGATTTAGCACACGTTAGTGTTTACGTCAATAATTCAACAAGGCTTAAATTGCAACTGAAGTGATTAACCCATTACCGACTGGAGGGCTAAATTTGCTCGGGTTGAAGTAGGCCATTTAGTGTGTGAAGAGAGGGTCGATGGTCAGGAGGCCTGCAGTTTGCTGCCAAATTAGCTTTAACTGCCCGTGAACTTGCTGGGAACAAGGTGTGTAGCTTACAGGCCTGTTCCCAGCATCCCTGCTGGCTAGCCAGCTCGGCGCTCGCTAACAGAAAGGCGATACCCCTGAAGCCATTTCTTATGTCAACAGTAGAGAACCGTCAGACTTGAATGGGATCCACTCCCCCCCACCCCATCCCCTGATGAATGATTTCACCAGTGTGTAAAAATCGGGACAATAATAGGAGAACAATCTTTGCAAGTTGAGATAAGGTAAACCCTTGAGTCTTGCCAAAACTAAACAGTCTTGGTGTACAGGCCCACGCCATTCCATTCGAGGTGAAACATCATATGCAGCTGCGTGTTCACTTGTCATTTTTATTTTGGTAGCTGAGCTTGCTAATATATTACTTTTAGCTACACCCTTAACAATATTAATCAAAGTCAAAATAGGCCAACGTTCGTCATGTGAGCCCCAAACACCCTTCATGGTATATGACATGTTCTGAAGTGTTTGGGTTGACATTAGGACAGTGTCGAAATTTTTCGTAAAGCGTAACAACAAAGTCAGGCAACTGCTTATATCCGGCTTTCGGTTCTAAAGTCTGTGTGGCGCTTGGGTTACGTGTTCAACAAGGGGCTTATGAGCTGCAGGATATTTACCCCCAATATTTAATTTGGCTTAATTTGTAGTTTCACCCCCCAAAAAATAAAATATTAAGTTGTGTCCCCCCGATATCAAACTCTCTCCTGCACCCTTGTGTCTAAAGTCCTTGAAGGATCTCCAAAGTCTGCACAAAATTCTCTGTGATATTCAGAAATCCATACAGTTTATTTTAGTCAAGCATCCGCATGCTTTGGTGTGAAATGTGTAATAAAATATATATATTTTCACAGACTATATATCAACAAACAACGGGTCAGCTGAAGTTCAAAAGGAACCGAAGAGTAACATGCAGGTTTCCTCTCGTACTATCAAGTCTCCAGCTTCATTTGACGGAGCTGTTTGCCAAGTTGCCGGATTAAGTTACATTTTTTTGCAGGGCAGGTATACGCCATGAGCTCATTTAAAACATCCGAGAGGCACAGCAAACGGGCCACTGCGTACGATCCTGCTGCACAGCCATTTCAGGAAGGTGTGGTTGAAACCGAAATGTTGCTGAATGAATACCAAGCCGGTGAATGGCTTTCATGACTTGTGTCATGCTTTAAACATATTATCATACCAGGTCTCATCATACTGCTTGATATACCAGAAAAGTCTTCCTTCAGTATAGACTTAGGACTTATCAGCTTTCTTCTGAAAATACTTAATAGCTGGTTCACATAGATTTTCTTTTAATTGCTAAGTAAATTGGAGCGGGAATCATCTTTTGCTATGTTTAAAACCTACAATGCTTTAGAGAGAATTGGTAATAGGGTCCTTAATCAGAAGCAACATGGCCATAATGGATTCTGAGTCATGAAGTTTGTGAGAAATCCCATAAACTGAGCCCCTGTCTGTTCCTTCAGCATGCGTACCTGGACATGCACACAAACAGAAACACACCATGTTGCTCGCTCAACCGCAGCGATATCACAGTGCTGGAAAGCCACCTCGTTGTTATTAACGAGGAGTGACAGTCTTATAGGCAGGAAGACCTCACCAATCTGTCCACTGGGTGCTGCCCTCTGCTATCTGTAACTGGACACTGTTACCGACTTAGAGCAAGCAGCCTAAATCCGCCCCCCCACCCCCCGTAGACTGAGATAGACTCCTCCCACCTTTTTCTTGGACACTCTTTTTTTTTTTCCCAGAGAGGCATTCATTTATCTGAAATACTTGAGGGGTGTAATGACACCCGAGCTATTAATTAATTGCATTTGTAATTGCAGAATTAAGTTTTGGAACGTCAGTAATGATGTGTGGAATTACATGATTGGACCACATTATTGGGTAAAAGACAGAGCATAGAGTACATATTCTCCCGACAAATAGCGGAACTACGAGACTCCCGACGTAATCTCCGGCATAATGTTCCCGGCTTCTTTAGAATCTTTCTCTCTGCCGGTAATCTTGTGAATTCCCTGTCATGCCCATCACTCACGCCAGACCCTCGGTTCCCCCGGCCCAGGACGGAGACAAATCCGCCTTAATTTAAAGTCCGCCACTTTAATTAACTTTTGGGGGAAGATAATGAGGCTGCGGTGGGAAGTCGGGAAAGGTTCTGATGCAGAGCAGTGTGGTTCCAATTTATCTCTGTCAGATTCCACTGGAGTTCTGGGTAGGAATGCGAAATCTGAATTGTTTATTGTCCATGTAATATTCCGGAACAGACACTGAGAATTACTGCAGAGGCTCGACACACTGCTGTTCTGGAAAATTAGTTTTTTTTTTTTGCTTTTAGAGAGACACAAGATTCTTTGATAAGTAGATATGTGAGAGGAAATGCAGGGTGAGTGCATAAAGAACAGCGAGTGCAGGGAAATTTGGCAAAAAAAAGTGAGAAAATCTTTGAGCTGAAAAGGTTTAAATTGGCCCGAGCCATCCTAACTTTAGTCTTTGTAGTTTGGTGCCGAGGATCTCGCTGGCAAAGGTGCAGTAGATGAGAATGTAATTATTGGTACACAGATCATTCTGGAAATTGCTGGCACACAGGTAATATTTTTGCGTGCATACACACTTCAATTATATTTAAAATAATCGCAGAAGGAAGTCTCCCTTTCTTGGGTCTCTCAGTATTACTGGAAGGTAATTTATATGACGAAATTAGTTTTCATTCATCTCTCCTTATTTTGTTGCAGATAATGCCCGCCTTTCCCAAGCAGCTCTGCAGAAGCTCGAACACGCGAGAATGCGTGAAGTAAAACCGTGCGTGTGCCGTCGAGGGGGGCTGGGGGGAAGTACTTATTCACAAGCATAAAAAAGCACCGTTTGGCTTATTTGTGGTCCACGTCCGCTTCCGATCCTCGTAGTGTTACATTTTATTTTTTATACCTGCAGAGAGATGAGACATTCCTAAGATGGCCAGGCCTTTAGCTAATGCTAAACTTTCCCTTTAGGCCTGCTTCTGGCAAACTGTATCTGGCCCAGAAGGTGATGGGTCAGATGAGGGTTGGCTGCGAAGGGTTAAACACGATGGTCCTGATTGGCCGCTGCTGGTTCTCATGCAGTTCTGTTTACCTGGGAGAAGGGGGCAGGGGGCCTGTTTGTTTCCCAGGAGCATTTGCCTGAACACTCACAAACGGGCAGTTGTTTCCCGTGTACAGTCTGAACCCCCCACAACCCTCCCCCAGCAGTGTCGGCATGGTGACGAGGATTGGGGGTGTTTTTTCTATTCTTTTTTTTTTCCGGTGATCTGGGGCTGGTTCTTCTGAATGAAAAGCCGGTTGACTGGAGAGGCGGTCCGTGATGTCATCCGCGGCTCACCTGAACAGTCCGGGTCGATATAATATCACCTGCACGGCCAGAATCGTGTTCTGCTTAAGCGGCGAAACAAAGCCCCCCCCAGGAGAAATAGTTAGATTATCTGGGTGGTGTGTGTGTTTTGGGGGTTGGGGGGAGAAAGTTAATCAGGGTCGCACCCAAACGTGCAGATCACACATATTCACCTTTACACCTGTGCACGGTGGACTATTCAGTGGCGTGAGGGTTGTGTTTCCAGCGTTGAGGTTGGGGGGGTTTGGGCGGACAGGCCCTGTGTGGAAAGTGAGCCGAGTGCTGACAGCTAAATGCAGTAATTCTCCCCTGGAAGCAGCCCTTGTTCTTGCGGGGGTTCTAGGCCGGGCTGGAGCGGGCCGGGCTGTGTGGGGCCGGGCTGGAGCGGGCCGGGCTCGGTGGCAGCTGGAAGGCGGGGAGCCGGGGTGCAGGTATCTGTCCCTCCGGAATCTGAGCTGTGATGTAATTACAGCGACGGGACAGCGATGACCCCGGACGTCGCCCCATGTGCATGTTTACATTACGTGTGGTTACTTAGCTGGGGCTTTTATCCAGCACAACTTTAACCTCTATCCCCCCCACCCCACCACCCCCCACTGGTAACAGTAGGATATTTTACCAAGGTGGTTTAGGTTAAGCACCACACTCACTGCCACTACAGTGGAGGACCTTCTTGGGATGTGAACCTGCACCATTCCGGTCAGAAAGGTTAATGAAGTGGCTGCTTCTTCTTAGCTGTCAAGGGGGGGTGGAGCCAGGGCTGCCAAATAAATGTAAAAATATAAAGCACTTCATGTGCGATGTAAAGCAGTTAGGGTTCCACAGATTTAAGCTGTTGCTTTATTTGGTTAGGTTGCATATGCTATGCATTTGGCAGAAAATGAAATGTTTTACGTCCACCCCTTGTACAAAAGCGTATTCAGTAAAGAGTCGTGGTGAGTCTTGAACCTATCCCAGTCAAAGTAGGGACCAGGCAGGAGACACCTTGGAAGGGATGCCACTTCGTTTTCAGGACGCACATATGTTTAGTGATTTTTGATCCTTGTGAGGATTGGAGCAGAGTGGTCCTCCTGTTTATTTAAAAGCAGCTTAATGCCATATATATATTTTTAAGCCGTTTTCGAGCTCACTTTAAGGCAGGAAAGGTTCACGTGGCAGGTTGCTGCGCGGGGAGCTGGTGCAGTGGGAAGAGCGGCTGATGTTTGGCTTCGCGGCAGTGATTCCGGAAATCATCGTGCAGAATTATCGGTAATTTTTCACCCCTCCCTCACTGATTCCAGCATCATTTTTTCATTTTTTACCTTCAAGTCTTATACCTATAACTTCAAGTCAGCAGACTGTACAAACTGCATGATAATGATCTCCACAGTCTAGAGCTGTTTAACATTCAGAACCTGAGCTTAAGAGAATCCCATCAATCCTAAGCTTGCATCACTAGGGGGCAGTACCACCGCATAGCCTTGCACTTAGAACAGCAAAAAACTAAATAACTGATTTTTTAGTTGACTTTATAGTATCCATATAAAATCTTAATATTATCTTAATATCCCAATTATCCCTGTTATCCTATAAAGACACACTTTTCCCTGGGTGTTACAGACCAAATAGGGTGATTTTTTAATTTACATTTAATTAAAAGTAAACCAATTATTATTATTTGTGGTGAATCTTTTTGGCTATTTTACTCTGTAATGCTGATAGGTCAAAATAAACATGAGATTCATTTAATAAACACAAAATATATACAACAAATTAACTTTTATAACGAAGGAATTTGGTTTGGGGTTTCGCTGTATAATACATACCAAATGTGATTGTTAACAGTCTGTTGTATTTTACTTTATTTCATTAGAATAATGAACCTCACATTTCAGAGTGTTATTTCTGAAACACAATGCTTGTATTGCTGAATAAAAGTTTATTATCATTATTATTATTATTCCTGAAAATGGCTTATTACTTTATGGGACCTTTGTTATAAAAATTAGTGAATTTTAAGCAGAGAATTTAGTGTACTTCTCAGTGAAGTTTCCTAAAGTTAGGCGAAAGGAGAGCAATTTTCACCGAATTAAAACCTACTTTTAAGCAGCTAGTGCACAGCTAGGAACCGCTGGCAATGCTCGCGGTAACGGAATCGCAAACTTTGCTGGACACTTTAATTCTCCGGTGCAGCCTAGCTGTGTTTGGGACCCCCTCTTCCCCTACCTCCTTCCTCTGTCGCCCCCCTCCCCTCTCGCCGGACACCTTCTGCGGTGACATCAGTCTAGTCACAGATGTTTTCTCTGTGCGAAGAGAGCGGGACAAAACAAAGCAGTAAACGAGGCCAGCTTGTGGTCAGGCTATTACCCACAAGCCGCGGAAAGGGCTGGATGGTTCCCACTAGGCTCCGGTTGGCCTGGAAACGCCAACTTATTAATCTTGTGATGGAGGGCCAGCTGCACCAGTGCTCCTCACCCCTCATCGCCACCAGCCTGCGTCTCGAGGGCTTTCCCTTTTTCTCTCTCTCTCTTTTTTTATTCTTTTGCTGGCGTCTCGTTTAAAATTATTTCAAAAAGTGATCCGCGGAGCCCGGAGCCAGCCCATGCGAGATCTCAAACTTCGCCGAAAATGACAAAACTTTGCACAAAAGGGCCGGAGCGTCGCGGCATCGCTCAAGCCCACCCCCTCCCCACCCCAACGCACTTTTATTTCTTATTTTTTTTTTTTACGGTGGTGATTAGGTTTACTAATTCAGAAAGAGTGCTTAATTTTCGGACTTTAATGATATTCAGCCAGCATATCGTGGCGGTTGCCTGGAGACCGGATTTTAGCTAGGCCCCATTCGATTCCCACACATCGGGCCCTGAAAAGCAATTTTTTTCTCCCCGAGCCTTTGATTTGGGCCAGCTCTGGAAGCCATCCCCCTGCTGTGTCAGTCTGGGTGGGCAGAACGCTGGCGGAATAGGCCAGGGGTGAGAGGAGGGCCGTGGGCTACTGGTCACACATCAGGGCCTGAACACAAAGCTCCCAGAACCCTCCGCACGCGCGGGGGGGGGGCGCCCGCCCCCCCCCCCCGCCGGCCCCCCCCCTCCCCCATGCCCCCGCGCCGTATTGACACTATTGGTAATTGTGGCACTTCTCCCCAGAGCAGGCCGATTATGGGGGGGGGGGTGATGGTAGCTGAGATTA
>JAODKN010000044.1:10558392-10570110 GCA_026774425.1 Petrocephalus zakoni
ATTTGAATATAGCTGCACCCTGTCCCTGCGTTATGTCGCCACACAGGAGCGCGTCTCTGTTGCGCACATTCTTGCGTGTCCCCCTGCCACCCCCCCCCCCACCCCCGCCCGACCCTGCCCAAAGGGAGGAATTCGCCTGAGAGTTGTCTGCAAGTTAAAACTCTTATTATGACAACTCGCCCGCGATGATTCCAGATCGCTCAGAGCTACTTTGTTAATTACGATAAAATTAAATTTGACATGACAGGTATTTTAAACCTTTAAATTACCTTTTCGCGACCAGTTCGGAAAGATTATACTGTGTTTCTTGTTTTTTTTTTCTTCCTCCAGACATCTTCTGCAGCATTATAAAAGGCTGCAGCTGAAGAGTAACGTGAGATCAGAAGATCGAGTGCACCCCCCCCCATTCCCAAAGTATGTTAATTCATAAAAGAAAATTCACCAACAAATGAAATTATCATAAAAGGAAATGCGTCCACGCAATGTGACAAATACCTGTTGTTTTTAACTTGTGGTGCCTATTTGTAGGGTTCCTGTATAAGTCCTGTATTTTGTTTGGTTATTTGTGGTTATGTTTATGGCTGGGTAGGGGTTACGGGTGTCATAATTGGGATTAGGGTTTTTCCCTTGAAAAATAATGATCCACACTAAGATAGGAATAGAAACTCGTGTGTGTATGTGTGTGTGTGTGGGGGGGGCACATATGTGTGTGATGTTTGCATGTGCTTCTGTTGGGCGGGTTTGCTCTAGGTCCTCAGGTTTCCTTCTGTAATCCAAAGATTTGCAGTTAGGTTAATTGACTCCCATTGAGTAAGTATGTGTGTAGGTACTGCACATCCAGTCCAGGGTGTACCCCAGTCTTATACCCCAGGGTTCCCCAACCCGGTCCTCGGGTCTGTCGGCAAGTCCACATTTTTGCTCCCTCCCAGCTTCCTGCCAAATAGTGTACATGGACTGTCCGGTGGTCCCAGAGAATCAAGTTGGGGAACACTGCTGCACCCTGTGCTGCCTGGGATAGCCCCCAGGCTGTCCCACATTAACCCTAACCAGGATAAGTGGTTGGAAGATGGATGGAAAAGTCGCTTTTATCAGTACTGATTGTCTAGCCATGCTTTTTGGCATGCAATATTGTTATATATTTGCTTACTGATTACTTCTTTATTTTTGATATTTTGGAAAGTAATTATCAATTAATGTAATGGGTTTTTATGTCACCGAAATAATAAGAAAAAATAATAATTGGTAGTTTTAGAGTTAAAACCCTGTTACCATAGATGGGACATTGAGAAGGTGGCAGTTTCAGAGGTAAAGCTGAAGGTGCAGGAAGTTCTGGAGTCCAGTTCTGATTCTTCTCCGGCTGCATGGGGTTACAGCCTACGTGTGAGAGTCTGGCCCTAATTGCACGCTGTGCATTACTGGCAGAGAATTAAGCAGTGTAGTTTACCAAGATGCTGCCAAGTCAATGTTTGGGGGTTTGCGTCATTCAAGGTGGATCGGTTTTCTTTCTGTTGATACCGGACCGTTGCCTTGGGCCAGTAACTACACATGTCATTTGTCATTTTTTTTCTGCCTGGGAAATACCGCAATGGTTAGTTTTCCCATTGCCGCCTTTGTGCGTCAGGCCCTGACAGTCAGAGGTGATCGACGCGGGCTGCGGACGGGAAGTCATCAGGGAGCGGGGACGGCCTACAACCGGGGCTGTGATTTGTGACACGCTGCGCTGTCATGCGCTTGACAATGGTCTTATATAACCGTTTTTTTTTTCTTTTTGCGCTGTTTACAAAATTGCCTCTTTTTTTTTCAAAATTACGGTTTTCGGTAAATATTGTAAGAGCAAAGAAATAAAAAAATAAATGAGCATTAAGCACACAATTCCAGCCATTTACCGAGTGTTTTAGCTTTGTTTGGAGTCCGGGAGACCAAGAGTCATCAGTTCAAAATGAAAAGTGTCTCATGTTTGCACACTACATCATTTAATACTTTGTATCTGTATAGCTAGCAGTGTCATATTATTTGTGAATCAAAAATCCATGGTGTTTGGTTGAAGCAAACGCAGGGAACAGATTCGTTAGGCCACTTTTTATTTAGCTGATGCTTCTAAATATAGCTAGTGTTTGTGCATATTTTTGTATTAATATTTTATCGCTGTCTTTATTTGGTGGTATTTGGATACTGCGCATGAGATTAGATAGTACGACAGTAACAAAACATCTTAATTATGTTTTGCTGTCACTGCCATTGTTGCTTTTTCTTTCCTAAGTCATCGACTTACAGTCAGCACCCTTGCGCAGGTTCCTGGTTGTCACGGAGAAACAAATAAATCCAGCCTGGGTCATCCTCGGGTGGAGGAGTGGGTAGTGGCCACTCCCCTCCGGGACTGAGGGTTAGATTCCTACCATGAGCTCAGTAAGTGAAGCTGGCATGTCCTCCCTGAGGTCGTGCAGGTGCTCACTGGGTACTCCCTTTTCTTCCTGTGTCCCAAAAATAAGGTGTTTCTGAATAGCCCATAAGGTACAATTATGAGTGTGTGCTCAGAAATGGTGCCTTGTGCCCAGTGCCTTCTGGGATATAGTGACCTGGCACAGGGTATGTGGCTATGAAAATGTTTCAGTGCTTGTTTCTCATTTGGTGTTGTTCTTGCACTATTAGAATTTTTGCATGTTCCTTCTCTAACGTTTAATATAAATATGTATAGTCATTCGCTACCAAAACCATCTCTCGCAGTAGCAGTTTCTCCAGCTCTATTCGCCATTGTGAAGCATCCATCTGCACTGCATTTGGAAAACACAGCTCTACTCCTCCCTGTGCAAATCCACTATTTATGAAAGCTGACACTGCCCAAGTAATATCCACCTTTCTTACCGAAGCCCAACACTCACCTTTTCGAATCACGCAGACATTGCAGCAAAAAGATCAGCTATTGTGTCTATAGTTTTTTAAAAGAACTCCCTTTAACATTTTCCCTTTGCTTTTCTCCCCGTTCGGAGAACTGAGCCCCCCAAAAATCCAGGAGAGTCTTAAGTGGAGCAGAATGGAGCCCTTAGCTTTTCGTGTGCTTCCTTTTAGAATGCTGAGGTATTGTTGCAGGCAGGTGTGAGAGGGGGCGGAGCCTGTCAGCTACCTGAATGGCACTTGGGTCTGCCGCCTGTTTTTATATGGAAATTGGGCTCCTCATCCTCCACTGAGTGCACTGGCTCAAACAGGGGCCCGGCGATTCCCGGCGATTTTAATAAGCCCGCCATTATCTGCGCTCTCCTCCGCCGTTTGCCAGCTTCTCTAATCCCATTTTTCTCCCAGATACGCTCGGGAAATCATGCTTCCTAACGGGAGAATGTAACCACTTATAGATGTGGCATACTTTTGAGCTCAGAGTAAGGTCCCTGAGTACAAGGATGACTTGCCATCTGAAGGGGCTGTTGTTCTCATAAACAATGTCCCGTGAGATACACACTGCCACCTATGGGTCCTTCCCACACTTAGTCATCGACTCTACTTTACGCTCCTATTGAATCGATGCTCATTTGTACATACCTAGCCCCAAATCTTGTTGTTTTTTTCTTTATTTCTTTCATTCATTCATTTACATTTATAGCATTTGGCAGGCACCCTTAGCCAGAGCAACTTAAATAAGTGCTTAAAGACTCCATTATAATGAATACTTTTGGATACTGGTTCAACAAAACCCAGACTAAGAATACTGTCTGTCTAAGATTTCGTTTTTTTTTTTTAAGAATGTAATACCGGAAGTGATAATCCAAGTACTTCTGAAAGAGGTAGGTCTTTAGTCGTTGTTTGAAGACACCCAGTGACTCAGCTGTTAGGGGGGTTTGTTCCACCACACAGGTGCCAAAACAGAGAAGAGCCTAGATGCATGTCTTCCTTGAGCCTTGAGAGATGGTGGAACCAGTTGAGCAGTGCTGGAGCATTGGAGAGAGCGTGGTGCAATGCGGGGTGTGATGAGTCGCTGGACCATTTTTGGCTTTGTAGGCGAGCATCAGTGTTTCAGTCGCAGGGGACGAATAGCTCTCAGAGGCAGAACCGCTAGAGGTGAGTTACAGTAGTCGAGGCGTGAGATGACAAGTATCTGGACTAGTATCTGAGTGGCGAACCGACATGAGCGGGAAAGATTAGCAAAATGTCAGGAAAGGGACAGGTGATTATCCACGGTAACTTTGGAGGTTGCGTGCGGTGACAGAAGGACAGCTCAGAGAGTCGCCCAGAGGTACCACAAGATCCTAATGTGGCGATGAATCAGCTAGAATGAAAAGCATTTGCTAGGGTTGAGTTTTAGCCGATGAGCTGTCAGCCCGGATGAGATGTCTGCCAGACATGCAGAGATCCTAGAGGAGTATTCGAGTATTTGAGGGAGGGAAGGAGTTGAGTGTCGTCTGCATAGCGGTGGTATGAGAACCCATGAGGATAAGACCTCACCAAGAGATTGAGTATGTCTAGGCCCAGAGATCTAGGGAGACCAAGATCACTACCATTTATATCCCTACATTTATTTGTTAATTTTTTGATAGCATGGGAATCGAGTCTCCGCCGTGGCTTTTTTGTACACGATGAATAAAAGGATTTGTTGCAGTATTCACCTGTGTAGTATCTGGGGTTGCACGTCGCCAAAGGCCTACGCATTGTCTCAAGTTTAAATTGCTGAAGATACTTCCAGAGGACCTGATGTGGTCGTTTGCGTGGTCATGTTTTCACAATCACAGTTTGTGTACATTCCCCACACTGTGCATCACTGGATACATTTTGCCGCTCGCCTCCTTTATCCGGTATCAGTGACATATTTTTTTTGGAGTTGCTGACTGAAGAGTAAAGATACAGAGATTGCACGGGCATTATTGTAAAAGAGCACAATATTGACTTTGAATTATGTGTCCAACACCCTTCACAGACAGCAGACACCTGACCTGCACTGTGGGAATATAGGAAGGATTACATCATAGGCCTTCTGAACGATTTATTTCTTCATTTGCATGTTTGCGTAAAGCGTGTTAATCTACTGAATTCCTGTTGCCACGGCAGTGTAATTTGACTACCTGGCCTGTGCTTGTTGTTCGTATGTGAATTATTGACGTTGTGTGTTCTACTCGGGAAACTAAGCTTCGCCCATATCAGCAGCGCCTGGATACTGCACGCGCAAATGCAGTCACACAGACACGTTTGTAGAAGCCGGGATCATCCCTCATTCGAAAGTCAGAACATGGAATGGAAAAATGAATTCAAGGAGCACATGAAACACCTTTGGTTGGTCATCCAGGTTGCTCACCTCATAACAGATATAATATCTAATAACAGAAATAGGAGGGAAAAAATGAAGGCGAGAACTGGAGATAGAAAGATAGATAGATAGATAGATAGATAGATAGATAGATAAAGCCTTTATTGATCCCACACTGGGGAAATTTACTTGTTACAACAGCCAGTAAGTAAAAAGCAAACCAAGAAAATGCTAAGACAAATATAATAAATAATTATTAATAATAAAGTTGCAGAACCATAAATAAACAAATAAATAAACAAAAATAAAAAAAATTATGAAAACAAAAAGTACTGAATATGGCTGCTTAGTCTCCACGCTACACAGCTTTTAAAGTCACCAGATCGCTGTGCTGATCAAACTACATGACACAATTCGCAATTAGATAGAATAGAATCACAATTCTAGTGTCAACGCGCTACAAATACTATAATCAAAAGACAAGACATATGGTCAGCATTATAAACATGCGGCAAATTAACTCCCTTATATATTGAACTTTCAGGAAACAGTATCACATATAAAATGATGTATATGTCGGGTCACTCTCTCTCTCTCTCTCTATATATATATATATAAGAACAGTTTCAGTTTCTAAAAAATTGGGACCTTTGTAACCCCTTCATAACTCTCCTCCTCGGGTCCCGCCTCACCCGGTGTCTTGCGTTTTCATTGGCTGTGGCTCATTGCAGCACATTGCCAGCTGTGACACTTTTCACACCTACTGGATTTGGAGTCGCCAGCAATGTCTAGGTAATTAGCAGGCCATATATATATGTATCTGACGGGCGTCTGCGGCGCACCGGCGCCTCCCTAGAATCACGTCAACTGTCGATGAGTGGAATTTCGGGACTAAAATCCTGTAGCGTGAACTTCAGCTTTAGGGGATGAGTCCTGCTAGTACTGTGGCCAATGAGACTTCGTTGTGAATGGTCTGCTTACTGAAGCCAGGGAATAAATGAGAGATTCTTTAGATTTACGTTTTCTGGCCAGTGTCTCTGTCCAAAGGACTTTATAGTTTTGCTCATTACTACAGCTGGATATTATTCTGGACCAGTTCAGAACAAGTGCAACATGTTGCAAGGGCAACAAGCCCCTTTGGGCGGGGGGAAGGGCGGGTAGGTGGGGTGGGATCAGGAGAGCCCATGTCCGAAATGCTACCTACTAACCCAGGTGCACTTTTGTGCCTCGTTGGGGGAATTGCGAGTATGGCGTGTGAAAGATATGGCTTTCGAGTTCAGCTGTTGACCCAAGACTGCTTAATCCTATTCCTGTGCCCGCCTGAGTGGTGGTTAAAGGGAAAGAGAGTAATGTGAGGACAAGAGGAAAGTATGAAGCAGAAGCACATATGAGCCAATGAGAAGTACTGTCAGCCTATTTACTAAGGATTTATGCGTGGGGGGTGATAAACGATTGTGTGGCTTAATGACGCGCCAATGAAGACCAGAGTGACTAGGTTCTGGGAAAATGCTTTTAAGCCTTTTGGAAAAGGTGAGCATTTCCAAATTGGCCGTAGGTGAGAATGGTATGTGAGTGTGCCCTGTGATGGGTTGGCGTCCTATCCTGGGTTTTTCCCTGCCTTGTACCTGTACCCTCCGGGATAGGCCTGAACAGGACAAGTGCTTGCAGAAAATGGGTAGATATAAGGAAACGGTGAGTAATTTAAAGACCACTGAACTGGGTGCAGTATTTTCTGCGGACAGGGGTGACCTAATGGTGACCTAATGGTGACCTAATGGAAGCAGGCTTGTGATTGGAAGGGTGTTGGTTTGAATCCCCACGCAGCAAGGTACGATTCCTGGATGCTAAATAAGAGCTGTCCACTGCTATCTCATGTATGGGGTAGGTGGCAAGGACACACGTGCTGTGTCAGCAATGGTAATTAATCATTTCACATGCTCAAAGGAAACTGCTAGTTCATTAGTATTTGTAAAATACATGGAACACAGGAGATGAGATACACGACGATTACATGACGATACTGAGCGCACTGGCTTCTGATTTTAGATAGCAGTGAAACTTCCTTTCACTGGCAAAACCCTGACCTCGTTTGACCCCCAACCCCCACAAGCGTCGGTAAACGTATGTTTGTAGGGATGCATCACCGAGAAGGGGGGGGGGGGCGTGGGGTCCCGTCGTGCCCGTGAGCTGAGAGCCAAGGAGATTACGATGGAGAGATGGATGAATAAACAAGGCCGCTTGGCTTTTGTCGAAGGCGTGCTAAGTCGGCTTACCCTCCGCGCTCGGCAAGAGGGCGAATGTGAGGCGCACCTATATATGACAAAAAGATTATTGTCGGACCAGTATTTGTGTGGCAACCTATTCGACAAGGTCATTCTCCTCAGGGCTGCCGGGCAACTAAAGGCTTCTGTTTAAAAAGCGTCTGCGTCTCTTCGGGGCTGTCAATTGAAAATCCTTAGTGGGGGGGGCGGGGGCAGTGTCTCTAATGATATAAGCTATTTTTCAACAAGTGTAGTCCTTTTTCTTGTATGGCCTTCGGTTTAGTCTTTTGTTAATTTTTTTGTTCTCATTGTTTTCCGCATTTTCTAGGCCAGTATGTCTTATTTCTGAGTTACAATTTGTCTTAACAGACAGTGTCACCTCACTGTAAGAAGGCCTTTAGCCATCAGAAGGAACAAATGCTGATATCCCGGAGAATAATGCATTTAGCAATTAGAAGGTGCTGAAATGAAATAGTCTGTCAAAAATGGTTTAGGGTCATTTGTTGTGATCTGGATAGAATGAGGTTGTATTTGATCTGATTATGACAATTAGCCTCTTGGGAACGGCAGGTATTAAGAAAACTTCTGCAATGTCCACATCTGTGTCGCTTGGAATGACTGAAGTAGCTGCTGGTGGAGCAGAATCGGCAGTGTTAATTTACCGCCGAGAGTGTTAGCCCGAAGAATGCGACTTTTGTGTTAGCCCTGGCGCTGGCGGCCGCGCGGTGTCCACTATGCCGCCACATGCGCTATGCCCCAAACCGCTGAGCTCGGCGTTTCGCGGCCGACGGTGAATACGTGGGCGGGCGGGTCCCCGGCAGTCAGCGGGGCCCTCTCCCTGATTTACACATCAAACACCAGCAGGACCGTTTCTCCAGTTCCTGTCCCCGGCGATCACTCTGAAAGACGAGTCGTCTCAAGACGAGCCATGGAGTTACAGCCTCGGCTTCAAAACCCCAGATCAGTGGGTAGCCCTGAAGGCATGATTACCATTTAGCACTGCCCCCCCCCCAAAAAAAAAACCCAGCCCTCGCTTCCTGTGGGGGTCAACTTACCCTTTTTAGCTTCAGGCCCGTGTCTCCATGTGCGTATTTATTTGTTGAATCTTGTTTGCCAAAACAGCCCCTGAATAATGACAATTATTATTGGTAAGCTTTCTACCCCCCCCCCCCCCAGCCCCCACCCCGAAATGTGATCCTAAAAGGGCTCGGGACGAGCGGCTCGCTCTCTCTGTTTTGTTGTTTCGCGGTTTGCCTCCCTCACATTAAGCCTTTGCACACGTCCAATAGGAGCCCAGGGCCCAGGGACCTTTGTTATCCGATTTGTTTGTTCTTCTGCTCACTTTGGCCTTAAAAAAAAAGACAAAAATACAGTAGACTGGAGGTCAGGACAGACCCACTATTCATTTCACCATAAAACAACTGTTAGCTGCCACGTATCACCCATTTAGATGACACGTATCGCCCATTTTCCTAAAAATTGCCGGGTGTTTTTATTTCTTAGCCGACTTTTTGTCTAGAGCCACTTTGAGTTTTACCCGCTTAGCATCCTTCCATTTTCCGTAACTACTTACCCTGTACGGACTCCCTGTGAGCCTCGAGCGTCTCCCAGGAAGCACAGGGTGTGAGGCGGGGGACGGCTATCAAAGGGTTGCGCACAATCACACACAATAAGGGCATTTTTGAGAACACCCGTGCGGATTCGGGGGGGGAAATCGTAGGACCTAGGGCAACCCGTGCAAAGACAGGAGGATATACAAATGTCAAAGAGACACACTCAGCCCGTGGCATAAAATGATAGTGATCTGTTTAAATCTATTGTACTGTCATCTTTTGGGAATCTCACCATGGCACTGCTTGTGACTGGTAGGCTTCTGGAAATGTGCCAGATTCCGGCATGATGCCCCCGCTGTCCGAGGCTGGTGCGTGTCAGAAGGCGACGTGGGCAGCATGGGAGCAGGTGAGTGCAGGAGCAACACCTCACACATGCTGATCTCTGGGAAAACAAGTCTGACATTTACGGCAGAGATGCATTCTGGGTATCAGGAATGTGTCAGGAATGAAATGTGTCTGTTTGCACAACCTTCGGGGAATGAATCATCGTGTTTTTTTGTTTTGTTTTGTTTTACAGCTTAATCTGCTTTTTAAAAAAATGGCAAAATATTTTGCTTATTTTAAAATTTCTTCTGGTCTGCCACCTGTGGCCGTACAATTCCAGGTTGACAGCTGAAAATAAATTAGACGTAGCAATAATGGGAAGGTAACAGAGAGATGAGTGTGTGTGTGTGTGTGTGTGTGTGTGTGTGTGTGTGTGTGTGTGTGTGTGTGTGCGCGCGCGTGTATGTGCCTGTCTGTCGTTCTGGCCTAAGCCACTCCTGGAAGCCACACTGATCAGCCCTGTGCCCTCCTGTATCGCGGCAGCTCGGCACGGGTAAATACGCACATGTAAGCTGATAAAATAAACCAAAAAAGTGGCAAAAGGATGAGCTCCGCTGTGTTTTTACAGCACACACAGAGCCAGCGGAATGGCGGGTCATAAAGGGGAGGTCAGCGGGGCCACCGGCTGGGGTGGGCCTGTCATGGCAGGCCATCGCGGCAGGCCTTCGCGGCGGCCATCTTTTTATGGTGTCCTCTGCTGTTCCTTAGGCCCCTTTGCTCTCCGCCACCTCTGCTTTCAAACTTTCCATTGTGGGGCCTGGGGAGGAGAAGGGGAGGGGGGCGGGTTCCTATTGAGAGTCAGTCACTATACATTAATTACCACTTCCCCAGTGTGGCGGGATTTTTGGAGGGAGGAGGTGGGAACCCTAAAGTGCAGCCTGCTTTCAAAGGGCACACTTCCCTCCCAGCTGCCTTTCGTATGCGGCCCTCTGCAAGGCCCTCCCCAGGCTCCCCCACTCACCCCTTCCTTTGGTTGGGGGGGGGTATATTCATCAGGTGAGACAATAGGTCCATTCCTGTGCCACCTTTGCTTTTTGTCCAGGCCAAAGGTACACTGCCATTAGCTCCGCCCCCGGCCAGGCTCATGTCACGTGTAGTGCTTGCTGATTGGCTGAATGCTGGGGCAGTGTCTCTGGGAGAATGACGGAACGGCGCTTCGGCCCCCCTGCGATCGCTTCAGATTAAAAGATCCAGATTTAACGGGAAATTAATGCGAACAAGATAAGCCTGGTTTTATTGATAAGTATTAAACCTTGCCACTGTTTCCCATAAAAGTGTCCTTTTTTAAACCTTTCCACATGTGGAAAATGGAGTGTGGCCAGTCGTCTTCTGCTTCTTGGGCGGATGAGGCAGCTTTGCCTAGACTTCTGCCTTCTCCAACGTCGCTGGATCCATGGGAGTTTTTGGCTCACCCTGCAGATGCACTCGAGTGGCACAATTAAGGGTCCAAAAGTGTCCCTCCTGAAAGGCAATATAAACAAAAACAGCTTCAGTGCCTTTTCTGTTCTTCCAACTGTGATAGGAAACACTGCTGTGTCTGTGTCTGTTTGAATGTATGCTTGCAGACATATGCATGTGCGGACACGTGTTCATGCGTGTGTCTGTGTGTGCGTGCTTCTGAGTGCTGAGAGACATATGTATGTGTGCACTGGTGGATGTGTCTGTGTGTCTGTGCACATGTATTTGTCTCTGTAACTGCACATTTTACAGCGCTTCTGTGTGCATTGCTGGTGCGTGGCTCTGCCAGTCTACGTGTTGTGCCTCAGGTTGCTGGTTTGAGTCCCATGATTGGCTAAGTGATTTCAATGTTGTCCCGAGTGCGGCCCTGGAACCTGGATTGCTCCAGGGACCGTCAGACTCTATCAATCTAAAAAAAATAGTGTCTGTTAAATAAATTAAAAATAAAATGTTAAATGTTTGTGGTAAAGCTAGCAGGCAGCTGTGTGTGAGTTTATATTCCTCTCCAGGTCCTCAGCTTCCTCGCACCACACGCCAACCTCTCCGAACGCCCCGCCAGAGCTTGTCCTTAAGATTCCAGGGAGGGAGGGGGCAGGTGGGGGCTGGGAATGTCATGTTAACTTTGATTAAAAAAATATAAAGGATTAAGCCTCTTGGCATTGAAGCGCTACCTCCGCACAGTGAAATTACCCCAGGTATGTGCAGGACAGGTATTCCTGCCTGAGCCAATGGTTCAAATGACTTAACTTCCGTTGAAAAATATCCCCTAGGGGGGCGGGGGGCCCGCGCCCCCCCCCCCCGAGCCGGGGGGGGGGGGGAGGGGGGGGGGGGGAGC
>JAODKN010000044.1:10582744-10594854 GCA_026774425.1 Petrocephalus zakoni
CCCCCCCCCACCCCCAGCACTACCTGAACTGAACATGCTCCTCCCCTCCCCCGTCCATTCCTTTCCATGATTTTGTGTCAGTGTTTCCCAATCCAGTCCTCGGGGACCCACAGAAAGTTCACGTTTTTGCTCCCCAGGGAGCTCAGAGGGAGCAAAAACATGGACTGACTGCGGGTCTGCGAGGACCCGGATTGGGAAAAACTGTCTTGTGTCATGCTGAGTGGCCTCAAACTGGTGAGTCTGCCGGTACATGACAGCTGATTGTTCCATTCTGTAAGAGTGATGTTGTGATGCTACTCTTGCTTTATGAAACAGGGCACCTTCCAGGGCTTTCCAGTAGGTACAATGGGTAGCCATGTTGAAAGCAAGCCCGTTAACGTTCCGGGCATTATCTGCCGAAGGCGTTAAGAAGGAGGGTACCTGAAGAAATGCAATGCAGGGAGATGCCACCCTCAAGCAGTTCACCTCCTTAACCCCGTCATGCAACTTTTACCCTGGAAATGATAAAATTGTAATAGTGGGGGTTATCCCCCACTGATCGATCACTTCTGATGATTTTGTTTTGTCGTGTTTCTCTGCTAACATTCCAGTCAGGAACTTTCTTGCTGGCCTCCTCTTCTGGCAATCATGTTTGACTGAATTCAAAACAGAGCAGATTAAAGTTGTGGGTCATTAACCCCTGACTGGCCATCAATCAGATGTCGTCAGCTGGCATTCTCTCCAAGAAGGCGTTGGCTGCCTTTTTGGTACTTACAGATGGCACCTGTTAGAATGAATCTGACTCTCCTGAATGCTTTCTGGACATGTTTTGGTTCCTTTGTCAGTTAAATTTGCTGCAATATTTTAATGTTATTCAAAAACAAACACGACCAAGCTTTGCTGACTCCATGTATGCAAGGTTTCTGATATATTTTTATTTATTTTGTTGGTGAATTTGCGAATGATTCTGTTTAATGTTCAACAAAAACCCATCTCCCATCACATAAATGTGACATATAACATGTAATGAAATAATGTTATATTTATATAGCACTTTTCAAGACACCTAAAGTGCTTTAAAGAACCAATGGGGAGCCACTTCAGTTACCTCATCACATTTATTCAAATGTGCTGCCATTTCTCATGCCTTGTGCTTGGATAATGGTGACCGTTTACTGGATAAGTAATTATGGAAGATGGATGGATTTAGGGATGGATGATGGATGGATGGAGCTCGTTGGAGGTTTACTTACACAAACATTCCGAGAGCATAACGAAAAATGATTGGTTCAGAGAGATAACCAGTCAGATATGCCCTCAGATACCCTCGGATGGATGGATGGATAGGATTTTTGTATGTTCATTTCTTCATAATCCAGAATGTAGCATATAAACTATGCTTAGACCTGAAATGTAGCAGGTTTGAATTCCAAATGCAATAATTTACATGTAGGTGCAAAACAGACCTATCTCAGCCCAAGCACAGTACTGATAAAAATGTTTTTGTTAAGGATAAATAATGTAATAATGTTTAATCCAATTACACTCTGCATACTTGAGAGATACCCTTGTGAAATATCAGTGAGTTTAAGGAAGATTTCTGGCTGGCCTTTGGAATGAGGTAAATGGCAGCATTCCCCAGGAGTGATATCAGCATTTATTATGCCACTTCTTGGGGGGGGTCTTGCCTTGGTTTGTAGAAACAACTTCCTTGCACACAAAAATAAATCATCCTTACAACTGGCTGCTGATATTCTGCTTGTAGTACATTTTATACCTTAGAGAAAAGGAAAAGATTAGGCTGAAGATTAAGATCTGTTGCAGCCTTGTTTTCCCCCAGGCCTGGGAGGAGAGGAATCCTGGAGTGGGACGGGGAGGGGATGCTGTGAAATGTCGTGTGCTCACCTGGAAGTAAGTGACAGACCACACCAGGTGGCCCCCTGCTCCAGCCCCCCCATACATGCCTTTGCTGATCCGCTAAGCTTTGACTCCTGGCATCTCCTAATCTTTGTTGTGCTGTGCACGTTCTTCCTTGAGGCATTTCCCTCAGTTGCTGTGAAGGTAGGTCTGTGAAGGTTTGTCTGTGAAGGTAGGTCTGTGAAGGTTTGTCTGTGAAGTTAAGTCTGTGAAAGGCAGGTCTGTGAAGGTAGGTCTGTGAAAGGCAGGTCTGTGAAGGTTGGTCTGTGAAAGGCAGGTCTGTGAAGGTATGTCTGTGAAGGTAGGTCTGTGAAGGTATGTCTGATGCTCCACGTCCACCTCCCTCAAACGCCGCTGGTATTTTCACTTGCAATACCTAAAGTGTTACAGCAGTTACACATGAATATTAGACCTTTCCTGCTCTCTAATGCTGCTGTTGTAAGAGCTCATGTTCTGCTGCATCTCACAGTTGAAGACCTTCGTAAAACATCCAGACGTCCTGCGGGATCTCCTCTTCTGTTTCCCTTTGACTGCACTTTTTGTTTACCGTGCGTCCTGCTCAGAGGGACAACATCTTGAGCATCATAAAAAGTGCTTTAAAAGCCAGCGACGGGCCGCTCGGCCGGTGACATTAATAGGCCATCGTTTTGTCGAGTGGATTTGATTTATATACATCGTTCGAGTGTCCAGCAGGTGACACCTGCTGCTCTTTCAGCTTGTTCCACCCCGAAACAAAGTGCCAGCTGGGTTCTTGCCCTGCTTACAAAAGTTTCAGTGGTGGCCATCATCTTTGCACTCTGCCTAGTAACCTCTTAGGTGCTGTAATGGCAAACAAAATACCTTTTAACGAGCATGTTTATTTTCGTGCGTATATTGCATCATTAAGAAGCTAGAAGGTCCTGATTTTAAATATATATATATATATTATTTTTATATATAAACTTTTTTTGTTTAACGAATGCAAATAATATAAAGGCTGGATCATTAAATCAGGCAAATTTTTGGACAGCAGTCCAGGTTTCTGTGGGGGCGGGGCAAGGGGACAGATGGTTGTTCTCATTCTGTTTAAATGACCTGGGCGCCCGTGTGTTTGCCAATTCTGCCGCGCGCTCCCACACTTAGTCGCCCCCCGTTTACCTCAGCCAGAGAGTGGCCGTCCCCTCCGCGCCGTCGCCAGGCAGATGGCGGCACCACCCGCGGCAACGAGGCTGCCAGAGCCGGGCCGGATTCGGGCACCAAATGAGTCAGCTGTATGCGCGCTGGCGCGGCCGTTAGCGTTAGCGCACAGTTGACCCGCGCGTCACCTTTTTACAGCAGCCCGCCCCCCCATGGGGTCAGTGTCAGCCGTCCCAGTATGTCCACAGGGGCCAACGGCACAGGCCCTTTCCGTGAATGAACACTCCTTCAATGTCAAATCTCTTACATATGTCACTATTCCCTTTGGCGCGTAGATGGAAACTCCAGTCCAGCACTGCTGATGTGTACAAAGAGGTGGCATCGCTTCCAAGAGGCCATATGCTGTAACATCACTGCAAAACAGGCATGGGAAGAAGACATTAATACATCACGTTCGCATATTACTGAGCTTCTGTGCTTCAGGGTCTGTGACAGACTAAAATATTTGATACTTTGGTATCAAAGTGAGCATAATGAGGGCACGTTTTTCCTATTTTGTGATCGGACGTTACAGACGCTCCCCCGTATGAAGCTCTGGACAAGTTCCTGAAAACCCGATGGGTGCTCATTTGGCCCATTGTGTCAAAAGCTCTGTGTTTAGTCTCTGGAGAAGCAGATGTCGTAGCAGTTAGAGACCTGGAACCTCTACAGCGGCGTGCCAGGGAGGAGTCTAATGAAGCCGAACGTCCATGTGTAGGAATGGGGGGAGACGGAACGATGTGTTGTATATAAGGTGAATTACTGAATGTAGTTACTCTTTTCAGTAGGTTAGATTATGAACCCTCTCAACATTTTCCATTTTTTCCTTTTTGATTTTTCAAAGCTAGAAAAAAAAGCCACAAGGTAACATAAAAATTGCTTGGCAGTAACCTGGGAATTAGCCTCCTGATTGAAACGCACTTTGACGAAAACAAGGCCAGTACAAGCAGCCGCTGGTGAATTTATTTTCCCGTGCGGTTACAAAAAACTTATTCTCTGCCTGGAGGGGGTGCTGCAAGGAATTCTGGGTAAGTTGATTATGGAAATCTGTTAGCAGCCATTGTCTGGGAGTACGGTGGAAGGGAGGCCTTGTTCCACCTGCCAGATGTTGCTCAGGGTTTCCAACTAGTAGGCCAGGCTTGTTTGATGCCTGTGGGAAATTAGGAGAGGTAATCATTGACCACAGAAAAACACCAGCTTGATGGCTTGAGAGAAGATCATGTGCCCAGGAGGTGTGCAGCCACCACCCAGCCGCTGCCACGGGGATGACATCACCACGGGATCCAGGAGATGGCTACCAGCATCATAATTTTTCACTGTTGCTTCTCATATCGCATCTTTCCTTTGTCAACTAGAAAACAGGCATGATTGAATTTCCTAATAGCTGTCGTGGAAAAGGGCAATGGGCTTCATTTGTCATGTGTTTTTCCCAACATGTCCTAGCTACTTTAAGATGCCTAGGATAAAATCCTGGCCTCATAGGGCTTTTCCTAAATCAGCAACTTAACACAGCTCAAGTGTCCAAACTTTACGAAACAGTTGCATGTCCAATTTTTAAAAAAATATTGAAATAAAGAGAGAAATATAAATGTAAATCAAAAATGGAAAACCTTCACCTTTTGTGAAAACGATTAACGTTAAATGATTAACGTTAACTGATCAAAAATGATTGATCTCTCCATCATCTCTGCTAGATGCGGACTGGCTGTTTCAGGAACCTTCAGCTTCAACCTTCTCTCCCAAACCCTGTGATCCAGGGGGGCCCAACCTGTCTGTCGGCCTCAGCGTGGCTCCACGTCGATCGCAGGATGTGATTAATGGATAAAGCTTGATTTCATTGGTGGCCAACCGGTCAACCCCCCCCCCTCCAGTCAGTGGCAAATTCCCAGGCTGATTGTGGTCACTAGTCCAGTTTTGTGGCAAATCTCAAGGCAGTTTAAGCAATGCTATGCTCATATATCATATATATATCATGACATAATGCCGTAAAGCACAAGAGCTGCTAAAGGAACTTAGCGAATCAGCTTCTAAAAGGTTCGGCTGGCTTTAAACAGATTTTCATTCTTATTTGAGTAAAGTCGATCCCCGAAATGAATCAATGGGTAAGACGTAGGTCGACGTAAACCCCTCCCACAAGCGAACACACTGACTGTACTCAGAGTCATTCATTTTGGCAATATTAAGCTTTATCTCTTGTCTTGTAACTTATTCAGTTATATCATGTTTTATCAGGGGCCTGGATCATAAAGCTGGATTTCTTGCCGAGCCAGATAACTTCTCAGATTTAAGCTTCCCCAGTTTAAATAGACTATATCTTCGTTCACTTACATTTAAGCCGGACTACATTAAATATATCAATTTATCTGGCTAAGCAAGAAATCCTGCTTCATGATACAGGCCCCCATTGCATTATAAATAGTATTAGCTGATGCTGCTAAATTGAGTTAATTGCAGAAATTAGCTATATAAATGTATTTGTGAGTAGTTTCATATTACTATTAATGCCAAGCAGTAATTTGCTGTTACAACTTTATTATTTAGGTGCCATTTGGGCAAACGCATCCTACTCTAAATAAGCTGACTGGTATTGCTGGGTTTTATTCAGTAATGATATTATAAAAATTATCTAAGTTACACTACCACTCAAAAGTTTTTGCACACACTGGGATTTTCTACATTTACGTCTTACTCACTTAACATTAACCAAAAATACACTCAAAATATATACTCTTTCCATGTCATAAAGGAAACTTGTTTCTTTTTGACATTTTCATTAATAGTTGTTCACTCACCTTTCCAGTGCTTAAGAAGAATAAAAATTCCGCAGTTTACGTAATACATGGGAAAATGGAAAAACCTGTGATGTGCAAAAAATAATCAAATATTGTTTATTCCAGTTTAATGTGTTAAAATCAATACAGCTGAATTATATAATCAACATCATCTTATTTGAGTAGGGATGCACATTAATTGCTGCTCTTGTTAAGTTTGACACCTCGGGATTGCCGTAGCTTTTGTCACCTCCGCTTTGTATGGAGCGAACTCCCTAAGGTTAGCCAACAGGATTATCTCATTTTAGCTAATCAGCTGGGATCTGGCATTTATTCCAAACGGAGAGAAAATGTCCCCCCAGTCATGGCAACACTCCGTTGTTCCCCGCACATGAAATAAAGGCTACGGTTGCTTTTTAGATGATTAATCCTATCCCCAGTGCGATCACTTGAATACATTAGGCAAACAAGCGTGGTCCACTGCCCTCTCCCGAGACAATCATTAGGAAATTACTTTCAAAAGGCACGTTCATCGGAGCAGGCGTTGTGAATGACAGCCCATATGGTACAACGAGTCCCGCCAAAACTAATGAAATCTGTCGGAATCGGCAACAGGTTTCACGGGGGGTCAAGTTCTTTTGGAAAAGCGATCCCTGGTCCACAGAAACAAATCCAGTCCGCGGCGCCTTTCCTGAAAAGATCGCCTACCAAACATTGGCACAGGACCACCATACATTACCTTGGATCAGCTCCAAGGCTACTTGATATGTGCATTAGCCATTTGAATCGAGCTAAGGTTGTGGCTTTAGAGCGATGATTAGTGGAGCCAGTCCATTTTCTGTGCGGAATATTCACAAATTTACGGAAAGCCCGACGATTAAATGGCATTATGACTGCTTCACGCCAATCAATTAATAATGCACGTGACAATTTTTGAATTTGACATCGATCAGGCCAGTTCAGGTGTTCGCGATACATCCAGCATGCATAATTAACGCAGTAAATTCTATATCCAACAGCAGGGTCACAGTGATACGCTACTGGTTTTTCAGCACAGGTGCTGTGTCACGACATGAGCACGAAAGAGTAATGAATCTCGTCACCGCCGTTTGTTTGTGTTTGGTATAGTGAAGGGCGTTTTTGTCCAGGGTTAGGGCTAAGAAATGGTGGTGGTGCGTGGCACTTAAAAATTTACCGCCACTTACAAGACTTTTTTTTTTTTCTTCTTCACGAAATAATATCCAGGTCTTATGAATCTGAAATGTTAATTACCAATAAATGCTTTGTTAAGGCCGGGTCTTTAAAGGCGCACTCTCACTCACTTACAAGCCTTGGGTATTCACGGAGAGGATGTTTTTAATGTGAAAGAATGGGGTGAGGCAGATTACTGGATCATGTGTAGTCGTGAGTGTGTTTTTAAAGTGAGGTCTAGCGGGTTTATGGTTTCAGAAGTGCAACCCGCCCGGTGGATTCCTGGCAGGTGTGCGAGCCTCAGATCAACGGCAGAACAGAGTCATTAATACACCGGATTTAACCGCAGGAAAACAGTGAGGACGGGTAACCTGCCGAAGAGGTGCGTCTTCCTGAGGGGGGGGGAGTCCTGGGATTGGGAAGGGGGAGGGGGGCATTCTTTCATGAAATTCGGGATTTGGTTTCCAGTAGCAACCCTGCGGTGCATGCCGGTGGGTCCCACTTTTTTTCCAGGGTCACCGCAGAGGATGGTTTTTGGTGGCCACACGCGTGCAAAGGCTTGGCTGTTGAATGGGATGAGGGGGGTGTAGAGAATTCTCTTCACGGTCCCCTGCAGGTGTCGAACACATATCGTCACAGTGGAGCTGCAGACACATGGGCAACAGGGCTTAACCAAACACAGGTTACGCGGCTTAACCAAATGGCTGTTATGGTGATTAACTAAATGCCACTTGCAGGACTTAACTAAAATTCCGCATACAGTGATTAACCGAATACGTCTAACAAACAGCGTTGAATTAAAAAGTGGTTATAGTGATTAACCAAACGACGATTACAGAGTTTAACTCAATGCCAAGTTACTGGGCCCGACTGACAGAAGACATTTAGTAATTATGGTGTTTAGGGTCATTTGTATTTTTTTAGTCTCCATCCATCCACCATCCATGCTGTTTATATGCTCATGTAATCAAGCTCATGAGGATGTAGAGTCTGTACAAGAGTATTAGGGAGAGTGTTTCTCCGAGAGAGCACTAGTTTGGTCTTGTGGGACTCAATGGCTTAGACCTCTGTGCCTTTGATTGGGAGGTTGCCAGTCTGAATACCATCCTTGTCACATTTTCCATTGAGCCCTTGCGCATGGCCTTTACCAATCCCAAAAAGGCTCCCGGGGTGCTGGATAAATGGCTGATTCTGCAATGGGACCCCAAGCTGTTCTCTCACCTGTGTGTGTGTGTGTGTGTGTGTGTGTGGGTTTGCTTAGATCACATTTGAAAACCAAAATGTCCCCAAAGTGTGGTAAAACCTGAAATTTCCCTACTTTTGGGGACTGCTTTTCTTGTATTTGGGTTGGTTACTTATGGTTAGGGCTGGGTTGGGGTTATGGGTGTCGTGATTGGGCTTTTCCCATAGAAATGAATGGAAGGTCCCCATTTAGATAGGTACGCGAGTTAGCCTGTGAGCGTGTGTGTGTGTGTGTGTGTGTGTGTGTGTGTATGACTGAAAAATAAAACATTACAATGTGCTTTTGCATATGTCCAGTGAAGCGTAATTTCATTGAAGGAGACGTTCCCACACAACTGCAATTCAACAGTCAACACTGTTCCCGAGTAGTATGTTTTTGGGCTGTGGATTCAGTTGAGAGAACACACACACACAAGCTCAAACCTGGGGAGGGATTTAAATTCCAGTCCCAGAGATATGCAGTGGCAGTCCCACCTGCCGAATTGCCCTCTAACTTCTCTCTGCCTCTTAGAATTTGCCGGAAACCTCAATCGCCGTGTTCAGGTGATTCAGTAAAATGCGACTAGTATGGAGATTTCAGTTTGTTTTAGTCCTGCAATGTCTGCAAGTTCTCTGGTGAAGATATAATGCTGACCAGTGTAACGTGTTCTGTGGTGTCCTTTGGGACCAATAAAGAGTCTGTCTGTCTGTCCTGCTTCCAGACCAGGGTCCGCCTTGGTCTGGATGAAGATGGGTCGTTAGGTTTGCCCCCCCCCCCCCAGCCTAGGCGCGACTCTCGGGCATCAATCACGCAGTCGGGTCTCTTCACATCTCCATCTCCTACAAGCGAGGGCCTATTGGCGGGCCCGCAGAAGTGGGTCCTGGGCCGTGGGGAGACGTGGGCTTTCCGCCCGCACATCAAACGCCGGCACTGCTTCCTCGGATCGCTTTCAGTTAGGCCTTTTTAATAAAAAAGGATTTAAGCTGGCAATTACCGCCGATCAGTCTTTTATCAAATCATAGCTCGTTACACACAGACGTCCTCGGGTGCTGCAGGTGGCTCCGTCCTCTAGGAGTCGCTCTGGGGGACAGGTGGGGGGTGGGGGGTGGTTATCATCCGCAGGCCTCTTCTGGAATGGCGCAGTAGGCAGATACTCGTCCAGAGTCGACCCCCCATCCTCCCACCTCCCTGGTCCGCTGTGTCTGGTGTCAGAGCAATTAGGGCAAACTCTGATATTTTCTGTATAAGAAGCGGGCGGCCGCCCCCCAGCTGGGGTCGTTTTCCCATGACCCCTCACCCCTCCACCATATTCCCCGCCAGTTTTTCTTCTTTTTTTTTTCCCTACAGCGCCAGAGCCAAATTCCTGTCCCCCCCCCCTCCTTCCCCCCCCCCCATCCTCGGTGCATACAAGCCGTTTGGAACTTAAACAAGTGCTTGCTCCGGATAACAAGTGCTCGTTCCCGATGGCAGATTTCGCCGTCTGCGTGGAGGATTATATCGTGTATAAAATCCAATTACGGCAAACTATCACGTGGACGTTTCCAAAGGAATTATGTATTGTTACATTTATGTATATATTGATACATTTATATATAATGTTACACAATTTAAATTTGAAAACTTACTAGAGACCTGATATTGTCATTTACCCATGCATATACACACACAGTGGCCACTCGGTTAGGCAATCCATCTCCTGCACTCAGCACACAGACACGGTCAAGAGGTTTACTCGCTGATCAATTAGGCATCAAAACGGCAACCCTGCCCGAAGGTGGTGTGACTGTTGGTGGCAGAAACAGCCGCTTTCATGGGATTTTCGCATACTACCGTGTCTAGTGTTTAGAGAGGAGGGCGCGGTAAATAAAGAAATGTCTCGTTAGTGGCCATCCTGTGGGTGAAAACACCTTGTTAGTTAGAGGGATCGGAGGAAAACGGCCAGACTCATTAATGCTAACGGGGAGGCCACAAGTGCAAAAAAAATGTCCGTAGGGCAGTGGTGTGCAGCAAGGCTTCTCTGTACCAACATCGTATAATAGTGCTAAGGGTCTAACCCAACCATCACTCACACACAGCTGCTATCTTCTCCCAAAACCACACAACTTTGGCCCTGCGTTCTTCACATCAACAAATGTAGCAGCTTGACTGCTGCTAGCCGCTGGTCATGGCAGTGTTGGGGTCCAGGTCATGTGCACATCAAATGGGACTGCGAAAAACATGATGCTACGTAAGCTTCCAACTAGCTATTACTGTAATACCAGCCCCCTTTTTGTTACCAATTTGTCATTCCTGGAGCGATGGCGGGGGGCAATGCTTCACTCTGGGTTTAACTTCAGGATCCACATGTTCTTTGGTCATTATGTCATGACTCAAATTTTGAATATTTTGGACCAAATTTATTTCACAAATACAGTAGAACATTGTAGTAGTTCAGTAGAACACTGTGTGGCAACCCAGTGGCCTTATGCACTGTGCAAAAACAATGAAAGATTCCAACCATTTTTCTTAAATAATTATTTAAAACTCTGCTGACTGTAACCCAAGGGAAATGCTCCCGTGGGCAACAACCCGCCAGTCGACAAACAGCGGTGTAGCGAATGGATTTGGATTTGCAGTGCATTCTTTCGTCGGGGCGACGACCTGCCCATACTGACGCGGGCATGTGCAGGTGTGCGTGGAAGGCACTGGAAAAAAAAACCACACACCCAATTGCACTGCGGTGGGATTAACGTGTCATCGGGACGCTCGCTAACCATTTGAAACATGAGGCCCTGCTTGAACTTTTCATACTAATTCAATAATTACCTCCCTTGCAAAATTGCTGCCGTCTTTCTGCAATCACGCAACCGGCTCTTACAATCAGGGGGGTTAACACCCGAAATCAGATCAAATCAATTACCGTGCAAGGTAGACCGCCCTTATTTCTCGCCATGGTTATTTTATTTAGTTGAGGTTTTTTGCATCTTCAATATAAATAAGATAATAATTATACTATTGATATTGCATCTGTCTTTACTATTTAGCAGCTCAGCTTATACATTTTTTTTGTATGTGCATGTACTTACAGTAATCACAGACAGTATATGCAGTATTTACTGTATATGTAAAACTCGTTCACAAGTCTCTCAGCTTATATATAGTGGGCAGGCTGATCCTTTTAACAACCACTCTCCCGTCCCCCTTCAGCACAAGGATGGGGAGGCGCTGGTTAAACCTACATTAGTTCACGAACAATGGCAGCGATTTCCTTCGTAGCCTTAATTATATAGATATTAGGAATTAAGCATAAGGGATGAAAAAGTGTAACTCAACTGAAGACAGACAGGACCCATTTTCAGATTATAATGGAATGCGTTTGCCTGTGTTAGGAGGGGAGATAGGCGCAGGACGTGCTGTGTTTCGGAGACTTAGCGGTAAAGACGGGCAGCAGGGACATCTGAGCCATCGAGGTTGTTGTTATTTTTTGAGAACAGGTGTACAGCAGGCTAGTTCAGAAGCAGATGGGAGCCAGTTAAGTAAGAGACATTTTAGGTGTGGGGGGGGAGATTGACGATAAGAGAACAAGGTGCGATCCGCGGCACAGCGCTTAACCCCTCCTGTGCTGTGCCCAGCATGCGCTGCAGGTTTCAGGTTCGACTCGGCCCTCAGGGATGTGCCCAGACCAAACTCCACACCTGCTCAGTGGACCCGGATGGCCGGATGGGGCGCTTCTGCCTATCATGCATGAAGGCCCAACTGGCAGCCATCTTGAAGTGAGGTCATGCCCAGGGGGAGTAAATAAACTGCTTTAGTTTGATGACGGTGGCCTTCTCACTCTTCCTGGTTCTTTTGCTTATAGAGAGCATGGGTGCAGCGGGGTGGGGTGGGGGGGGGCA
>JAODKN010000044.1:10626736-10646373 GCA_026774425.1 Petrocephalus zakoni
CCCCTACCCCACGCCCCTGTCCCTGCACCTGCACTGGGTCAGAGACCAGCGGCCATTCACCAAGTGTCGGCCTGTTAAAAGAGACGACATCTCTGGCAGTTTGCAATTCCGCGCTATCTCGGAACGTTACGCCCCCCCCCACCGCCTACCAAGCTAGGAAATCACCACTATGCGGATTTTGCAGAATAATGTTATTTTTAGGGCGCCCGGGGCATTATTTTATTAAATAAATTAATTAAAAGAGCAAATCATTACTCATTAATATGTCGCCAGGTGATGGTTATAACTTTTTGGTAAGGCATCACAGTAGGCTATTATTTTACATGAATAAAATAATATGCATGAATCTATATAATCATGACCATATATGCTAGGAGAAATAAAGAATCTGTGAGTGAGTCTTCTTGAGTGTTTACATTTTTTGCAGTATAAGGCAAAAACCCATCCCGAAACGTCCTTTGTGAATCGAAGGCCAGTGACGTCACAGGAGCACACATTGGCATACAGTATGAGAATAAATCTGGAAGGACATGATAAGATTCTCCGGAGGAGTTTCTACTTGTTAAGAACATTAATTACTTATCACTTTCCAGTGTATTTCCCAGCGCGCGCACCACAACGTATCCCATCCGGGGGTTTCAGTCTCGGTTAAAGGAGGCTGCAGTACGTCTCAGTTTTTTAAATAAACAGCATGCTGACTTTGATAATTATGACAAACGACTTTGCTGCAAGGGTTTTGCGTGAGGTATCAAATACTCAACACCCGGAGAGTGTGTAGTTATAATCCAGGCCGCAGTATAGCACAATATAGCCTATATTTATGTATATTTTTTTTTTTACTGGAAAATAGATGCGTGTCGTTCTAAGACAGCGGGCCTGATGTCCCACAAAACACATTAAATTAATGTACATACAAAGTAATAAAAGCAGGTTGCACACTGTTTGATATTGTAAAGCTCCACATTGTTAGTTTTTAAAAGGAATATCCGGCCAAACATTTTAATTTTAAGCCAAAGTAAACTAAACCTGAGACGTGTAAAACCGTTTCTAGTGGTTTAAAAGTGTTAAACCATCGCCCGCATTCTCAAAATGTAAATGTGCTGGTTTACTCTGTCTTTACCTGTTGCGTTAACTACAAGGAGCCATGCATCCATCCAAGTCAAAACCTCCACACACACTTATAAGTAAACTGTAGTTTTGCAGTAGCTGCTAAAGCGGTCTTTGACTAAAATCACAAGCTTCAGACTTTAAATCGGACGCAATGGCACGTCTCGGACACATGCATTTTTTTTTCTTGAGGAAACCCGCTACCACGAATCACGAAATGCTTTTTTAATTCAACGAATTCGATTTATATTTGTCTTTAACGTATCGAAATCTTAACATTGTTTTAGTATTAGTCCTATCTGGATATATATATATTTCTGGATGATTTTATTCGGATTCCATAAACTCCCGAGGTAATTCTATAGTGTGAAAAACAATTCCCCATTAACTGAATACAGAAATATCGCGAGATTATTCATAAGAATTAATGACAATCTATTACTAGAGTGCGCTGTAAGGCCCACAGTTTATCGAACGGATTCCGCTATTACAACTAGATCGACTGCTTGTGTAAATAATTAATTGAACCACTGCTCCTTGACCCAATGAAAGTCCAGTAGGGACGCATTTGTGGTAATAATACTTTGCAATGAGGCCTCGTCAAATATTCATTTAGCGGTTAATGTGAGCTTTTCTCCCCAGAGACCCCATGTAATAGAAGCTTCCCGGCCTTGGCAAGGGACTTTGCTAATCTACCTCTGCGGTTCGCAAAATATTTTAACACCCGTCAGATTTGAAGCGCTGTTCAATTCTCCGGGGAAGCCTATCTTAGACACTGGTGGGTTCTTAAATACACACGGCCGTTGACATTAAAAGAGTAACCCTATCAAATAAATTAACGCAATCTGACTAAATTTATTGCATTTTAAAATGAAAACAAAAAAACAGTTATATGAAAAGACAAGTAAAAATGTCAACGAATACAGTAACCAACAAAATACGTTAGCGCCCATAAAGGGTTCTGCACACTTTGTGACACATTGTATCACGGTACAAATCAACTTTGTCGATAATTACACGCATTGGGATAGCAGTTTAAATAACACATTATAGATGCTGTTAACCTGTTTATTTAACCTTTTATTGATATTCTGGCTTCATATAAAATTAAGGCTCGGCTTTCTGATAAGTGTTTTACATTAAATATCTTCAAGAACTTTCAGTCTGAGGGAAAACAGTAGTGTATAAAATCTACATTTTTCACGGGAGATATCCGTATATGCTGACATCATTCTAAATACTGAACCTGACATTTTAAACAGCAAACGGTTCAATACTTAAAAGAATTACTCTTCATTAGCGGCACAATTAATATTTTTATTTTAAAAAATATTACATGTTTTTAAATATTGCATCGCGTCCAAAACGGAAATGCTTTTATCACTGATGCTGGACTTACATGAGGTTATTTTAACTAGTAAAATGTGTTTTCATCTATAGACTTTATACATCCTGGTAAATAAATATAATATAGCCGTATTCCTTGAGGACAAACACATTTATGAAATGCTACTTCAGTCACTGGTAAAAAAGACAACTTTGACTTAAGCAGCAGCGGAACTTAAATGGAGATACCGATTACAGGATAACGCAAGTGAGTACTTGGGAAAATATAACAGAAAAATTACTTAAGTGACACTATATAGCACCTTACAGTGTGTAATATTTTGAGTGGATCCTTCTTTTAAAAAACGGACTGCTCGCAAAACACTGCGATTGTTAAAGTTTCGGGCCTTCAGAATATAACACAGAAACATTATCGAGGCCGCAAAATTAATAACAGAAAAAAAAATCTCTGTGCAGCGGTCCAGTTTCAAACAGCTACCGTGCCGTGTCTGTTTTCAAGGGTCAGCTCGTCTTTCGAACACTACATGAACGTAAATTGAAATGGTTCACCTTACAACCAAAAGGGGTGGTTTCAAAACCAGCACTGTAAACATTTCAAAAGTTTAGATACCAACACAACCAGCAGATAATTATATTTCATGTTAAGTGTATTTTATGTTTGAGCAATTTTTAAATCCCAATTTAGGTATCTATAAATTACTCTATTCGATTTAGTAATTCAGCAACGTTAATAGCGAATTGCCTATAGCAAATAATTACAATCACAACTCAAACAATATACGTGTATCCAAATTTCAAAAATTTATTATTTTCAAACTCTGCATATTGAAAAAAAACTGAACCGTAACTGTTATAAAGATGATATTAGTTCAAATATATATGTACACGGAGTGTGGGCAACTGTACTACACAGCGCCGAATTTTAAAATACAACTACAGAACTTAAAATTGAAAAATAAAACTAAATATCACAATAAATTTACAGAAATATTACAAACCATGAGAAATAAAGAACACAAACTTATAATAAGAAATGAAAAACAGGGACGAAAATATAAATTAACAATCCATGTAGCTGTCCGCCCTTTCAGACATGCCAAAAATTAAAACTGTTTAGTTTGTCATATACCGTTAAGGATACACTTTTTTTTTACCTGATTCCTGTAACTTTTCCCTTTGTGAGTTTTGCGATATTCAAACCAAACTGAACTCAAACAAATGCTCTGCGGTTTCCACCTTTGAAATGCAACAACTTTTTCATCTACGAACATTAGGCATTTTTTTCATTGCTATATGTCTGATAAATACTGTACAAAAGTTGCTCGGAATAATAAAACATTTAATCGATAGACATTTAGCGTTCCACTAGAACATTTCCAGGAAAATAAAAAAAAAAGAAAAAAGTTTGTGTTCTTCCCTTGAGTTCTGTACAGCTTTCCCCCAACCCAAAATGTTCTGTACAAAAATAGTCCAGTTTCTGTAATAAACTTTAGCCTACATATGGGACAATGGGAGCGTGCCATTAATTGCTGTACCGGGTACTGGTGCGGTCTGGTAATGCTGCGGGAGGTGAAGTCTGCTTTGGGCCGTCTGTTCGGGCACTTCAGCCCCCGGTAAGTACATACTGATCATGTCCCGAAGGTCTCCGGTCTGACAAGGGGGAGCCCTCGAGTGAGTGGTAGAAGTGACCACCGGTGGGCTCGAACTGGACTCGGACTTGACCACAGAACCCATGGACCCAAGCGTCATTCCCGGGGTACTCTGCTGGGAGTAGGACATGCTATACGTGGGCGATCCGTTCATGTACGTCTGCGAGGTGCTCATCGAGTTATACTGCAGGGCGCTCATATCATAGCGATGCATGGGCTGCATCTGCGCCGTGTTGTGCGCGTTCAACCCGGGGTGCTGCGGGTAGCCAAGCTGCTCCTGCATCATGCCATAGCCGCCGTTGGTCCAGCCATTCATATGCGCATAGCTGTCCATCCTCTGATTGACCCCCGCGCCCAAGCCAGCCCCGACACCCACCCCGGCGCTCATCGCATTACCTCCCGGGGCTAGGAGCCCGCTCGGCAGGGTGTATTTGTCCTTCTTCATCAGCGTCTTGGTTTTTCGCCTGGGCCGGTATTTGTAATCCGGGTGTTCCTTCATGTGCAGCGCTCGGAGCCGCTTCGCCTCGTCGATAAAAGGTCGCTTCTCGCTCTCGGACAGAAGTTTCCACTCGGCCCCGAGTCTCTTGCTGATTTCCGAATTGTGCATTTTGGGATTCTCCTGTGCCATTTTCCGTCGCTGCCCCCTTGACCAAACCATAAAGGCATTCATGGGTCTTTTGACTCGGTCCGGACTATTTTTCTGGTTGTTTCCGGAGGAATTAGAATTACCCGTACCCCCGGAATTCGTCTGGGGGGCGGGGGGCTTAAGATCGGTTTCCATCATGCTGTACATTCACGCTAATTCTGTGCAACCTGCTTCAGCGGAGAAAAAAGTCCAAATCGTGGATCGTTCGGCGCTGTTACCTTACAGTTTTCAGTAACTTTTCGGAAATGGCGAGAGCTTTCTCCTTCTCCGAACCGGTCCTGTTGTGTCCACTAACTTCTCTCTTGGTGTTTGGGAATCAACAAACTACTTTTCCCCTTTCAGAGGAGTCTTGACAACTCCAGATACTTTTTGAACAAGTTAATAGACAACCATTCATGTGATGAGGGCTGTCAGGGAATAAATGGGTTTTACTTGACCAATCACAGAGCGACTGCTCCCTCGGTAAGGATTGTGCCTTATATTAGCATAAAGGGGCGGGGTTACTCGCGGTCAGCGGCAGCACCGCCAGGCAGACGCTCCTGTAAAGTCAGCCAATACAGTCACATATTTATTCCCTCATATTTATTGATGTTGCAAGTGTTGAAGTAACGAAATTTTAAAGAGCCGGGACGCTGCAAAAATGGGTTCCCGCTCAAACATATAAAATACACGCGTTTTAAATGTTACAGAAGTTAGATTCGGAGCTGGAATTCAGCGTGTACTTTTCTCTCCGGGATGCAGAGGAAAGTCATCTGTAGGAACTACAGACCAGCCCCTGTCTTTTCAACATCTATGCATATCTCCAAAAATGCGTTTCACATGGCCAAATTTTGGTTTGCCCAATGTCCGCTTCCTATACACAAAACATTTAAAGAAACGTTGTACTCTTAATGAAAAGGTTTGATTTATAGCATAACTTTCGGCTATGTGTTTCAATTTTTCTTATTGCAGTTAATTTAACATTTTAAAGAATAAATTACACTATTCATTGTAAACATAAAGAGGGGAAACGAATTGTGCTCCTATGTACAATAACAGCGTAAAACGTGAACGCGCCGGCAATTGCTGTTTATAATCCCAATTAATCTTTATTGCGTTATTTACCATTAATTCGTAGTTACATTTCAAAACTCAGTAGTAATCACCTATATGCTCCTCAAACTGGAGGAGCCACAGTAATTGATTAAGCACGTCACATTAGCCCTACAAATCGCACTAGTTATAAAAAACATAGGGTACCTTTCTATTTTCGGAAATAGTTAATAAAGTTAAAATGGCCTGTATAAATTCACGACTGAAGCACTGTCAGAAACATCCTCCATGGCACTGAATAAAAGAATATTCTTGTTGCGCCTTCTACAGTGTATGCAGTCTTGGTTAGGCCTCCATAAATGAGCCACAACGCAAGTAAAAAACGACGGTTAACTGTCAGGGACTTTCGCACTGCGTCCTTAGACTGAGCGAGCATGATTTAAATAGTCCAGCAGAGCTAACAAAGAATTTGCTCCAGCTAACTTCGAAACGTCCAGAATTGAGGCGTTTCCTGACCATTACTGCGCCAGAAAATTGCATTCCAAGAGTTTTCAAACTGGGGACCCAGTCTAAGTCTACACTGTACTGTACTTAAATATGTCAGAAGTCCCACACGGATGGACTGCACAGTTTAAAGAGCTCGTGGACCCTACATGGTAATCTCACCCTGTTATGAACAAATAGCGCCGTCTGCTGGGTAACTATTGTTGACGAAAATAATTTTTATCTTAACTGTGAAGAAACAGAAATCCACAACGATACACCAGACAATTATAATCTTCCCATAAAAATTAAGCAGCCTATACATTTATCGGATTTCGAGGTTTTATAAATAATTCAGGTCCCATTTGGTATGGTTTATGCATTTATAGCATGTTTATTTTATTTCAAATGCACACTAATTGCGATTAAGTAAAGAACATTGAATTTTAAACGGGCTTTGTGATATCAAATGACATGTATAACATTTACAGAAGAATCGTAAATTTACCAATTTATGCCAAATAAAACTAGATAGAGGATTAATAGCTGTATGTCACTATAAACTGTTTTTAATAGGCAATGATTTTTCTTCTTTGATAGATTGTCTCGGATATTTAACTTGAACATATTACATGCTGTTGTGATGTTTCTAAAATTTACCATGTGAGGTACATGTATGCAATAACACGCAAGCGAGCCTTATTTTAAGAATTTAGATTTAAAACGGAAACATGTTTTATTCGGCAATTTCATACCAAATGATGTCTCTTAAATATATATAAAAAACGGTATAATGCTATTTAAAACACACATCAGTCACGCGCAATGGGCGCACTAGCGCCCATTTCTGATTCATTTTATTGCATTTAATTTAAAATTATGTATCAAGATTACGTTTACAATTTCAGTGTAATTCAACGAGAAATAGCCAAATATCGGATTATCATGATGCTTGTTAAATCGCCTTTCTTCCCACATCTGCATTTGAGTGCTTTCCCTTCCAGTCCTTAATCTTCTTATGGAAATGCAGAGGAGTCGTGGGGATCCTTCAGACCCTCGAAGAATGTTCTTGTTAACTGGATTTTTTCCCCCGTATTGCTAAGCAGAATACATTTTGACGACCAATGGTGTTTAAAGAAACAGTGTTTAATCACTAACAGCCACGACAGACGTACATGATTAATGCGCTCATTATATGTAAGAAATCGTAATGTGAAATTAAATATTTCAAACGTGACAAGGCGTTTTGCCGCAGATATTCTAAAAGGTGCTGAGTTGCACTTTTAGAGTTTTGTTAAATAGATTTTGTATTTATGTATGCAACTTAAGCATTCAATGCGCGTGTATAATTAATTATTTATATTTAAAAACATTTCCTCGGGTACGATGCAGACATCACAGAGTGTCCTGTTACTCATATTCTTATAAAAATTGCATGCCTAACTTTTTGCAAGTTAGTAGAGTATAATTCCTGTGTAATCTGCTGAACTGTAAACATTAAATGAGAAAGCTGCCAGTGAAATATAAAAGACACCTAGCGAGTTTGTATATAAAAATTCATACTGTAATCACCGTTTTCAGGGGCGTTTGTTTTCAAATAGCAGCGGTTTCATACTTTGAAAACCAGGGGCTTGTACACTTGAATTCGCCCACTAGGGGCCGAACAGGTGACAATCAGCAAACGCCAGGTGCAGATCATATAAAAACATTTAGTTTGAAACGATTTGGGGACTACCAATCCATAATACAATCACATACACCACACATAATACGAAATAAATTACTATGAAATTGTTAGATCATCAATATAATATTTACCATGCATACTGCGGATTAATACTAATTGAATAATAAAAACTTTCAAAATTATATAATTGCATAATAGCGATCCCAGAAATACACTTTCGTGTATGTGCGAACGTAATTAAATACTTATTTCCCCAGTCGTCTGCAGACAGGTTTAACGTGGCCGTTTGTTAAATGCAGCGAGTCACGTGCATTTGTGAAGTTGAAATACGGCTTTTTACAATCCAAAACTTTAGTCAGTTCCAAAGGTATCGAACCAGCGACTTGTGGTTTTAGCTGCTTGTAAATTAACTACTGTCAGTTATCACATTTTATAATTATCACTCCTATTTTCATCGGAAGCCACTCAAATATAATGTTTGTCCATAAAGCTAAGTGTTTGTGAGGCATTTTACCACCATTATTATTACACATTTAAAACCAATAAACATCGTATAAAAACTGCAGATGTAGAGCAAATTGCAAGCATATTTGCACAGCAGAAATAAGTTTCTCCAACTAAGCGCCTGGTCGCACGTGTGTGCGCGCGCACGTCGTTGTGCGCATGGTCATTTGCAAATCTTAAGATAATAGTAAACGTAAAATTGACGGTAGTACATATTTACGTTATTAACATTGGTGTCAACATACAGCGCCGTAGATACTCTAGGCATAAAATGAATGTCATTATATTTCATTTACCGTGTGGAGACGAGAAGTTTAAATCTGCAATAATGTGCACAGGTAACTTAGGAATTTTTTGGAAAACTCAGTTCTGCATAGTCTTTTATATAGCTACAGTTCGCTTTCTTGCATTATATTTTTATGCTACATTGAAAAACACCGAAACACTCAACTTATACAATTTTGATATAATTTTGAAATCGTCACAATATTTGTTTATCAGTTATTTGAACTAGACGCGCTAAACGCCGCCGTTGTTGGACGATGACAGAGAAAACTAGCCCATGCAAACTTCGACCTGCTTCGAGCATACGGAGACGCAAAGCAATGACGGGCTGGCGGTCGCATGCCTCCCTACTAACCCGCATCTATACTTACTTCCCTGATACAGTCTTCATCATATGCTGATTGACAAGAAAATGTTGTGAATCTATCCAACTCTTGCCAGGCGCAACCCGCCTTGGCTCTATTTCCCCGTCGGTCCCGACTGCAGCCTTCTTCCTTAGCATTAAAATTTCCGCCCTCGAAATGAGTGCAGCGACTTCGTTAATGTGCAATAATACGGGCGCCCTTCGATCGACATTTCTCGGTCTAGCCTAGGAACGGAAGAATCCGTTTGTGGCGAGAGAATCGGTAAAGAGAAGGGTCTGAGGAATGCATCCACAAAAACCGAAAGTCACTTACCCAAGTCCGCTTTATACCCTCGCCATAGATTACAAGAAGAAAACGCTTTATATTTTTCCGAGGGTATTCAATGATAATTTGAAGCCATTGTCTCTGGTACAGATGGTTCTTTTTAATACAACGACACTACTCTTTGTGAGTACTAGCCACAATAAAAAAATCTAAAGGGGTCTTCTGAATAACCATTTTGTTCTCTCTTGTGTAAGGCTAACAAAAGCTTCCGTGAGGTAATAGGTTCTGTTTATTAAAGCCACAGAATGGGGATTTTCCTTTTCATTTTTTTACACAAAAATAGGCCACGAATTATTTATTATTTATTATTATTATTAATAATAATAATAATAATAATAATAATAATAATACTATTATTATTATAGTAAATATACAGGCCAGCCACTATGTATAGCATACATAAATAAAATTACTGTGCTTGTCGTTTGCAGTCATATGTGCACTTTGACATGCGGCCATTTTTACATATATAGCAATAGGTAATCAATAAACAGTCACAATACCACAGCAGGGATCATGTATCCCAAACGGAGTACACCGCGTGCTCACTCCGAACACTTAACCAATGAACTTTCTCCTGCCAGAGATTGCTTGGCTGCAGGTAGATAATACAGCCAATGAACTCAGGAATAAGGCAGACGTAAAATGTGTCGATCGAGACCTGTTGCTCTGCATTCTCTCTACTTCGACTTGTTAAAATCGATTTAATTGATAATCGTTACCGTCGATTTTAAAGGTTCTAGAAAGAAAACGAGGTAATTATGCGGACACAAAGTACTATGCCATTTAATTACTCCGATATGCAAAAATACCGAGAAGGTTATTCTGAGGGGAACAAAACGAGAAAGGCATTGCTTTCCAAGGTGATACTCTTAATTTATAGCTTTCTTCCCCATTAGTAATTTCCCAGTAAATACCAAAACGACTATTATCGACGGGTTTCATTTGTTATTATGTTATATAACATATTATGTTATGTTATTATATGTTGTGAAACCTATTTACTTTTCACTATAATTAAAGAAAAAAAAACGTTCCGTTATTTTCTTTCCAGATTAACACTGGGAAAGTGTGAAAATGTTATGTGTCAAATATTATGAACAGTTTGTATATTTATATAGGTTAGGCAGTTGTATTCTAAAGAGCTCCCAAAATATTAATATTACTCATAAGATAGATGCATATATAAGAGGCTGAGGCTGTTGTAGAGCATTTTGTGTATGCATATCAGTAGGCCTAATTGTAAGTTCCTGTATCCGCTTTTGATGGGGGATTTCCAGCTTGTGCATTACGCATTATAAAGCAAGATGACGCTGCCGTTTGGACAGGGAATAACATGGGATAGATAGCGGTACTGAGGGCGTGTAGAGATTCAGGAACATGTCTGGATGAGCACGACTCAGCTGCGTTTGACTGAAAGGTGCTGCCGTGTGGCCCCTACACCTGCAAAGGTGGGGGAGGAAGTCCCGTGCGGCAAACGCCGTCTCACGCCTCCAATATCTACACGAAGCAGATTCCGTGCTTCGTAATCGTTTGCTGCAGATCCCGTAACATTATTTTTTAAATGAAAAAAAATCCCGCAAAAATTGCTCTGAGTGATGTTTTTATTACTGCGTTCACCGTCGTTTCTACCAACGCAATACGATTATATCGCATCATCCACAAGACGCCCACTGCCACAGTATTGACTGTTTGTTATCAAATCAAACACGTAATAACCTCGTCATAATTACTGGATTGAGTCCTCTTAAATAAATACATTGCCTACGCAGCCACATGACATGGACGGGATAGGCTGCTGTCCTTACTGAACAGTCACTCCTACCGCAAGATGTAATAGGGTTTTGTTTACTGCCCTATTTGAATTAAAATAAGGCTTTGCCTCTGTTGACTGCACTTCATTATCCATGAGCCTATAACCCCGCCGGCTAATCCCACCGTTGCCTTGGCCAGACCCTTTGTTTGGGATTACTGACGGTTCAGGCTGCGGAAAAAAGAGTAACGAGATGTGGCTCTCACCCACTGTAATTAAGTGTGGAGAGTCATTTAGGAGCTTGCCAAGGAAGGAGCGTCATGTGAAGCGTCTTCTGCGCACGGCCGTCATAGGGGAGATCCTCCTCTGCTCGGATTACAGCGGAAACCGCTCGGCCCGGGCCACATGACCGTGCCATGGGGTGCTGGCGCCCAGGGACCGCTGTCAGGGCGAGACTCGGCCCTTTCGGGCTGACAGGCCCCGGGCGGTGCGGCGGGGGCTCAGAAATCGAGGAGACTCCGAAGATCGAGGAGGCCGCAGGAACGCATCGGGCTACAAGGAGCAGGATCGCATATATGCACTCGTACCCTTCAAAAAAACGAAAGCAATGTCGAAGGCAAGTATTTCTGAGAGAGCTCTTAAGCAGGCAAAGGAAACGCTGTCCGATTTCTGCATAGAGTAATGCACATGGCTTACAGTACATCATATGGACTATCGTTTTATTTTAAAAATGTATAGCTTTATAGCAATATTGCCCCCCCCCCATATGGGTAATTTAGCTGTCTGAATATTAAGGTGATGTTTCCCACCCTCTCCTCTCATTAATGCAATAAAATGTAAAATCTATGTAAGCCCCCCCCCCCCCCCCAGCAGGCAAACTCTGCCTGTGTCCCGACACAGCCGGGGGGGCACATGTCTATGGGCCCTTTCAGCAGTGGCTGTTCATACCCATCAGAGGAGTGGGCCGTGCGTGCCATTCCGAGCAGCTGCAGACAGGGGGCGCCGTGGGGAAACGGGGCCGTCACCTCCCCGTCCTACCCTGGCATGGACATACGAGCAGCGGCTTCACAACTTACTTCTGTTGTTCAGAGGATAATCTTCGAATTTCAAAACTAGGCCAGGAAAGCGGGGGGGGGGGGGGGGCACAAATAACCTGGCTCCAGCTGTCTATGGAGAGCAAAGGCGTGCTCATTTTTCAAGGGCCCCCTCTTCCACAGCTGAACGGAATACCAAGAACTCCGGGGACGGATGCCGCCGAAAAAATCACGGACCCCCCTCCCCTCCCCTCCCCACCACAAACACTTGACGCCCGGCAACCCGCAGCAAGTGCGTGCAACAGTTTGCCACATCTGCCGGCTCTCTTGTTGGGCGCGTGGGCCTCTGCCAGGGAGGCCTCAGCTGACGGCTCCCTCCGCCCCCCACCGCTAGCATCTGCCGCACCGCTCACTTCCCCCCGCCACAAATGCGCGCTAATTGAGCGACATTATTACACGCTGCTATCACCGGGCACTTCACGCGCCTGTTTCTTCATTATCTCCCCGAAGGTCTCAACCTGGAGGGGAAGCAGTCTCACTCCTCTCCTCCGGGCTCGAAAATGTCACTTAGCACACCATGCAAACATCTGCGCTGAGCTGTATGAAAATAAAGAGGCTATTTTCTTACTGTTATATGCACATGCAAGTTTCTTGTTGTTTTAGGGCAGTAATGAGAGACATACAATGCATTTTATGGCAAATTTATTATTTTATTCATTTTAATTTTATGACTTTAAATTGTATATTGATATACTGTATTTCTTTTTATACACTTATTTGGCAGAAGTTTTTTATCCAAGGTGGCAAATTTCTTTGTTTTTTTGAGAAAGTGGGCACAGCTGGTTCCTGGGGGGGGGGGGGTTAAGGGCCTTGCTCTAGGGACCAGCAGTGAAATCATTCTGCTGACCCTAGGATTTGAACCTATGACCTCCTGGTCACAGGCATCGTGTGCTAACCCACTGGAACTGACCCAGAATTAAACAAAAAAAGCAGGTGTTGTCCATTTCGACAGGCGATGAGGTTATTTATAAGGATGATTCCACACGATGGCAAAGCGGCCGGAATTAAGTGGAGAAATCTCGTTCTCTTCTGAGCTGCATCCCTGAGGCTTCGCCTTACCCCTGCACCTCGGGCCCGGCGGCTTTGTCTCCCTATTGGCGTTTCCTCTGGATCGATACTGAACATTGAGTCTGTCCGCCACTCGGCGGCTCCATCTTCCGGTATCTTCCCTGCGTATAGTAGCCATACAAAGGGGTGGCTGAGCTCGTATAATTTGCCCGGCTTATCCGAGAGACTGCGGCATTGATTCTCTTCTCCCGTCCCCTGTCTCTTAGCCTGACATCCTCGGAAATGTTAAAAAAAAGAAACTCCATGTGCCAACGGACCGGTCAGCGCTTCTCCCGGGCCGCGATACACTTCATCATGTCACTTTTCCAAACAAAATGTTAAGAAACTAATATTCAGTGCATCTTTGACTGAATTAAAATCCACAGAAAACATCAAGAATTTCCTTATTAAAAAACAGGCTAACAGAAATCAGTATATACATATATTGATCTGCTCTATCTGTAAGACATTGGCTGGCAGAGCTGAACTCAGGGCTCATTAGCCTCCCTGACAGCGGTACTCAGTCCTCCATGTCACAAGGTGGCGCCGACCTCAATCACAGATCATAACTGAGGTGTAAAATGACATTGATCAGACTGAGTCTATCCACCAGCTCTTAAGTATCGGTAGATCGACAGCTCAATCACTCACAACCGGCCGATGATGGGCAATCTGTTTAATGACAGGAGTGCTGGCTCTCAGGATGGATAAGCCCACCCCCCTCCCCGTTTATAGAACAGGAATACAGTTAGTCGATCGGAACAGCAATTTCTGGGGCTGCAATCGTTGATGACGGCAGCGGGACCCACGATAAGGGGGCTGCTCCACACCCCGGTTGCCGGCCTGCCGTGGAAGGGCGTCAGTACGACGCGGCGAGGAAGACCAAAGGTCCCATGTGAAACAGCTGGCAAGAGGTTTTATCGGAGAGTCCGCCATCGAGCCACGAGGATTTAGATCCCAGCCGTGATTGACGGCTCGCTGTTTATGGAGCATTCTTAACACCGCTGCTACGCAGTTCTGACGGTTTCCCCACGCGGACACCCACTCGGTGCTCAAATCCCTCCCACACACACACACACTCACACACAGCAACCGTCAAATGTATTTCTTATCGGGGAAGCGGCGCTAGTGGGCCACCTGACAATGCACCATTATCGAGTTTTCTCAGCCAAGCCCGAGTCTATTCAGGTTCGGGGCCGGCTCCCCGCTTTGATTGGCAGACGGATGGCTGGGTGGACACGACTGGGATCGGGGGCTTCACACCTCCATTCCCGTGGCCGGGGTCACCCGCGTGTATGCACGGCCACGCACGGCCACGCACGGCCACGCACCCACTCACCTGCGGGTCTCTGCGACAAAGAGCGGATTAGGGACGTGTGAGCTCTCCATTGCCGGCTAGCCGGGGAGACCCACCGCGGCTTCTGCACAATGACCTGTGGGCTCGATAAAAGGACAAAGGGAGAGGGACGGAGTGGGAGGCGACGTCTCGGGGGGAGCTGTCAGGTGTTCCAGAAGGCAGAGGGCAGAAGGCCCCACAGACAGGCCATGATGAGTTTAAGACCTCTCCTCTGGAGAAGGTTACTGGGTCAAATCCACAGGTCACTGTATGGCACTCAAGGCAATCTACTGAAGTGAACTGGCTGTAACAATTAAAAAAAAAATAAGCTCCAGGAATCTGATAAGTAAATGGATAATAGACAAATAAACAGAATTGGCCTTGTCTTTGTTTATATGTGTGACTAAAACCCTCAACCAGTAATATGTGTCTCATGACTTCAAAAAGCACAGCGTACCTTACTGACAGGATTAGAGAGGGAGATTGAGATGTTTCAAAATCGGAATCTGTTCTTCAAATCCTCCCAAATACTCAAAATAAAATAATAAACAATCCAATAAACAAAAAAAAAAGACTGACATCGCGCAAATCCTCAGAAGTTGGCAGCATTTACAGTTTCAAATCCCTTTAGCTATCAAATTAGTGCCAACATGGACAGAAGGGAAACACCTAGAGCTACTTAAAAAAGCCCTCAGACAGGAGCAGGTGTAAGTAAGTGCATATGTACAGCAGAAACACACAACAATTGCCTCTCTAAGCCAAAAGAATGAAGAGGTTTCTTCTCCTTCCTGCCCAGGCTCTGCACAAAACCAGGCTGATTGTGAAAGCAGGGCCTATAAGACCCTAAAAATAACAAGTAACCAGCGACAGGAGCGCAGGAGGCGGTGAGCGGCAGCCGGTGTCTGTGAAGACTCCGACAAAGAAAAGGTCCGACGCACCTACGAGCGAAAGGATGAACGAAACAACGGGGAAACAGAGGGCAAATTCAATTACAGAAGTAATTAGAAAATATAGGGCAGGGCAGCCTTCTGGGACTTGGCCAAAAAAGGGGAATTAATAAGGGTGAATAGGAGAAGGCTGGTATAGTAATTATAGAGGGCAATCACCTATATCCACGAATACCTAAAAACGGGATCCAAAACTATTAATTAAGTAATCAAAAAAGTATTTTGGTAGATGATTAATATAGAAGAATATATTTAAAGGGGCTCGTTTTCTAGAAAGATACCAGCACAATCACACATCATGTGCTTCTGGCTGGTATTCATATCACTAATTAATTTCGACGGGTTTGCCGGCTCTAATTATCAGCGTGTCCCGGGTCGCGATCGGAGCGTCACCGCGCGTGCGGGTCTCCGAAAAGGAACATCTCCAGCAAACCGGTAATCCCGCCATCCGGTAATCTGTATGCGCCATCCGACGTCCTCTCGCATTGCCATGTCTCCCCTCCCGTGGAAAAACATAACTGGGGATTTGATAAGAACACGCTAAATTATCGTCTGGGCCGATTTGCATTTGTGCGCGCGCGCGCGCGCGTGTGTGTGTGTGTGTGTGTAGGAGCCCATTACCTAAAAAAGCAAGACAGGCAGCGAGTTGGCGGAAAGGAGCAGTGCAGATCATGCCAAAAGCGGACGACAAACTGCACTGGGTTTTACCGACCGCGGTTTGACCGGGCGCCGTTCGGCAGGCGCGTTAAAGCGGGTCACTCTGCATGACAGGTCCGGGTGCAAAGCCACCGCACGCCCGCCATCTAGCAGAATAGAGGCTTGTTGCTATCCCCCATATAAGCTTAAAATCCTAAACGAGCTGAAAGTTGTTCAAATTAAGAAAAACTGATTGCAGTGATGGTCATGGTCACAACAGTGCGCCATACTGGTCCCACTGCTTGGAAAATCTCATTAAACATTTTATTTAAAAAAAATGAAAACCCATTTTTTTCATCTTTCGGTTCTGCATTACAGAAAACAAGATAAGCGACAGCCAAATATGGATTATTCTACAAACGTATGGACTAATAGCAGTGGCAGGATCTTAAAGAACACGGGCATTTGTTTTCTGATAGATATCCACTCACCCAATTTGCATAGTTATATGAGTTAGCCGTTAAAACCACTTTATTACAGGCATGCCACTTAATATTATCGGCTCTGAAGATCTGAAAGCATGAGAGCGGTAGGCGGACGAGCGGGATAACGCTAATGTGCTTTCAGTTTCAAAGGAGTCGCAGTCCCATATTTACACCGTGAGGTGTATCATTTAATGCTGGGGTTAGGGCGGAGAGGGTGAATACACGCGTGTACATACTGAGAGCGCAATTATCATTTCAATGGGCTTATTGCTGCAGATCGCCGGAGTAATGAGCAAAAACTACTTTCGGTAATCTTGAGGGAGGCGAACTAGCCAAAGAACCCAAATGGATTCTAATATAATAAGCACTTGAACGAGTACACAGACAAATTTCCCGCGGCCCCCCCCCCCCCCCCAAAAAAAAAAAAAATCGAAATGCCCTGGAAGATGATGGAGAGGCACCTGTCAGAGGTGCAGAAGGTGAGAATCCTGCCGCTTAGAGTGACCGCGGCCGGCCACAAGCAAAACCAAACACACGTTGATGTATAAAAACCGCATGGAGGAGGTAGATCACAGATGGCAGGCCCTGGTCTAGGCCATTCTGAAGAACCGTGACTCAGACAGCAATTCCCAAAGGGTTACAGGGTTAAATGCAAGATAATGCGAATCTGTGATTAATAATGAATCAGTTTAACTGGACTGAAGGCGGCTGGCAGAAGTTAAACTGAAATCTCGTACACTAAGCATAATTTTGTATTTTTCTAATTTTGTGGCCCCTCATTAAAGTTATTCTTCCTCTACTCAGTAGTTTTTTTTTAACTGTATTAATATTGCCATCTTTAAAGTAGAGTCAGTGTATAACCCGTGAAGGAAATCTAAAACAAAAACCCTATTCTTGAACCCTAGATCAAGGCTCTGGGGGATGTTTGGGTGTCCGTGCCCCTGGGCCTTGAAAAAGACGCAAAAAGGAGCCTTCATACGGGGGCTGGAATGGACCCACGCTGTTTTGAGCAAGTGTTCGGCCCAAACAAATTTTCCATCATTGATAACGAACAGCGACCATGTGGTTCTGCACAATTTACATATAGTTTATATTCATCCATCATCCATCCATTTATCCACCAACCCAGTATCCTCACCGCACAGGGCCATGGTGTGCCTAGACTGACACTGCCACATGCAGTCACACACTGTGGGTGAGAGGAAGCCCATGCTCACACAAAGGGAACATGCAAACGCCATAAACACAATCAGCCACATCTTTCCTACATGATAAACTAACAGTAAAATCGCTAAACACACAATTTTAGTCACTTTAACTAATAATCCAGAAATATGCATTATTATAGCAGCTTGACCTTTCCTATTATTGCAAAAAAATGTAAGTATTTTAAACAGACATTGCTGCGGCTGGAATGTCCTTGAGCGGCCAAAACGGCGGTAAATGGAGTGTCGCGCGATTTGCATAACTGTGATTTGTGAAAATCCCGCCACTGTCTGTGCAGAGTGCCCTGAAGCCCAGTGTTTACCGCGTGAGAACAATGAGGTCCCTCTATGACGTCTCCTCAAAGGCCGCGACAGTCAGCTCCAGATTACCGCTACACAATACGTGGATGAACAAGGCCGCGCACCAGAGGGCTATACCCAGATCAGATCAAAGCGAGCTTTATTTAGAGTTTGGGCCTCTATTTCCACACTATTATCAATTCATAATCCAGCTCTAATTCCGCAAACAAGATGGTTCCTTGTATAGTCTGTAAGAATACTGCGAGTGAGAATAGCATTGTAGTGTGAGACATTTGGGCGGCTATAGGAGCACTTTAGGTCTTGGAACTATAACCGGGTGGTTTCCGGTTTAAGTCCCAGGAGAAGCCCTACCTTTGTGTAAAATACCTAAGCTGAATGCCATTAATCTTCGATAACTTCTTATCACAGGGGACCTGGAATCGGTCCCGGGAAACACTGGGCACTTTACAGTGGCCAATTCACCTTTCGAATTGCAGGGTTTAACCCACAGACATCCAGCTGCCACACGCAGGGAGCCAGGGGCTGTATTGGATCCCAGAACCATGGAGGTACGGGTCTCCAGTTCTGCCCGGGGAGCCCCTGCGCCTCAGTGTAACCTGAAGCGCGCCTGTGAAGCACCCAGCGGTATAAATGGCTTTAAAACAGTATGAGGCGCGGATTAAAGCGCGGGCAAAGCGAGGAGATGGCAATAAATGAGTATTCAGTTATTGATCTGCTTACGGATGGCGGCCGCGTATCTCGTCTCGGGGGAGATTTAGCAGAGAGACGCCGTTTTCGGGGATTATCGCCGTCGGCTAGTGCGGCTCAGCGTTTCCGGCTGCCGGGGATGACGGGACACCTCTGCACGCCGCCGGGTATCGGGTTCCCCCCCCCCCACCTTTATTCTTACTCTGCTTGGCCCCATCCTCCCCGTGCATTGACAGAGGCTCCACTCTGGGGTGGCATTAGTGGTGGTGAGACATGGGGGGGGGGGCGTGGATTGCATTTTAGCTGCAAGACCAAGGCCGTGCTGTGGAACGGAAAGAGGAATTTGGCCATCGGGCCTCCCCAGGGGTAGAGATCCACGTCACAAGCCCCCTCCCCCCGGCGCTTCAAATCGCCCTTATTGAACGACTAATTTGATGGCCTGCACTCGGTGGGGCAGAGAGGAGAGATAGGGGGAGGGATACATGCAGAGCTGACGAGACAAAGAGAGGCTCCTCTGGGGGTAAGTCCTGGGTGGGGGGGGGGGGGGGGTCCTGGATGTTCACATTATCCCTTACTCTCAGCTCTCCATTGTCTGCTCTGCAGCTCCTTAATTAACACTAGAGTGCCTGGTTTGTGTGTGTGTGTGTATGTGTGTGTGTGTGTGTGTGTGGGTGGGTGGGTGGGCGGGTGCATTGCC
>JAODKN010000044.1:10666013-10677479 GCA_026774425.1 Petrocephalus zakoni
GTCTTTGTTGCGCAAAGTGTTTCTGACTCGGAAAGTACCAAGATGTACAGAGAATATACCAAAAAACAACCATCAGGAACATATCACTCAAATAGACCTTCCATTCTCACAATCAGCAATCACAATGCTAATCAATAGCAACAGAGAATCATTGCTATACAGTTTCCACTGGGGATCAATGACGTAAATCTTATCATACAGAATTTGATATAACACTAATTATATTTTTTAATTACAATTGAGAAAATTACAGTCATCCCTGATTTGCTCTAAAATACAAGATACAATGGAAAAAATCAAGTAACTTCAACTCTCATAAAACATATGCATACGTGTCACTAATTATTTACAGATCTATCCAGGTCCTGTTGCCATGGTAATTTCTGTCCTTTTTTGTAGTGAACCCTGAGCATTTTCCAAAGCGTATTCTCTAAATGGCCATGCTCGGAAAAAAAGACGCAGCCACGGCGAGCAAGGCTAGCTGGATCACAGAAATCACGCAAATTAGCAGTCATTATGCTGCAGCTACAGCTACATTGTACAAAATATCACCTGAAATTCCTAATTAAGCAAGAAAATATGTTTTACAGTGTAATTAATTAGGTAGCTAAAGGTTCATTACTAGAGGCATATTACAAAAACATTAAAAAAGGAGAGGCATGGTGTGTAGATGTTTTTCCCCCACATAATAGCCACCATTTCCCTGGCTTAATATTCTGGTTTACTAAGGGCGTAATTTGTCCAGCAAACACATTGACTGAAACCCCTTCAGAGTGCTAGCAGATTCGGGAATGCCGCACTAAGCAAATGGCAAGGCTTTGAATATGCAATCTTAACTGTCACGCCAACACTCCGGACACATCCCGTCCTGCTTAGCGACTGGTGTTTTAGGACATTACTGCTGAGCACCATTATGCTAAACTAGAGTGCAAACCTATTTGTGCAATTAAACAGCGGGATAAGACAGGGTGCCCCCCACTGGTAAGAGGCAGTATTGCTGTGATAAGGGTCTTCTTTAAATTGACTCCCAGGTTAGAATAGTAGCAAGTACATGCAAGAGGAGCAGGACGTAATCGTTATCCCTACAGAATTTCTTTATTCTGTTACGCAAAATGCGCAGTGCCTGTTTAACCCTTATAAAGGAGCTACATGTTATGAAATGCCAGAGTAAACATTAGTGCCATATATTTAGTTGTTATGAATGATGAAAATATTTTGTAATATCATAATATCTATCTATCATCTATCTATCTATCTGTGTTGTAGTTGTGTAATCATTGCATTAGCTCTCCGTATGATTGGCTGATGACGAAGGCTCACTGCGATCTCGTTCACTGGAGACACTGGGTGGTCAGGCAGCAGTACTGGCTCGCACCCACAGCCCCCCCCCAAAGCTGTTGTTAGGTATGAAAAGGGGTGATGTGACATCTCAGAAAAATTGCATCTAAAGAAACACAGTTTAAAGGTCAAAGGTCAGAAATAAGTGGTTATATACAACGGACTGAGGAGGCAGGAGGAGTCGGGTGCACAGAAATAATAATCATTTCGCGTTCTTTAATTTCCAGAGTGAAATGGACAGCCATTCGGGGTCGAGTCATTGGCTGAACTAAGGATTTTATTATTAATCTATGAAGGCTCTGGGGTCTGGGGTCACCCTGAGGGTTGATTAGGTACGACGTACACAAAGCTTTGCCACAGTCGATGCCATTGAAAAGAGGCAGGTAATTTGGATTCACAATTGGCCTGCGATTGCGTCTCACTCCATTACTAACCATTTTCAATTTCAGCCCTACAGTAAACATCACACTTGGGCAGGAAATTAGTGCATTTTGTAATGTACTAGGTGAGATGGGCGGGTCTTGACAAGATGACACTTAAAAACCAAAGCCTCTGTTAGTGAAAGCCTTGACACAGGCCTGATTTTGAGATATATTTTGACATAATTTGAAATCCATCTACTTTTCCTTTCCTGCACTCTCCGGAATGTGTTTTAACGCTAAAAGAAAATTCAATTTATGCACGCTGCAGAATGAATTTCGTATATGAGAAATTCCCCAACATCGTACACACTGGGAAGCATGGTGATTATGAAATCTGCAGTCAGTGCTGCAGTTAAGCAAATAGGATTGCACTCCCTTGGCAGTTTCTCGCTACCCACAATTTTTTGCATCCCTAAATCACTGTGCTTGTGGCTTAGCAGAGCTGCCCAGCTGGCAGCAGCACTAGTTCTGGATGTGATGCCCGTATCCCTGATGAAGACCTCCCTCCATATCTCCGATAAGCCCGAATCTCTGCAATACCGTTCCTTTGAAAAATAAGCCAGTTCGTTCTGGCAGTATTTCTGTTCTGTTGCGAGTGGATGTAGAAATAAACATTCCTTGGGTCTGCCCTGCCCAATCGAATCGCTTGCCAACTTTAGCGCATGGTAGCTACTATTTAAATGTTTCCTTATTAGATTTTGCTCCCGTGTGTGTTTCTTTGAATTATCGATTACGAAATGCTGTTGTAAATATTCCTGAAAACTGGAAGACCAAAGTATGATGAACAAGAGAAAATAGGAACCCTGCTCTGCCAGTTCTGATCCCAAGGTCAGTGGAGTTAATTCACCTTCGGCCACTTGAGTGAGACCTACAGCATCAGTAACATAAAAGCATTGGCTTCGTAAATATAATGCAAGATGTTTCCCACACCTTGAGGTACACATGCTCTAATGCAGAGCTACTCAAACCAGTGCACGGGGACCCCTGGACGGTCCACATTTTTGTGCCCTCCCAACTTCCAGGGAATTGTGAGGGAATAAAACATGGACCGTCTGGGGGTTCAAGAAACACTACTCTAATGGGTTTACGATCTCCCAGAACATAGCAGCCTTCAGCAGGCCAGAAACACTCAGAGGACTGCTCAACAGTAAACAAAACATTCATTCCTTATTCCCAGAATTATCCTTTTTTGGGCAAATATTGTAGTTGTTTTTCATGCGTTCTTATGTATTAAACAACAACCCTCTATTGTCAGTTTTGAACAGGTGGCCTGATATGAGATTTAGGAAATTTAACAAAATACATAGCATACCAGAAGCCACAGCTGAAACCCACCACCAAGAAACATGAAAGATATAGCTGCTTGGTATCAAATGATAAAAGTAACTTTTAGCAGTTTACAGTTTAGCAATTTAGCCAGAAGGAGCTTCAGCTGCTCTTGAGACAGATTCCAGAAGGCAGTAACCGACCCTAAATAATGGATCCCCCCCTACAAGCCATAGCTTAAAGACGCGTTGGCACGATTGCCTGATACCATTGAGTGGGGAAGCCTCTCATTCCACACCAGTGCCTTCAATCTTCTCAAGGTGGTCAGCTCGCGAGATAGCATAGGGGCTAAATTACATTGAGGATCCTGACCCACCCCCCACCAACCCCTAACCCCCGGATATAAAATTAATTATTGACTTGTTTGGTGTTAAGCTCTTGATGCACCACACAGGGGGGCGTGTGATTTTTGAAGCAGACAGACAGTGGGATCACTGGTGTATAAAAGCTGGGTTATCCTGTGTGTCGGGGGGGGGTCTGCTCCCATGGGTGCAGAGAAGCCTTCTCCAATTCTGTCCAGCTCCCCACTCCAGTAAAGCATCTTGGAAAAACTGGGCATCCGGGGGATATACAGTACTGTGCTAAAGTCTAAGGCAGGCATGGAAAATGATCAACTGATCTTGATGTTGGTGTAAAACTATGATATTATTTCTGTCAAAGTGTATCATCTCAGCCATTTCAAAACCTCTCCTGAAGTCACCCCAAAATTTGCAGCAACCTTCCAGTACACAAACTTGACCTAAGTTAACCTTGGAGAACAGAAGAAATTCTTGTTACTTTTAATATGCAGATATTCTAATGTTAAATTGTCTTTTTTTTGCTTTTTAATCTGAGCATATATAAATTTACTCTGCAAATAAATAGCAGTGAACTTTCGTGCCGACCTGCACATTTTCAGCGAGATGCTGATCTTATGGCTTAAAGGCTGTCAGTCTGTCATGGCATTAGAGAGGTTAACAGGTATGCATGTCTGCTGTAAGGTTCTGATCACAATGCACAAAAAAGTCCTGATTACATGCCACATTATTAGTAACTCATAATGAGAATAGTAAATAACTACTAGAGTAGATACCATTGTGGTCTCACACCTCTTGGGTTTGGAGGTATAAATTCTGCTTCCTTTGTGTGTAGGGAGTTTGCATGTTCATCCCATATCATGAGGAGTTTTTCTCCTGCAGTATGAAGACACTTAAGTTCATCAGCACCTCCATTTTGCCCCTAGGGTGTATGAATCTGTTGGACTAGTGTCTGGTCCAGTGTGTACCTTGCTGTCTGGAACAGTTTTGTGATCCCATGCTGGGTAAGAGGTGAACATGATGATTCTCAGTTTACGCGAGAGTTGTGATCTGGAAATGCATGTCTTTTTTCGAATTCCAAGCATCTTAAATATTTTTTTTCCTCACTGAAAAATAAAATGAACACAAATCCTATCCTAGTTCAGCACTGGGTGCCAGGATGTGGTGTATCCTGGTTGGGATGCAGGGCATATCCACACTCATACACAATCAAACTCTATGGGCAATTGAGTGACACCACTTAGCCTAACTGCCTGTCTATAGATTATGGTAGGAAACCAGATCGCCCAGTGGAAACCAGTCAAGCAGGAGAGCATGCAAATTTCCCCCCCACACAGAAAGAAGGTGGCATTTTAACAGCATGACGTGGCCATGCAGCCCTGTTATTTACTGATTTGATAAAAAAATAAAAAAGCTCAGAAGTGGCCACTGATCATGGGTAATCCATGTGTGGCTTCAGTTATTTCAACGTGAAGGAAAACGTCCAAGGGGCCTCCTGACGTTCGTGCTCCCGGAAAACTAACAGCGCATAAGCCATGGCACGATGAATACAGAGCTCGCTGATTCCCCCATGGTACTGTGGAAACCGAAGCAGTGGCTACATAAATACGCTCTGAAAATGAAATATGTCCCATAAGTTTAATACTGTTATTCAAAATCAGATACAAAATATCAGGCCTACTGCTTTGCATTAGCTTAATTAGGATCTTATGAATGTTATATCTTACGAATAATATTTAATATCATAATAAAAAACTTGTTTTTCATCTGAGAGTATTCATGAATGCGCTACAATGCCACATTAGATAATGGATGAAATATTCAGCACTTTGTTTTACATGCCTGGCAATCAATCAAAGATTTTCCCTTCTAAAGCGACATAATGTATCAGACAGATGTTTCTTCCGCTTCTCCTGCGAAATTGTACATAATTGTACCCCTCCCTCGAACAGGATTATGTTTTTCCCTGCCATCTCCTCGCCAGATCCACATCTGCGAGATCTGAGCAGATGTGGGACACGAGAGAACTGGAGTGGATTTAATGGGAGCGACTTGGAGACCGGCCTAAGCAACAGCGGCTGAATTACAAAGAAATCTGTGCCCACTTGAGGACGAGATTACGCTTTTGTGGGGAGGCCGGAACACGTGCTCAGCCTGTCCGTGTGGTCTGATTAATATAATGAGCCTCGTAAACATCTCCTCCGGCGTAGGCGCTGCAGACGGGAGTCTTCTGCCCAGTTTTCGCGGGAGAACTGGCCGAACTGGGTGACCCACGGCCCGGATGTGGAAGGTCCGGTGCACCCGGCAGATTCTCAGGGGTCTCGCCCATTTTTTCGTTCTTAACAAACCGTCAAGGAACGCTTCACTTTGGGCCCCGATGTCAACAGCGGTATCAAAACTGGGGCCCTGCCAAACCGGGGAGGGAAGTGATCCAGCCGGTAATAACAACAGATACTCGCCTCGCTCTCATTTCTACTTGAATCACACCAAGACTGGACTGACGACACGGCTACCGATTCGGCTCTAACTGACAATTAGCTGCTAGAGGGAAACCGCGTATGCAGCTCGTTTAAGAATTCACTCGTGTGCCTATAACGTCATGTAGCAGAAATAAGACAGCATTATTAAAAGCGTGTAACCTTATTGTGGAAAAATCAATATCAAGCACCACTGAACCCTGAAGACGGCCTTCGCGTAAAATACCATGCGGTAGACCTTTTCTGCAGCATTGCTTCTCAAATAATTGGACAAGGAAAGATGAAAACTGTAATAATTTCCAATAGCATCGCTAGCAGGGAGCCTTTGAGCCGGGGCTACATGAGGAGGAATTAGCTAAATTTGATGCCCAGTCTTTTCCCTCCATTTTGTCGACAGCCCCGCTGAGTCTCGGGGACAGTGCCAGGAGGTGTCTGTGCTGTCAGCAGGGAGCCGCCAGGCTGGTCCGTGCCGAGACGTCCGCGGTTTCCTTTTTATCGTTACGCCGCAGGCCTCTCCACTCCGCTCTCAAGCCACTTTATTTCGTGGATCCGACTTCCAGCACGGAATCTCCAGCTACCGCAGTTTGTTCCAGTCTTCCCATCCCCAAGGTGACCCTCCCCCCGCGACCCGGGATGTTTTCAAACTCTGCTCACTTCTGGGTGCAGAATTAAAAGCGCTAATTGCGGCGAAAGAGGAATCTTTGTGTTTTCTTTTCAAATTTTTGACCAAGGGAAATCAGATTATGATATGCTGGAACTGCCTGCGAAGACCACGGTCCCACGGTGGGCTGGCCTGCCAAACTGACTGTCCTACGGCACAACGTGCAGAGTCAGATCAATTTCGGAGTTTGTTAAATTACCCCAAAGCACATAAATAGCTTCATGAAGGGCAGCTTTTTGCTAATCCTCTTTACACAGAAGTACTTTTGAATTATTTAGTATTTCTTTTTTTGCCAGTTACAAAAGTTCACAAGCTTGCGAGTGTTTAAACACCCAGAAATTAGTTGCTTAGATGTTGCCATAGCATTATAAAATATATTTTTCTTAATGTTCAAACCATGATTAAAATACATATGTTTGTATAGTATTTTATATCACATTGTCCTGTCCAGGTCAAACACAATATTATACTTTTCCACTACCATCACTCAAAATGAGAGCAGAAATGTAGGTATGGTTAGTTTGTAGGTTCCTGTGTAGGCCTAGCAGAAATTAAATGTGCTCAGGAGTAATACCCAGCGGCATACCCACTATATGAAAAAACATACATACATATATAACTTAGAGTAGATTTGGGGGCAGCTTCCCCATGCCAGACAAACACTTGTCCTGCTAAATCGAAGCATAAAATAGCAAAGCCTGTTGGTGGCGCTAGTGGGTAGCAACCAGTGACTGTTTCCCTGTCATGTGGGAGAGAATGCCACCTAAATCAATTAGCCCTTTCTTTCGTGCATGTACAGCCCAGGGTAAACGGCACTCAGGAAGCACACGCGCGAAATCGCTCCCACTATCAAATGTTTCTATTAGCTACAGGCTACCAATGATTCTGCCCCATCAGATCTCGGCAAACAGTAATTAATCTTGCCAGATGGGCACACATAATGGTAATTAGGTGGGAGTCATTAGGTTTCGCAGTACGAGGAGTGTGCTGCTGGGAAAATGAGTCATGGTTTGCAGTTAATGACCAGTTCCTGGTCCAAGACTGTCACGCCAAATGAGTGTGAAGTTCTGGCATAGCAAAGTGGATTCACGCACTCAGTCGGAGTCTGTCTGTCTGTGTTTCACCACATTCTGAAGGGGCCATAAACATTCATTTGTAAATATTTACCGGGACATCGGGTAGCCAAACACCATCTTCATGCATATACTTAGTCGCTCAGTTAATTTTTTAAATCAGTTTGAATGATTGAATGATTTGTACCCATTTATATCCATACATATCTCATGAGATGCCTTCAGATTAAGAATCATAAACTCTCTTGGAAGAATATATCAGGTAGTATCAAGTATATATCAGATAGTATCAGGTAGCTGGGTTTTGAAGAATAATCTTACAATCTGATGGATAATACCGCTAATAACACTCATCACACTATGCTGAACGTCACCATGCTGTTTAGTTGTAGCTTAGAGTAATCTCCAGTGAGAAGTTTGTTTTTATTTATTTTCAGAAGGCCTTCATTTGGGATGTGGTTAATATTATAAAAGTTTTAATAACTATGGCACTTTCAATACACTCAAATTCAAATGAGTACTTGTGCCGTCTAATAATAACAACAACAACGACGAAATACATACAACAGCTTCAGTCCTTTTCTTCCAGCTCCCACCTCCATACTTTAACCATGGTGCAGTGAGGGCTGCAATTAACAGATTATGGTGCCGTTTAATTTGAACAATTATAATGTAAATTCCATATAAATATATTCTGTTCAATTGATACAATATGCTACTCAAACCAGCTTCAGTCCTCAAGCAATTTCAATGGCGTTTCTCTCATTTTAACGTGCAAGACTTCACAGACGATAAAATCAGGGCTCAGGGATTATATCGAAATGAAGGCTGCAGAGCCGAATGCTAATAAAAAGTTCATATTTTGCAAATCTTTAGAATGTAGACAAACATTAATGACACTCTTTCTTCAGAAATTAAAGTGGGAGATGTGTGGATAACGCGGATGTGCATTAAAATTGGATTCAAATTAAATTAGAGTGAGAATATCTACTGACGTCAAAATAAACGGAGACGGCGGACAAAAGGAGAGTCTGATTTGAAACCGGTATCCAGCCGTCTTTGGCTCTATCGCCTGGCCCTAATGGAAAATGCGCGATGCAACACAGACGTGGCCGAGTGACCATTAACGGCAAAGAGATGGAAGATTGAGAGCAGAAAAAAAGCTAATTATGCAAGGTGAGAAGTATCTCGTCCGCTACATCAATTCAGTTTCTAGGTCAAGGAAAAAAAAAAAACCATCTACTGAAGGAAATGAGAATCTATGGAGCAGGGAGAGAATCAGCCTTCATCGAGATACACAGATCAGTGCGTGCGAAACTGTAGTTCAAACATTTGCTTGTTCTGTTCCAGACTTTCCCCACCAAGGGTACGCATTCAGGCCGGCTTGCACAACGCTTTAGTTTATATTGACCGACTTAAATTGCAAGATTAGCACGAGGGCTGACAACCTCTGCACGAGATAATGTTTAACGCTAAACAAAAAATGTATTCTATAATATACACGAGTCCAAGTCGCAGTGTACCTATGATTGTATTTCCATGAGCTTTGCAGTTGATTAAACAAGAGCCTGTTTTATTTTGTCAAACAACGCGTCCCTAAAAGCATCAGTGAGTTAATCCTTGCAGGTTCACACATCCATATTTGAAGGAGCCCTGTGTCTCGCTCGCGACAAAACTATACTGGCGACTCTGCTCTCCCAGCCAAGGTAAACGCTGTCTGTTAGCCTGCTTAGAACATGTCGGTCCTTTTCATCTCTGGAGAATGTGATCCTCCTTTAACGGCCGCCAAGGGGCGGATTTGGGTAGACCGATCCTCTGGGGGACCTCGAAAATTCGCCCAAGGGAGGAATTTCTCCAGGTAACTCTACTCAGGGTGTCAAGTGCTCAGATTCTCCATCTATCTTCCAAACTGCTTATCTGAGTTGGGGTCACAATGAGCCTGGAGCCTATCCCAGGTAGCAAAGAGCACGAGGAACACTTTGACTGGCTCCACTGCATGACCTGAGCATACAGACACAATTTTGAGATGCCATATTTGGACTGGGAGAGAAAAATGGGAGGAAGGGATTCAAACCTCAACCCTTCTGGTTTGAGGCAACAGTGGGATCCACTGATCCAGCAAGCACCCAACGTTGTCCCACAGTACTTTTAAAATTCAGACCTGCTTTACATCAATAATTTATCATCAAAAACAAATGACGCATGGTGCCAACGTCTGGCTTCAAAGAAACACCAGTATTTCAAAACAATTATGATATAACGGTATGCATTGCCTAATGAAGTCAAATAATGATGGAGGACAGAGCGGCAGGGACGGGCCAATCAGCAGGAACACTTTAATTTATTTACAGAGAGGCCCTGTGCGATCCCTCAGTCAGAAGTAATCAGCTGTTCCCCCAGACGGCGAGTCTTCTCCAGGCCAACAGCCAGCGAAAACATATTTCCATTTTAACGCCTTCGGATGATCAAAGTGCCGGCTTAATATAATCAGCTCGCACCCGTTTACCAGCAAGCCGGGCCCGGCGTCTGGGGACCCCAGTCCTTCCCGGCCCTATCTGTTCAGAAACAGGTGCTATAACGGTAAATTAATTAGGCTGAGGAGGTACACCTTGCTCTCCAGTCCTGCTGGGATCCTGCTGGGATCCCCCCCCCCCGAGGGTCAAAGTCTCGACAAAAATGCCACCTGGGCCCAGCTCTCCCCCGGGAGACTGGGGGGGATGAGTTGTTACCACAAAAGCAGGAAATTTGGCGACCATCTTGTGCGGAGCGTTTATATGCCAATTAACCCCATTACCCGGACGCTTCGCACGCGCCTCCTCTCATTATCTGACGTCTCACCTCCCCCGGGACAAGATGGCGCCATTCACCAGCGTTCACACTTTGCTGGGTATATCTGCCTACTGGCTTCCCTAGAGGAACTGTAGGGTTTTATCATTCCGTTTACAGGTTTAGCTACCGCCTCAACCACACTCGAAACAGACAATGAGGTACACACTGAGGATGGACACATTTAAGCATAAAAGCAAGGCTGGTAAACAATTTACTTTGCAATCCTTTACCACATTTACGTGTTTTTAAAGGAATCAAAGGGAATGGGTGATTATTTCATATGGTATTTTGATACCAACAGCTGTTAAATATCACTGTGAGAGGCGACAGCAGACGACAAATCTAGCGTTTTTCGCTCTCGTGAGGTTACCAAAATATCACGAATTACGGGAAAACAGGAGAGTGACCTGGGACAAAAGGCCCGGAATCCAACTGTTTTTGGCTCGACGTCTGACCTTCACTTCAGCGGCAGGAAGTAGAGAAGCAAGAAGCTTCCTGTTAATGAGGGGATAAGTCCCCTTTATAATATATTTGCATTCAGGATTATTGGACGACTCTGAATGTGGCCACTGTGTTGCCAAGAGAGTCATCCCAGCGAAGGTGATGACGGCAAAAAGCTGGCAGGGGGCACAAAGGACCGCGAAGAAAGCGAATGAATAAAGCACATTCAGTGCTAACAGAACCCATGAAGACATAAGATTAGCATTTATTAGTCAGCAAAACTAACAGAGCATTAAAATGCCACAAGGCAACGGTTTTGCTAACAATACCACCCCCAACCAGATTGGGGTGATTAATCTGCATTGGGTGGTTGGGGGCCAAAGGGGTCTGCGAGTCTCTGGGAAACGCCACATGCCTCATACCCAACGACTCATCCAGCTCCATCTCCCAGGGGTCTGGGGATAGGCTCCGGACCCCCCGCGACCCTGTTCGGATAAGCGGCTTGGATAATGGATGGATGGATGGATGAATGAGTTAGTAGGGAGAAATGGCGCGGGTCCCCTGGCTGTGCAGTGTAGCTTGTCAGAGAGCAAAATGCTCTCA
>JAODKN010000044.1:10677579-10703680 GCA_026774425.1 Petrocephalus zakoni
CTACCCCCCTCCCCCCACCAGCAATGGGGCAGATGGCTGAGGAGTCGGTTGAGACTCTCGCTGACAACTGGGGCCGTTCAGTGGGTACCTCAATGCCCCCACCAGAAATTTAGAAGAGTAAAGCATGTGCCCAGGCCCTGATCCTCTAAAGCAATGCACCACTGACACAAATTCGCTGGACCTATTTGGGACTGGGGGGGGGATGGAGTGCTGGGGGCAACACCTCTGTCCTCCTCAGCTACTCCAAAGCAGCCCCCCCTACACACATGCTCAGTTTACGTGGTTAGGGAAGTCACCATGGGGGCAGGAGGTGCTGGGGGCCCTGCTCAGTCTGACAGGCAAGTTTACAAGCAGGACTACTAAAAAAACCTTCTATGATCACTGATAAATAATTATCCATCATCTCTAACCACTCATTATCATTTAATAAAATAAAATTATATTATTATAATTTCAAAATGCAAAGTTACCATTACAACCAATCCTATGATACAAATTAAACACGGTTATAATTTTTTCTTGTATAAATTATAATACCAAGCTAATACAACGTAACGTGCTATTATTACTGACAATAAGGGCGGCATATTTTACCTAGCATATTATTTTACGGTGCCGTGACTTCAGTATGTCATTTATTTATTTGAACGCTCGCTCTTCACTTTCACTTCAGTAATGATCACCAGTAAATGCAGCTTTGCGGAAAAAAGGTGTTTGTTAGCAGAAAGCGCTGCGCGGACTGAAGTTGCACTGTGGAAACGGAGATAAGGGCTGGAAATGGGAACAAACCGGGCCTTCGGCTCGCCGATAAGCCTGCAGTTTGCTTTTTGTCAAAATGCCCTCTGACGCTTTATAAATTATCCTTTAATTACCCCGAGAAGGGATAATTACCAAACGGAGGTTGCCAAAGCGCGACTCCTTGCCTTATTAAACTGCACAAGAGTGTCACCCTGAGGAAATTGTTGCTGGAAATTAATTATATTATTAAACGTCTATATTATTAATGTTATCTATATATATTTTTACATTTCACACCATTACGCAAAGCCGGGATTTAATCTCAATTACAGGTGCCAAATACTTAATACGTAGCCTAGTGCACATCACGAGACTACACGAACGATTACAATTAGATCGAGGTTATTATTTATTAAAGTATGCGTTTATTGCTTATGTGTTTACATATTACAGACACATGTTGAAGCAGTCGAGACAAAACTAGGTTGTTTTCACCTCCAAACAGCATGAAACTCGCACTTTTCGATAATTGGCTTCCCGGTGGCTCCCATCAACAAAGGCTTGCTACTTTGGAGAACAGTTTATAGAATACTAATCGCATCACCATCTAATACTTATAGCATGACAATGCCTGAATTTTTGCACAATATTGAGTAGTAAAAATTCATGCCAAAAAAAACATTATGGGACGGCCGAACATAGCTTACACAAAACATATTTTATAACTTTGGTTTCTTATAAAAATAAGGTTTAACGTCTTTCTTTTTAAAAACCACCCTATAGTGGTTTTGTTTAAATATGAGGAAAACGATAAGAATGACCTAAAATTGAGTTTCCAAACCACGCAAATCTTCATGTACATTCCAAAATAAAGTGCGCTCAAATCACGACCAGAATTAGTCAGTTATTACTGTTTATTACAACTTTGATTTAATCAGTCGTCACTCTGTTTTGACCACGTGCGCAGCCTCTTTAAATATCATCTAGATCACCCTTATTCGATTCAAATCAATCCATTTAAAGAGCTTGTGTGATTAATCTGGCTCACACCAAATACCATTACTGTGTGTCACTATTGGTCCTGCTCATTGGAGAGACCAAATAGTCTTACACCCAGCTTGGGCCTGAAAGGGCCACTCTAGTGACTGACCTATTCCGCACAATGGACTCTCTATGACGGAGGAGGTGGCCTGGGTGACTCTGTGACGTTGTGGTCATTAAACATGCTCTCAGTTCCGAGCAGGACCCCGGTTCCGAGGGGGTGTCACAAACGGTAGAGGGCTGGTCACAGTATTTCATATTCATGACTTTCAATCTGTGCTTCTAAGGCAAAATCATAGCATTTGAAGGACAACAGTAACAGTCAGTAGATGCCAACTTCACACCCATTATAAAACTGTCCCACTGTTTATTCTCTGCTTACAAAAATACACACCTGTGACCTTTTCTGCCACTTTTCCCCTCTCATGTGGTTTTAGACCACAAGGAAATGCACATTACAAGATATTAATAACAGAAACGATCAGAGGCTATGGTTAATCTTTGCAGAATTAGATTCAGAGGCAGAACGCGGGGGAACATCATTCCCCAGGTAGATACATGTAACTGTAACGCGAGAGTAACGCAGCTCCGAACGGACCGCTAGCCTAGTGCTGTGATGCCATCTATTGGAGTACTCGCTCATCCTATCTCAGGGGCCCGCGCCGCACTGCTGCCTAATGATATAAGCGCAGCTTTACACTTTACGCTTCCTTAATAAAAAAAGGCTGAGATCACAGACAATTGTGCGTTTCCCACACCGTTGTTATGGTGTCCTTTGACATAGCAGTAACATAAATATAAAAAAAACAGTGGAAATGATCTGTTTCAGTCTCAAAGACAAACATATTAGCCGTATATGGTAAAAAAAAACTCCATTTATTGTACAAATTATTTATAAGGCAATTAATATAGAGCTCCATGTATTCTAGAGCTAAACTGGAGAAAATATTGCATTAAATTGCAGCGAACTAGAGGCTGAAGCCGCCGTGTGATTCCCTCCGTTATTATTGTGCCGTTTGCCCATCTCCCTGTGTGGTATTGTGTGGTACAATGTATATTAGGTTGTGATAAACCTCTGGTGTTAATCCATACGTACCAGTTCATGGAAAAAAGACAGCCCCCATCACTATTACACAATAGCTTAATCCGTCAGACCTTGTTACCTATTTCAAAAAAGACTTGTGCTTGACATACATCTGTTCTTAAGTGGATATAAAATAATCCTACGTGTTCGCAGAAGTCAGGCAGAACTATCTAAGGTTGTGAAACACTCCGACTCGCCAGCATAAAAGAAACTCCATATATGGAAATATTGCTCTTGCGATTCATATCTGCTAACTGAAATCCTTTACCTGAAACAGTTGATAAAATATGAGACCTTTAACTGTGTTTTCAATCAGACTTCACGTAGCGTTTTTTCTCCTTTTTTTGTAAATATTAGAGCAGACTGTCGTATAACTGAACAGCTGAAGTCAGCCGTATAACGCAAGGCGTCAAATTCCGCTTTTCGTCCCCCAGGGGGCGCCAATTTCACACCGTTACTCAGTTTACACTGCAGTTCTATCAGGTGTGCCTCCTATCACAACAAACAGCGGTGGGCAATCGGGGACTCCCTTTTTAAGTTACTAATTAGAGGACTGGTTGGCTGAAGTGTCCTCACACCTGGGTTTGAACAGCTGACCTAAAAAAACTCCCGCATACTCAGACCCTTTGTGGATAAGATTGCCCACCCCTAGTTTAAAAACACCTGGATTCTTCTGCTGCTAATGAAAAATGCTTAAAACAGAAATTCAGATACAAAAAGAAACCTACCTACCTCAATCTAAACTTCCTAACTGATCGAATTTAATACTCCAGCTCCGCAGTAACGTGGTTGAGATTAATGTGACCTTTGAAACTGCAGTACTATAAGCAACCCAAAGGTTGTTAGTTGTCATGGCCTCCTGTATTGGGGGGGGGGGTAATTGCTTTCCAAGGCCACTGCAGTGCTGAAACGGTGAAGGTCGCAAGTTCTTTATGAAACATGCAGTAACAGGTTTGTGAGGAAGCGTGGGTGATCATCCCACCGCACATCATAATGAAGACGCTCGGAGTGCTGTCTTAAACACAGAAAAGATATCCCAAAAAAAGCCACTTTAGCCCTGCACTGGGAGACTTAAGCAGCTGTTGGTTGGCTGAGAGACTGAGAGTAGCCCAATCGATTGTCCTGATGCGTATCATTGCAGAAAACAGGGGGAGTGTCCTCAGGCTTCCTGAAGAGCACCCCACAGTTCATCTCTTTAATATTCCCACTTTGAGCATGGGGGTCCAACCCCCCCCCCTCCATGTGGAAAGCTCATCTGGGAGGGGAGGTGATTTGGCGGGGGGGGGGGGCACCCGGATGATTTTGCCCACCACTCGGAACTATCGATTCTCCGTAACTGCAAGAGAGGGGAACCGTTCAGCCCCAATCAGCGACACCCTGCATTTCCGTCTGGGTCTTTACATGGACACACATCGATCGGGATAAAACACTCAGCCGTAAGTGTGGGCGTCTCGCCACGGTTTCCAGGAAGAGGGCTGACAGGGCTAAGGTACACTTAAGCAGGAGAGCCATTCCCAAGAAGACTCGGCACCTGAAGCCTGAAGAGTCGCTCACCCACATTCAGCATCTTGCTAATATTGGAAGGTATGAGCTGAGCTCAGTTTAGGCCCATTGACGTAATGCGATCATAAGTCAGTATTCAAAGTATTAGGACGAGCAGCACAACACTGCTTACAGAAGAGGACCTGGGCCGTTGTACATTCCATCCTCCCATCTATTTTCTGTAACCATTTGTCCTATTCAGGGTCGGGGGGGTTCTGGAGCTTACCGGGGGGGGGTACCGGTGCAAGGCAGGGAACAATGGCTTGAGGTCCAAAAGCAAGTTTTACCCAGTGCTCTACCATGTCATTGTAAAATTGCGTTATACTACAGGATGCATATTTGTAAATCAGCACATAAAAACATTTCTAAAGAAGTTCAAAAGTCTCTTTTTTTCTATCCTGTTTTTTTCACTATTATTACATCTTTGGTTATACTTAAGGGTGCTCTATGACAGGAACATGACACCAACATAAGCCCTTCATGACAGCCGACATAACTTGTCATAAGCATTTATAAGGGTTTGTTCCAACTTTTATGGCAGCCATAAATGCTGACATAGGGAACTCCTGTGCCAAGTTGCCTATGTCAGCATCTATGACTGCTTATGCTGGTGTCATGTAGCTGTCATAGAGCACCCTTAAGTAAAGTGTAACCCATTTCTGTCACAGTGAATCAATCCACATCTTTATATATAATGCAATATTCAGTAAAGGGAGTGTGATGAAATGCACAACATTTTAAAATGACTGTTTTATTTATTTATGGAAAACCAGTAAGCCAACACCTGCATCAATCATATGAATAAGGCATTGCTCCCCTAAACTGAATAACCTGCATGACCTTTAGTAGCAAGAAACGCTGCTGCTATAACAAGGGAGGCCCAAGCAAGCAGGAGCCACACTTTATAGTGAAAGGGGAGAATGTGAAAAAGCCATTTTTAAGCAGTCCAGCCTGTCAGTAGGAAGTTTGGGATGACGCAGGTGTACGTAATGTTCAGAGGAAGTGGCCCTTTCTGCACATACTGCTCTGCGCTGAGAGGGACGGCTAGGACGTAGGAGAGCCTTTTCACACCTTCTGAGATTCAAGCTCTGCTGTTCTAAGAGCAGTAAAATCAATATGAGGCAACGTCTATTTAGCGTTTAAAGAATTCACCAGAATCACCCTCAAACACACAGGGAAGCCTTCCCAGGCATTTGTCTGGTATTTAATGCACTCCGTCAGTCCTTTATATTGCTCAGAAATTTGTCAGAAAGATTTCCTAACGATTATCACGACACTGACAGGTAGCAGCATAATAATCAGCGCGGCAGATAGTCATTACCGGAGAGATATTTCAGATACATTTACAGTGGATATGAAAAAAATCTCGACAACCTTCCTGAAATTTCAGGTTTTTGTGGCCTTAAAGGCTGAAATGAAGACAAATCAAATACAGTTCTAATTATGTTTTGACATGGTAACTAGCACCACTTAAGTGAAAAACAATAAAATTAAAACTTTCAAATCCTTGGTTGGATAAACATGCATACCCAGCAGTTTAGATTTACCGGAAGCACTTTTTACTTCAGTAAAAGTTAGAATTCTGTTTTGAATTCCCATGAGACATCTTGAGCTATACAAAACTAATAATTAAACTCCTTTGAATATCCCTTTTCCAAGAGGCCTGTACATTCACATTTTGTGGATATTGCAGCTTCATTTTTTACTCCCCCAACACCTGCAGGTATGTAATTTTAAATCTTTCAACAATAAGAGAACACCCCCCCTCCCCACCCCCGATAATCTATGCCCACTCTCACCTGTAACACAGCTGTCTAACGGATGAAATTGCAGTATGGCTGCCCGCTGTCAAGTAAATAATCCCTGTCCTGCTTTCTATGGGTGTCTATTCAGCTCTTAGCCGGCGGCTAAAAACCGCTAGCAGAGCAAATTACAAGCCAACTGCTCTCGGGCTGAAAACAGGCTCTAAATGTGGCCTTCTGTTGAGCTGCGAGAATTCAGTCAGTGTTCGGAGAACCTCATTAGCTAAATCTGTGGTGAGTTGTGATGGAATCTACTGAGCTTATGATGAAGTCACAAACACAAGCTGCTCTGATTTGGTGTGAAAGGGAAAGCCCACCACTGGAATGACTGAATAAGCAGCACATTTGGCATTTCCCACAGCGAATTAACTTGCCGAAGAATTTCCACCAGGAGTAACACATTCAAAAAGTTATATTTATCATGTCAGGTGAGGCGAAGGACTCAGGTGTATGTAGCAGGCAAGATGTGACAGTCCCCCCTTGGAGTGTGTCCTCTGAGGACAGGGGAGCAGACCAAGGTGACTGAATGACAGGGCCCACCCTCAGGGCTGGGGACAGATGGGACACCGGACTAGTTAGGGCACAGCAGGACCGACAGGACACACTGTATAAACACCACAATAGACCAGAAAGATAGCCCCCCTGGATAGGACAGGGCAGGATGGAACACACCACACCAGTGAACACCAGATGGACACCAACACCAACCATTGGGACACTATTAGGGGGATGGAACAGATCTGGGCAAGCCTAGGGACAGCAATGGGGACATCCAGCACGACACACAGAGGGGCGTGGCTGAGGCATCTGAGGACAAGTGGGGCAAGTCCAAGGCACCTGGAGGCCAGCGGGGCACAGCTGGGACACCCAGAGGCGAGTGAGGCGAAGCAGAGACACCAGTATCAGCTGCAGATGGCACAGCTGCCCTGGGGCTAAGTGCATGTGATCTGGGACTTGGGTGGAGCAGCCCTCTGTGGCAGGAGCCTGTGGGCTGCAGCTGGAGAAGACAATCCCTGCTAGATCGGGATCTGGAGGCTCAGAATGAGTGCTGACCTGTCCCGGCTCGGACTGTAAAGTCTCGGCCAAAACAGGTGCAGCCCCTCCTGGGCTGGACGGTAAAAGCTCAAGTAGAGCTGGGCCCTGGAGGCATGGTGGCGACCTTTCCTGGGCCGGGCACTGGAGCTTGTTCCTTCTGCGATGGGAAACTTCAGGAGGAGCTAGGGCAAGCTGTGAGGAGCCAGCGGGCGAATCTGTGGCAAACTGCGAGGAGCCAGCGGGCAAATCTATGGCGAGCTGTGGGGAGCCAGTGGGCAAATCTGTGGCAAACTGCGAGGAGCCAGCGGGCAAATCTATGGTGAGCTGTGGGGAGCCAGCAGGCAAATCTATGGCGAGCTGTGGGGAGCCACCAGGCAAATCTATGGCGAGCTGTGGGGAGCCAGCGGGAGAATTGGCAGCGAGCAGCAGGGAGCTAGTGGGTGGATCTGAAGCAAGCTGTGAGAGAGGTAATTCCATCTCCCCTATACACCACTGGATCTCCTCCACCCTCAGAGGGTCCCTATCTGGGGTGAGTCCTGCTAGTATCTTCCTGGCTCACAGGAAGAGCACATTAGCCTTTGAAACCTCCCATAGGTGTTGGTCCTTTAGGGCATAGAAGTCTTCGGCTCGCAGGCGGGGTGGTAGATCCCACGGCTCAGGAGACTGTGCTGGTTCTTGCACCCAGGGAACATGGGAAATCCAGTCCGCAGGGTGTAGGGAGGCCGGGAGGGACCATTGCTGCCATGAGATTTCTTCAGGAGTCCAGTCATTTTGTAATGTCACAAGAGGCGAAGGATTCGAGGGACGGCGTTTTGGTGGAATATAAGGATGTATACAATGGATTCAAAGGCACAACAACTAGAAATAAACAAAACGAGGGATCAAAAATGGGAGGAGTGAAATAAGGAATGGCACAGGCAGCATGAGGGTTGGACGCCAATGACTGGACTGGGGAACACAGAACTGGGAAGCACTTATATGCGAAACAAGAGGCACCTGGAGTGACTAACACGAGGGATGGAACGAGGGGGAAGACAAGTGTGTAACAGGTGTGGTTTGTTAGGACTTGAACAGGATGTGAAAATATTACACTATAATAACTATAAATTATAAAAAATACAATAGCATAGCAAACTAAAGTGTATACATTTTGACACATTACACAGTAACTTGAAATGTAATAGGAATACTTTACACTGCAAAATGAGTACAACAGTATATAATATCTAATCATTTAGTAAAATATGTTTCTGAGGCATAACCCTCAGTGATTCTATTTATGAAGAAAATGTTATACACTAGCTACTTTGGATATTACAACATTTTTTCAATCAACTCCGGGCAAGTAAATCGTACCACCAGAGGGCGCTGTGAGCACCTATCCATATCTATTCTGTGATGCAGTTAGAAAGTAAAGTGAAAGGCCATTCAACAATCCAGACTGTGACCAAAATTATTTCAGAAATGGAGAAGTACACCAAGGCACACATCTCTGTGTTACAAATAACCCTTTAATTAAACAACTTTAACCATTAATTAAGAGATTTGTTAAGCAGCCAAACATGAAAGGTCCATGCTGTGTTTCGGGTCCAGAGGTGCCAAATTCAACTAATTATTGGCTAAAAGTTGAAGATGCATAATTACATTATGTTCACAATGTTTGTGTGTCCATAAGCTACTTGATACTTCATCTTTGTGAAAACTCTAGAACATGGGCCATCTAGCTAACAATGGAATTTAACAGGTGTAAATAATTTTCAACTCTTAAAAAATCCAGATCCCTGCAACTAAATTAATAAAAAACTGAAAATGTCCCACAATAGACAGCAAACAGCCAGAAACATTCCAGGCTATCTTTGTCCGTTTACTGTAAGTCATGCTACTATCCTTACATGCCTTAGTAAAAGCCTAAATAAGCAATAAATGTTTTAAAGGACAAACTGTATTCTTGTAATACTGTACATTTTGCTAGTTGTGTCTTTATGTGTATAGCATGGAAAGACATTCAAAAATACTTAAGCATCCTGACAATTGTCAGAATCTAAATGCAAAGAAAAAATAATATTTAAATTATCGTATTTTTATTTCCCAATGCAAAAATGTTTTTCTTTTTTTTCCCAGAGTCCTAGAGGACTTTATCGGTTCAATAACCATTCATATTAAATTACTTTATTTCTGTGCAAATTTTGACATTTTGGTACACTGCAATTTTTTTTTACATTTTCTATGTATTTATTGTATTTAGATGAAAACAGTCTGGGATTTCATTTGTGTGGCGTAAATAAGGAAAGGACATTTTACTTTTCATTTTATGCAAGAGCAGGGTTAGACCTTTACGGTTTTTACCATTTATTCAAAGTGCATTCCCTAAAGATACTTGTTAATGCCGTACATATAACACTGAGGAATAGCTGTAATCCAAACCAAACTTTCTCTCACACAGGAAAACCAATTTAGCAACTTATGAAATGACTGACACACAGCTAAAAACCAAGAATTCTAAACCAAAACTCCTGCCAATTACGTTAAACAGAATTCAACATCAAGCTAACCTTCATGAAAAGGTTATCTGTGGGTACTGTAGTCTGCCGCTCATCCGGCAAGACATTGCAATGCTTTAGTCCTTTCCTTGGCGGGATCGGTAAGAAAATGCACCATGCACCAGACTAACCATGCACCAGACTAACCCCCATCACACGTCATTGGGCTGCTTCCTGCACCGACCCTACCAGAGCTCAGGTTCTCCAAGCATTCTTGACGCACCAAGGCCCACGGCAGCCAGAACCCAGGTGACAAAGGAAGACAGGACTCACTTCTGAGAGGCTTCTCCACCGCTGTCCTGCTTTTTGCAGAATGAGGGAGAAGCGGAGCTTTCAAACATTCAGCAATCCCAGCATCCGCACCCCTGCTCCTTCCAGTCCCTGAGTCCGGCCTGCAGACAGGACCTCAAAGAATTCAAGTAAACAGCAACAGCTCAGATCACTGGTTGCAGGAGCTCCTGTCTCTGTGCTGTTTCTTAGCAATATGTGGATGTAGTCGGGCACCCAGCTGACCCCACTAAACAAACCGCCGCAGATTTAATGCTCTTTTTTTTTTTTTAAACCAGCACCCAGAGTGAGGCCTGGCTTTGAGACACTCTCCACCCCATGACACGGTGACACAAGACGGCTTTCATTGTGGGCCCAGCGGCGGCCGGGCCCAGCTTTAAAGGCTGCTGGTGTCTTTCTGCCTTCAACCTCCAGGCACAAAGGAAGGCCATTGTAAATGACTTGCTTCTCCACGTCAACAAAAGCTACTTTCTTTCAACTAACCCCCACCGCCCCACTCATAGAAAAACACACATACAGCCAGACGCCATCACCATCGAAATCACCCCCCTCCCCATTCATTTTGCTTAAATTCGATCATATGGATTGAGAAAAACGAGGAATTTAAAGAGAAAATCAGATGGAGTTTCTCGCTCAGATCCTTGAATGAGCCTTATCTGGGCCTTTGTACACTGCAGCAATCCCATGGCATTTGGCTACCGACGCCTGGCTAAAATCACCGCTTTGCCGACTCTCGCACGACCGCCACGGAAAAACGGGCGAAGAAAAGCTCTTTTTCCTTGTTCTTTCTCCCAGATAATCATGACTTGGTGAAAGAAACGACCCCGACTGATATGATGTATTGTATTACATTAATAGCCACCTGGCCTTCACCCTCCATGTATGACATCTCCCTAGATACACTTAATAGGGTCAGGCCCCATTTATTAAACCTCCATCCCTTCTAATGTTTCAATGACCTCTGATCAAATCCATTACAACCATCAGGAAACCAGGGAAAAACCTCCAGGAATAAAGCACTATAACAGATGAAACGTCCATGCTTCCCGCATTGCAGTCTTGCACTGTTTGCAATAGAGCACAAGCTGTTAACAGCACTGGAATTATGGGTAGAAACTGTAGGACACTGGGTCATTGTTTTCACAGACATGGATAGACCTGTAACTACTTTTGTTGGACGATATATTGTCCCAGAAATGGCTGAGATAAGATTACTTAAAATGCCACATATATGATAATAATAGCATAATAATGCAATTTTTCAAAGAGCAAAGAACTTTTAATTCTTTAGAATATCCAGACATTCAAACTGGAATGTCAAAATATGTAAGCATCCTAAATGAGTAAAAAATAAATAGAATCACATAACCAAGAACTAAATAGAGTCCCTAAAACTACACCCCATCAGTACACCAGGCCCTGTCAGGAATACCAACAGAGGAGATCAGCATTCAGTAGCCAGTACCCTGCTGCAGTCCCAGAAGGTTCCATAGAATAAATTGTGCCCATCAGCAAGGCATTTAACTGCTTAATAAAATTACCCAACAAAAGGACAAACACTTAAACTCCACCCACACAGAGCAAGGGGTAGGAATCGAACCCTTGACACTACAAGAGGTAGGCTGAGGTGGTAAGCTCTGAGTGATCAAACAACCCACCAAGCAAGGTCCGTATATAACAACCAGATCCAGAAAGTAAAAATCCAGACCAAGATTTTGTTCCAACCAACCAGCTCAGTTCTCTGTGACTCTGATTGTTTATGTTCAACTGGTTGGTTGAAACAAAACCCTGGTCTGGATTTTTACTTAACCATCCACCTCTGACACAAATGATCCTGTTTGACCCCTTGAAGCTGTGTCAGGCCCTACACAAGGTCAGTCTTTAACATGAGAAACATCAGAATGTCTGTATTTAGATACAAGAGAAACATATCTAGTTAGTCTGGTTAAGTTTTAGTATTAATGCACTGACACCTAGATCATCATTGCAGGATCTTTCAAAATGCCCAGTCCCTCACATACATAAAAGCACTGTATGTCCTTTTACATGCACAAGGTCTATTTAGATACGTACTTTAAGTCCTGCAGTACTTTTGTTTCACAATTTGACTAGAATTGTACATCTCCCTTACTGTACGTTTCTATGACAGGACCCTTGTGGACATACGCCAAAAGGCTAATAATGCAGTGCTGGCAACCACAGACTGACAATGGGATTTTGGTGCCAAATTCTGAGCTTTGACCTTTAAACGTGTGAAGCTGCCGGCTGTCAGTAACTATGGGATTTCTCAGGTGCAGGACGGGTCGTCCTCCCAAGTACCTAAAGAGGTCCACATGCCCATGGCAGTAACTGGAAACATTCCTGGCAAAATTATCCACTATTTATTATAAACTTGGTCTAGTGCAAGTTCGGATGATATGTGTTAATCTTGCATCCAGTTTTGCCAAACCAAAAGGACACTGTGTGCAGTGGATCTGCAGCCGTAAAGAGCTGTAAAAAGAGGACCGGGTAGATAAAACAAACCCTTAACTGATTTCTCCCACTACCTGACAAGTACCACATATCATACATTCTGTCCTTTCATTCTTTCTGGCGTGAAGGCAGATGAAACCTATTTTTACAATTATTAAATATGCACTATCCTAATATATTTTGCAACACCTCCTTAAAACTTTCTTAAAGTCAGTAAGGAAAAATTATGATTTTCAAAAAATGTAGATGTCCAAGTAATGTGTTCCACAGAAAAATATATGACATATAAAAGCCTAAATGTACGTAGGTATGATATATAAAAGCCTAAATGTACATAATGTGACTAAACAGCGAAACGACACTGACAGAACTCAATGCAGACATACACATGACAAAAAAATTGATTAGCAATACATAACAATATAGAGAGCCAATACAGAAATGCACAGTATCATTTTCATGAAGACTATAAACAATTTCAAAGACATAGACTAGCTGTCACAGCTGGGATGTAAATACAGACAACTAATAGTCAAAAGTTACTTTCAACACTCATTTTTAAAACCCAGCCATACACCCTTAAGAACCTCCAAGAAATTAACAATCGCCTGGAGAAATTATTTCCATAGCTTCCTTATTGTAATAGTTAATTATATGCCTGGATCCTAGACCATTTACAAACTTTTTTTTTGTATGGCTACATTAATGCATTTCCCAGAAGGAATCACCTTTCATATTTTTAAAAACAAACAATTAACAAAACAGTTCTGAAATACCTTCAGACGCCCAAGAGGAAGCCTGCGGACAGACTGATGATGTGACATATTTCTCCCTACATTGTCAGGCGGCTTCCTCTCTCTGCGGCTGAAGGCGAATGCTTTGAGACTCTGTGGCATATTTAATTAGAAGAAAGCTGCTTGCACTATCAGAGTGCAGATCTACCTCTCCAGCCCCTCGTGAGTCAATCTTCCCCATCTCTGATCTTTCTTTTATATTTATGCCGGAATATTTAATTGTAGACAAAAGGTTACTTCGGCTGTATTCACTGCACAGAGGCAGAATAATCTGCTTTCAAAAGGCTTGACATTTCAGGCTGTAAAAAGGCTGAAAAAATTATATTCCTGCTTTTGTTAATCAATGAAGGAGAACTCTCCCGAACAAAAGAATATAATTGCTTGGTTGGCTCCATAAAACCAACAGAAAATGTAGCTTCCTCTGGGCTTTTTACGTGTGCATACCGGGCACATGCAGTCAGCACTCTAATTCCATATGATTTAGTGGCACTAACTCTAATGTCTGTGTGGCTGGACTTGTAAATCCTTTTGCAATGTAATCCATTGGCTTTGACTCTCCAAGGACAGACTTATCATTAAGGCCCACTTTTACTGTCTGCTAAATGTCCAGTCCCATTTAAAATTTCCTCACTTGCTAGTGAGAAATATTGTAATTCCTTAAATGAACCGAGGCTAGCGTTAGGGCCTTTTAACAATTAATTGTGTCGCATGAGTGTTTCCGCATTGTCTTGAGGAGATTCGTGGCCCTCACTGACTTGAATTGGCTTTTGTTCTGTGCTGGTCAATCATCATTTTAACACCCAGTACCACTCACTACCAATCACAGGTTTCAGCTAATTTGAGCACAAGTATGTAGTTTCCGAATTCTGTCTGATTATCCACACATTGTTTAACAATTAACAAATGAACAAGTCACAGATGTGGTCCCCTTCTGTGTATCTTACACTAATCAACCCTTTCATTGTGCGTTAATATAATTCATTTAATCCGAGAAGCTTCTTTGTTACAGGGTGGTTGAAAAGCCACTGGATATACTGAGGGCAATAATCCCCTGAACATGCTAAGAAGAAACTATATTATGACCCTATCAGTTGAACAGGTATAAGAGTGAATTCTGCTTGTAAAGAACTGGATTATAATCTCTTTATGAGCAGTGGAGACAATTGTTCTAGCCAAGGATCTACAGCCTTTTAGGAGTTTTTAGTAAAGCTATTTCTGCATGACAATTTTTAGATAAAGTCTTATAAAATACAGCAGTAACAGTACATTATAATTTCAGGTGAATTTATTTCTTTGTGAAGAATAATTTACAAAAGTGTACATTTACGCAAAATAAACAACAGACAACTATAAAAATAAAAAAATCCAATGACCAGCGTACCAGCCGAACTCAAAAACTAGCGTCCCAAACAACATGAGCTCAGAAGATTCTCAAAACTGCTCCTTTTATAGTTCAGACAGTGCAGGAAACCACCGCGCGCTGCAGACACGCTATTGTCGTGACGCGGTTAGTTCGTGCGACACTACTGCCTGCTTTACGGCTGGTTATCAGCAGAAGTGACCTTACATGCCGCCTGCCGTGTGCTCTGCTAGCCCCTTAATTGCCTTTATTTACCCAAGCAAGAATATAATGCATCGCTAATTTTTTTATATTCAAGGTGGAGGTAACGTTATGTTTGTTGCTGCCGTGAGGAAAGTAGTGTTTCACTCGAGATGGTATGGGGAAATTATAAGTTACTTTTCAATGTCTCGTGTCAGTATCTCTCCAGTGTCTTTACGAGGCTTTAATGTCGTTTCAGTTTTGGCTTATTAATTCGCTAGTAGGGTGAAATATCAACTATTATAATCGGTATTAAAATAACTGCGTTGTGTGGTTATTTACAGGCGGTTAACTATTTAGTTATGGTTTTGCATGCTATTCGTATTGTTATAGTCTGCGATATTATTGCCAGGTTCTAGGCTTGTGATAATTTTCGTTAAAGCCAGATCAGTTTGGCATGTGCTTGCATGTATTACACGACGTATATATGTAATGCCCACGGAGCCTCATGGATGTCAGCTTATGGTGCCAATCAGTAGAGATCACCTGTATTTCTTACTGCTGTCTGCAGGCTGGTACTGCGGTGGCCGTCGGATTAGCGCTGGCAGCCGCTGGATTTGCAGGTTTTTTGTTACCCTTCTTATTCCCCCAAACGGTGTAGTTTCACTTGTCTCCCTAGTGCTTCTCCAACTTGATGCAGATTTGAGGTGTTCCTCAGTAACTGAGATGACAGTAATAGCATTGTGTTGCCATAAAAGACCTAGAAACGTATCTGAGAGAAGTTTAATTCTTGAATACTTGAATTGAATTGAACTGAACTGAATAATAAACCTTTTCTGTTTTGTTGGTCTCCTACAGGGCGCTATGCTATGCAGGCCATGAGACACATGGAGCCCCAAGTGAAACAGGCTATCCACAACCTACCCAAATCTGTAAGATTAAAAAACACCCCACCTTACCATTTTAACCCTAATGACCACTGTGACATTTTTAAACCCCAGTTGAATCACAGGCGGCTTGTTGTTGATTTATTTCGATAAATCGTCTTATAGTTTGTAACTGCTGTCTTCGGAACAGGCATTTGGTTCTGGATACTACAGAGGAGGATTTGAGCCGAAAATGACCAAAAGAGAAGCTGCTCTTATTTTAGGAGTCAGGTACAACCCCCCCCCCCCCCAGTGCACACACAAGTAGTGCCTCTCAGTCATTTTCCATCCATCCATCCATTCATCCATCGATTTTCTGAAACCACTTGTGCTACTCAGGGTCATGGGCCAAATAACATGTTTGCATGTTTGTTTCCTCCTAGTCCCACAGCGAGCAAGATGAAGATAAGGGAAGCTCACAGAAAAATCATGGTGTTAAATCATCCTGACAGAGGTATGGTCACTTTCGGCAAGGACTCACTCACATCACGATTGAGAAAGTGTCACTAAGAATGAATGACACGGCCCTTCTTTTCCCTCGCAGGGGGGTCGCCCTACCTTGCAGCAAAAATAAATGAGGCTAAAGACTTTCTTGACGGACAGGCCAAAAAATGAGCCCCTTTTGCACAAGTAAAACTTCGTCATGCGTTGTCCTGCTGTTCATAAATAATCAGTACAATTCACTTTTTTTTTTCTTTTGAATTTTGCCCATCCTGAAACGCGCCACATCTTATTTGCCCAGTGGAAACCGTTCATGTGATCGACCTTATGTTCCACAGATGAATTCATGATTACTGGTGTGAAAGTGAAGTTACTGTGAAGTTAGGCACAAGTGAAATTTCGGGGTTGGCTATCCTGCAGCCAGTGTAATCTTCTAATAAAAATTAATTTTATTACTTTTCTCAGTTCCGAGTAGTGTAAGGGATTCCAGTTGGTGTCGGGGGGGTTATTTATTAGGGAATTGCACACATGATTGAAAGGTTGCTGGTTCAATCCTGTGACCAACAAAGAACCACTGAGGTACCCCTAGCAAGGTACCACCCCCAAGCACTGCTCCCCGGGTGCCCATTAGCTGCCCACTGCTATGTCGCATACGGGTTAAATGCAGCGGACAGATTTTGCAGTGGTGTGTTAACAAAGACAATCACTTCACTTTCCAATATAGTATTATATTAGTTATTAATCCAAGTAACGCTACTTTACTGCATTGCCTGAACACTGTATGTTTTTTGTGCTAAGTAGGCTGGCTTATGATGATATATAGACGCAGCAAATCAGGGCATGTCACATCGGGTACTAGCCGAGCAGCTAAATGAAGCATGCAGGATGGTGGTGAGATCGACGTATACTTCTTGCAGTTACTTCTTCGTCAAAGACGCAAAGAACATTGTCATCCACTGTAAAATTTGGGCCAGCAGCAGAATGTGTTCAACTGTGTAAAACACACCATCTAACATAGTTTGATACGGCAGCTCAGTGGTAATGTGAAACGTTATTTTTTATATGTATAAATATTTGCAAATATAATGTCCCATCAGGTTTGAGAGGCAGTTATGCAGTTAGGCTTATTGCTGGTTAATTACTGTTCCAATGAATGGGTACAGTTCTAAAAGAAGCTAATTAAACATGATGTATGTCTTTTTTTGGGGGGAGGGTAACAAAAGTAATATAACAAGTAATGTAACTTCTCATAAGTAATTATTTTTCAAGGAGTAAATAGTTACTTATTACACTTCCAGAGTTACCCCTCCATTACTGCCTGCAACACAGTACAGTTAGAGGCATAAATCCATAGCTGCATTGAGAAGACAGAAGGGGAAAAACAACCCAAAGCATTTATTTCTTACCTGCATACAAAACATACTGCACAAACAAATACAGAACAAACTGTGGAAATGCACCAGTCAGTAGTTCAGATTACATTTGCAGTGAAAACATTTCCTGCTAGTTTAAGGGTTTTAAAGTTTTTTTTTTTTCCTCCATTTTAAATACTGTACACTCTAAAATAAATAATGCTAAGTCCCTTTCACAAGAGTCACTACTTTTTGCTCCTGCCTGTGAGGCAGACAGCAACAAAACAAAACTGAATTGGAGCAAAAGAAACTGAAAAGGGAATTCCAGCTATGACCCAGTGCAAAAAACAACCCTCCCCAGAACAAGCTTCTATATGTTCATTTACACAAAGTGGTTGCATATAAAAAAAAAAGTGACAAAAGCAGTTAACATTCTTCCTAATGGGTGCTATCGCTGTCAGTAACATTATCCAACAATCTAATTCAGCAAATATGTATGCTGAAATTACTTTTGGAAGGCACAAAATATATTCTATTTTATTATTATTATTTTTTTTATGTTTTTCCTTGGACTATGTCTTATTTTGTTCCATTATAACGGAACTGAAAAGTGCGGTATAAAAAAATCTGGCAGTCTTATCTTTGGCAAGCGTATACGAGCACTACTGTAACAGGGCATAAACCAAATGGCTTAGGAGACGCCATTGGGCACATCCAGCTGGTCTCCGTCGTCCTGGTGACCGCTTTTCGTCACTTGCTCGGCGGGAGAGTGTGCCGCTTTTCCCGGATCATCGCTGGACGCATCTCCGGGAATGCTGCCAGTCACGATCGCGGTGTCTTCCTCCGACAAACCCTCCTGCGCAAGGGATGGAGAACGGCTGTGAAATTCAAAGCCCTCTGACGTGCTTACGCCCGTACGATTCAAATACTTCAGGACAGGACTCCGAATTCAAGCAGAATGCCATCATGACAGCTAAATACCTGCAGACCATTTCAAACAATTTAACAACTTATAGTGAATATAATCGTACAGCAAGCATCTCCACTTTAGGCTTTAATCCTAGGCCACCCCAAAGTGGCTCTTCCTAATGTCAGAGGACAAACTTGAAGCTTCAGTTTCATATCTGACAAACTGCCACAACCTGCTTCACAACTGCTTCACCTGCTGGTTTTTGTCAGTCCTCGCACTGGAGTCTTGCTGGTTTCCCTGAAACTCCGTCTGGGGTATGCAGTCTGCACTGACTGCTGAGAAACATTGCCCAAAAAAAAAACACAGAAAATGTTCTGAAAAGTGATATGACTGGTGTGTGCTCACTGCAAAACCTATGTATTATCTTGAGTAACCGGGTCATAATTTATGGAAAGAGACGCTGTAAAACTTTTCAAACGCATTTTTCTGGTGCTTTAATCACCACAGAAAAATGACATTCAGGCCCATTCGAGTGAAGGCCAACATTTCTACAGCCAATATCTCCAAAACTAGGTATCTCCCAGCAGAACAACTTTGATGGACAGATAACACTAAAGCCCCACAAAACATCTTTTTTCAGTTTTGGGGTGAACTGCCCCTTTAAGCTAAAAAAGTTTGCCCTGATGGTTTTTAATGGGCACTAATTATCAGATAATTAGAACAGCACATCAGATGAAATTACAATAATATTTAATGATAGTTCTTGGTGATAATTAATTGCTTTATAAGACCACCATACAAAAATGCAAGGGTCAGATTTAACATATCTAATTAGGGCTTTTCTTGACCCATTACTTGGCTGGCTCTGTTCCTGTGAGTAGAGGCCACGCCCACATAAGTACAGTGTCACATGATAAGTGCAAAGCCCTCCCAGGGCATTCCTGCTTGCTTACCAGTGCCACTCCCATTGTGCGCCGAGGAATCCGACTCGCTCATGCCGTCGGTTAGCGTGGGTTCTTCGTCCGTCCGGCGGCGCCGGGAGCGACGTGGCCTGCTGGCGCTCGGCCGAGGGTCACCGCCATCATTGTCAGTGGTCGGATCCATCTCGCTGTCAAGGACGCTGTACGGATTGCTGTCTGGATCTTTCAGTACTACAAGTGAATTAAATTTTGAAGGATTTCATTTCATAAAGGACGACGACAGACTCAAATTATACCATGGTAAAAAAAAAAAAAATTACACTTTCAGCTACAAAGAAAACCAAAAAAGCTATGTATATTTTCTTTGCGAAAATATTAGAAAATATAGCCTCAGTACTGAAGATAATAATAATTGATTCAAATCACTCCAGTTACACCAAGAGACACTGAGGAACAGGACTCGGCAGAACAGGGATAGGGTTTGAGGTTTGTACCAGAGCTGATTGTCGCACTGCTTGCTCCCCTCCCAGTGCCACGCCCCCGTCTCCCGGGGCCTCCTCGACCCCGAGCCGGCCCGAGCCCCTTCCTGCCATCCCGTTCACGGCCATCCCCCCCTGCAGAGCCGTCACTCAGCTCCCCCTTCCTCTCCGAGTCCGTCTCGGAGGTGTTGGACTGTTCGGATTTCATCCCTTCTGAGAGCAGAACACCAGATGAACAAATACTCCCAAATCAACATTTTTTATATGGGTCATAGAGACAGTTCACAGTCCAAGTCTGAGCAGTCTGACACATTCTTATCAGATCACGCTGATGTGGGGGGTTACCGGATCCAGAAGCATAGTTTGGACCCCGGCGGCCCCAGCCCCGGGGTCCGCGGGGCCGGTGTGCGCGCTGGGCAAAGCCGCTCTCAGCTGTGGCGTGACCCCTGTCGCTGGGTCTACCCGGCGCCGGCCGGAACCCCCCACCCATGTGACGCAGCTGCTCCTCGATCCGCAGCCTCTCCAGTCTCAGCTGCTCCACTTCCTGCGGGCGACAAACACCGTCACCCTCCCCCCGGGAACCCATTGGATCCGCTGGGTTGGGAGGCAGGGCCACGTGGCGGCTTACTTTAAGGTACGAAATGTGGTATTCCAGCAGAACCTGGACGTGCCCGATGTTCTCCTTCGTGCCCACAAAGGTAAAGGGAACCATTCCCTGTATCCAAAAGCACAAAATAAACAGTATCATAGACAAATTTGTCCTTTATGCTAAGCTAGTAATGGTGGTCCAGGATGTTACTTCACAGCTGAGATATGGAAGCCGTGTTGTAGAAAGGGGAGTAGAGGACATTCCATCTATCTACAACGGAGGAGTCGGGGCTTACTTCTTGTCGAGGAAGTCTTCCGTCATTGTCTCCCTCAATCCGCACTCGGACCACACCAGACTTATCTACGAATTCCTGGATGACCTTCCCATTTTTGCCAATGACCTTACCTGGAGTTTGACAAAACACTTTCAATTTCAATTCATGGGATTAACAAAGATCCTTAAACACATTGTTTCCAAAAGAAAAAAAAAATGTCATACCAACTAAGTTCCTTGGGATTTGAACTGAATCTTCTACAAACTCGAGGAATCCCCTGGCTTTCTGTACAGCCTCCGCGCTCTTAATCAGAAGGGAACAATAGTCAGAATCCCAAGACGAAGGTTCTGGGAGAAGCGCTGTGCAGGACAAGCCCTTCTTACCTCCCCGTAGATCCTAAAGGTCCTGCTCTCCTCATCCAGCTCGATAGCCGTTATCCCCGGGACCTTCCTCGCCTGCTGGATGTTGCTGCCGTGACTCCCAATGGCGAGGCCCATCAGCTCCTCCTTGATGACGAACTCCTCGTGGAAAACTGCAGCAAGCTGCTTGGTGCTCTGAAAACGGCCAGCGATTTCGCTGCGTCACATGGAGTTCTACAGAGCCCTGGCGATAATGCTGGCACGTCACCACTGACGGCCTTTCACACCAGCTTTCAACCATCAGATTTTGTACTTAAAAGCTTTTTGTAAACAGCGAAAGGAGTCATCTGAGTTTTGTAGCGTTGGGATAGAATTTCAAGCCCAGATGCACATAATATTTGAACTCCCATAACACAGTAAAAAAGGGGCAGTGGTGGCGCAATGGTTAGGGAAGCGGCCCCCGACCCGCAAGTACCACTGAGCAAGGGTTAAATGCAAATGTCACACATCGGTTAAATGCAGAGGACACATCTCGTTGTTGTGTGCTGTGGTGTGTCAATGACTATCACCTTAAAAATTCATACCTGAAGCAAAAATTTTTTCAAAATTTTAATATAGGCCAGCACCTAGTCTGGCATCAAGACAAAAAGTAATAATATAGATAAAATCATAAAAAAAAAACATCTCATACCTCCAAGTGTTTCGTCGCCTCTTCGTTTCTAGACATGAGCATGGATTTTGTGCGAATGCTTCGGATGTGCATGTCACTGAGCAGGGAAAGGCGCCTCGCCGTGCTCTCATCTCTGGACTGCAAGATTAACCGAGATGGCCGCCCAGAAATGTTACTGCCCAAAGAAAGGAAAAAGCAGCCAAGTACACTGGAGAGCCCAAAATAAAGGACCTACCAGTACAACCAAACTCTTCACTTCTGCACTGTAGAAGATTTTACATGCTCCCACTGCCTTTTTGAACTCTTTGTGCACAAGCTCATCTTCACATCTGAAATAAAAATATCATTGGTAAATTTCCAGTATAAATAACAAAATAGCACTCGATAATACACTTCAATAATACGATGAGTTATTTGGAAATTGTACATACATGGCCTTTAAGTCATTGGGGACTGGAACCAAACATTTTAAGAAGGTGCCCTTCGTCACAGCCCTGTTCAGGTTGACGGGCCGGAGCCGTTCAAATGTGACGATTTCATTGTAGGTGGCATCGCAGGCAGCATATTCAATCACGAAAAACTAAACGAGACATTAGGGGTGGGGGTTAAAACGGGAGTAAGTGTCACAGAGAAACAAAGTACGCCGAGTGCAGGCCGCGGGCTTCCCAAACTTACATCGCCTTTAAGCATGCGAACTCTCGCCAACCACCAGCCACAAGGCTCCTGCTCATTGGCTCTCGAGAAAATCTGTCAGGAGGTTTTAAAAAGTGGGAGGGTTTTTCCAGTTAATTAGGTACAGAATTTCCATTCTATCAAACATTACAGTGATCTTATGTTGCAGGCGTCCACTTTTGGGAGCCCGTACACACACCTCGACCTGGTCACCTTCCCCAATATCCCTTTTGACACTCGCGGGGGGAGGCAGTCGTACATCGCAGAAAGGAACCTGTCGCTCAGGCTGCCAGCTAAATATTAAAAACAACCAAAAATCCCGGTCTATGATGTGATGTTTTGTTTGATACAGGGGTTTCAGTAACACTTTCAAACTTGGATACCGTTCCATTATTTCCATACTTACTTATTTTCAAAGACAACTGTAAGTGAGTCTTCATGGACATCTGTAACAACTCCCTAAAAACAAAAGTTAAATGTTTTGGCGGTGTTAGACGGAAATGCTTCAAACAAACAACTATTACCCTAAAATAATACAGAGAAAAGAGACAATATCGGCTGGACTACACTTCTGAGAAGTGTCATCCTGGCATGCCATCGTGACCTCTAGGGGAAACGGAAACAACATAAAAGTAGGAACTAGAATAAAATACTAAAATTCTAATCTACAATCTGGCGTATTGCCAATCACTTGTAGAGTTTCGACTGAATCGGTTTCGAATAAAATACCGAGTTAATCGCGGTTTCTCCGCGTCAGCCCGCGAAAGATCGTCGTGTTTGTTTATGGCGCAGCCCGAGTGCATCGCAGGGCACGAACCCTAAAGCCACACAATAATAACGATCTGCCTGCTTTTCGGCGTGCAAGTACGAAATAACCGCGACGAGTCACTTCGATATGCCACAAAGACACCCATATCGTACTAATCGACCGCAAGGTTCCGACCTAACAGCCACGAAAAGTATTTATTTGCGCATATGAGCTCCTCAAAGAGAAGTTCACAGTGCAGCCGAGTTCCCACACCCAGCACGTCGCAGTTAACCAGTTAACTGAGGACCTAGGAAATGGCACAATATAGCCATCAAATCTAGCTATTGCGTAATAAGCCTACTTGAATACTGTGCGTGTTTGCTCTGCAAATTCTAATAATAGAAATGATGGGCTAATTTAAAAACTAAAGAAAAAATCGCAGGCTAACTATGCGGGTATTTGGTGAGTAGGAAGGTGCCCCACAGCAGCGCGCTGTTGATATGCCCAACATTGTGCGAAGGGTGCGGGTGATCGCGCTTTTTTGTCGTACGGAGGCGTTTTATTGTGCGATCGCGCCCTCTTCCTAATGACTCGGATAGCTAAGCCGCTTACTGACAAACTCGCTGGCGGGACAGCCGTCTTTCAGCTGGCTACCTTATAATAAGCCCCGTTGGAGCCACGGACTTCCACCGTCAGTTCCTCCATATTGGACGCGCGGTGCATGCCGGGAGCCGCTCGCCCACTCCGCTTTGAGTGTTCGCCACTGGCGGTGCGGAATATATAAGGCACTGTGTAAAAATATGTAAAATATGCCGGGGCACACGGTACAATTACTTCCGGACGTGTTTGCACACGAGAGGCAGTCTAAAAGCAAGTTTAAACCAATATCAACTCGTTGACATTCAGAGTTACTATCTTTTTTAATATTTGCCATGAGGAAAGTGCATTATAAATACGTGTCGTTGTTTTTCCACGTTTTTATTTCTTGCATTGGAATATTTATGTGCTTTTAAGGTGGGGTGCTGAGCTGTTAGCTTTGTTGCGTCAAAACTACTAAAGCTGTGTGGAGCTGACATGTTTATGCGTCAATGGCTTTGAGCATCTGCCCCTCTCTACATGGTACTGCTGTCGGGTCCTCCTGGGTTCTCCCGCAGCCTAAAGACACGCAGTTAATTTGTGACGTAAAACTGCCGTTGTGTACCTGTCTACCTGCCATGGACTAGTGTCCCATCCAGGGTGAACCTCAGCCTAGCACCCTTTGGCACCTGGGATAGGCTCCGGTCAGAATAAAGCTATCTGAAAGCTATCTTCACCTATGACTTCGTGATTATATATTCCATTATTATTAAGCATGATTTAAAAATCTAGTATTTTTCCTGTTATGCACTTTCATAAATCATTAATTCACCCTATAAAATCTCCTTTTTACGAATGATAACTCAAGTAATGAGATATATCACTACACTGCTCAAAAGCAGGACTCTGCTCTTTGATTATCTGATTGATAACAAGTGGTCACATACTGCTACCTGTACCATGACTGGCTGCAATGTTAGACCTAGCACCCCTTAAACCTGCCTTGATTTATTTTTAGTATGGTATATAATTACTGTATGTTTACAATTGTATATATTATTTAAAATGTATATATTTAATAAAAATGAAACCTCAAAGGTTTCCTAGACCTGGTGCATGCACCGCTTTGTACCTTACTTCAACAAAATGCAACAATGTCACATTTCTTTTTGAAATTTTGAGTTTGCCAGCTTATTCCTGCAAAGTTACCAGACTACAGTGAAACTGAGATTTGCACCTTTATGGGTTATTTTATGGGCAAACACGGCAGTGTTTCGGAGTCTTAAAAAATTACATTGCCAAAAATAATAATGCTCCTCTCTCACAGTGTCTCTTTGTTCACTATATGTATCCACATCCAGTTTATAGGGGACATTATTATGTATAATTGAAAAACATTAGTGCAGCTCTTTTGCAAGAGTAATTTGCCACTAGTTTTTGTTCGCGGCTGACACATTCGCCCTGGCTCTAATTATGGCGATGCTTTGAGTCATAGACAGCAGCTCAGCTGTAAAACTGGATTCTCATTGCTTTGTTGCTAATTGCAGTCTCACTCCCATTGAATATGAAGTCGAGTAACAGAACTCGGTGTGTGCTGGCTCCAAGGGCCGCTCTGGCTATCACCTCCTGTACTGTTGATCTTTTCAAAAGCGGAAAATAGTTTTTTCTCTCTCTCCCTCCCGCTCAACAGAAAATAACTAATCTTCTATGGGTCCATTAGTTCCTCATTAACACAAAATAAAACTGCATGGTATATCGGGCCTACTTTTGGATCACTGAAGGGTGGCACTTAAGAGTCCAAAACTAATTACTCATAAAATTGAATGAGAGGGAAACTCAGTCGTGTTTTTATGTTTTATTTTTGCGGTTTGTAATTAGATTCGGGCTAATTATGTTTTTCTTTTCATGTGGTGAGTCTGGCCTTGTTCGCCGAGTCTGCGACTCGATTATAGGCTACTGATAATGCAGAATTTATTAAAATAAACCTTCAAATCGACATGTCATAACTGACTGAATTATAACTCAAATAAATGAAAAATGGACAAGTGATGAGGAAATAGTTCAAAGAAAATATTGTACCAGAGATTTGCAGGGTTTATTCAACACTTTGTTTGTCTGAGCATATTCACAGATATGATAGGAGGAGTACTTAAAATCGTTTATTAAATTGTTACAGGCTAGCTTGGATTTATTTATTAGCGCTTTATTCTTTCAGAATGAATATGCCCGTCATCAGGCTTCGGCATTTAATCTTAATGCAGACAGTGCTAATCGTTCAGAGTGATGGGGATCTCACTGTCAGTTTATGA
>JAODKN010000044.1:10726928-10737706 GCA_026774425.1 Petrocephalus zakoni
ACAGGGACAACTCCAGCACAAACAATGACCACCAGTTTACCTCCAACCACAATACCAATCACAGGGACAACTCCAGCACAAACAATGACCACCAGTTTACCTCCAACCACAATACCAATCACAGGGACAACTCCAGCACAAACAATGACCACCAGTTTACCTCCAACCACAATACCAATCACAGGGACAACTCCAGCTCAACCAACACCCAATGCTTTACCTCCAACCACAGTACCAATCACAGGGACAAGTCCAGCACAAACAATGACCACCACTTTAAGTGCAACCACATTCCCAATTACAACAACTCCTGTGCACACAATACCCACTTCATCCCCAAACCCAGCGACAACTACAGTAGAAACAACACCTAATGCTTCACCTCCAACCACAATACCAATCACAGAAACAACTCCAGCACAAACAATTACCACCACTTTACCGCCAACCACAGTCCCAATTACAACAACTCCTCTCCAATCAAGACCCTCTTCACCTCCAAACACAGCGACAACTCCAGCTTAAACAACACCCAACATTGGAGATGTCGCTATCGCTGGACCTGCCTCCAACCACAGTACCAATCACAGAGAGAACTCCAGCACAAATAATGACCACCACTTTACCTCCAACCACAATACCAATCACTGGGACATCTCCAACACTAACAATGACCACCACTTTTAGTGCAACCACAGTCCCAATTACAACAACTCATGTGCAATCAATACCCACTTCATCTCCAAACACAGCGACGACTCTAGCACAAACAACACCCAACGCTTCGCCTCCAACCACAGTACCAATCACAGGCACAAGTCCAGCACAAACAATGATGACCACTTTACCTCCAGCCACAGTCCCAATTACAACTCCTGTACAAACAATACCCACTTTATCTCCAAACACAGTGACAACTCCAGCACAAACAACACCCAATGCTTTGCCTCCAACCACAGTACCAATCATAGGGACAACTCTAGTACAAACATTGACCACCACTGTTTCTCCAACCATAGTAACAATTATAGTGACAACACCAACACACATTGCTCATATCCAGTTGGTACAGAATGCTATTCCCATACTACATACAAGATCAAGGGTTTATGAGCATCTTACTCCAATTTTGGCACCACATCACAGGCTACCAGTTCAACTGAGAATTTATTTAAAAAATGTAAGGCCTTGCATGGTTTAACTGTGGAGGACATATCTGAATTGTCAGTCCCTTATCAAACAGCTAGACCTTTACCTAAAGGTTATAAGCAGGGGTTTACATAAGGGGTACGCAAGTAAGCATTCGCCGTATAAACCGTAAAATGCACGGTAGTTTCTTGTTATATCAGCGGAAATGCACATAGGCGTATAAACGCTTTTATGTGCTTTTATGATGAAATTACTGAGCATTATAAACTTTACTAATTACACTGCAATTTCTTGGCATTGCTGCCTAAATAAGTACGCATTTCCACTATTATAACGAAACTAACCCGCATTTTACCGTTTATACGGCGAATGCGTGCCACTTACTGTATGTGAACACCTGGTTATAAAGCATTTTCAGTAATGACTCCTAGACAGGGAACACCTACCCTCCAAGCATTACATCAACTGACTCACTAGCCATTTTTAAGTCTCATTTAAAGAACACATCAATCAGCCTTTGTAAATGTACTTGTGTCTTATTCTCTTTTACAGATTTTTCATTTAATTTATTTTATTTTTCATAGACCTTACATTTTGTCCTTTTATTTGAATGTTTCTCTTATTTTATTTCTCTGTTGGTTCTGTCTGTTGTGACATGAAGCACTTTGTGCCACCTGACATTATCTCTTTTTCTGAAATAAAAAAATATACATATATGACCTCAAGGGGGCTGAATCTGTAAAGAGGTCTGTACCACAAATAGCAGTTCTTATTAAGGCTTTTGTCACAAAATGAATGGGTGTCTGTTATGTAGCTTTTAATGGTGGTACGTTTCAGAAATATACTCAGAATTTTGCTGTCAATTATAGTCTTTGTGGGATCTTCTTTATAGGTTATATTGATACTATGCAATTCCTAGTTAAGAATGTATAGGCATAATAAACTTTAATTTAGGACACATATTATATTTGTATATTTTATTGTGCAAGCCTATTTCCAAAAAATGGGATGCTGTATAAAAAAAATCAATAAAACCAGAATGCACTATAAATACCTTTATAATCCATTATAATGATCAGTATAAGGATACGGATGCTTTGTGCTGCATTATGAAGGCATTTATAGTGCATTATAGACTTCCATAGAGCATTCATAATGCATAATACACATAACTATAAAGTGTTATGCCTTTATGTAAATAGTTATAGCTGGGTTTATAAAATGCATTATGAAGGTATGTGTAATGCACTATAATAACTGCTTTATGTGAAGTGTTATCATACACAGGTACACACATTCTTACGGTAATACTGAAATGCCTATATCTAAATGATAAACTAGTTTTATCTATATGATCAAAATCTTATTTTGATTTTTGTGTATTTTAAAAGGAATGAGTAGCATGATTACCAGCTAAATTACCAGAATAAACAATTGACACAGAACAGAAATAACTAGGCTAAGCACTGCATGATTTTGTATATGAAAGTTTACAAAATTCTGAATTATGGGGGGGATCCAGTGAATTTGTCTAATGCTGAACAACAAAAAACCCATTGTTTTTTCAGACATTTTTCATAATTGTAATCTCCAGTAACTAAGACACAAATGTAAGGCGGAAAGGTGGTGATTGTCGTCTGTTCTGACCTAGAGTTTGATGTAACATGGATTTTCAAAAGGCACCTCCCATCCAGGTTTAATATGTCCCTTTCCTAGTTCCCCAGTCCTGAAAATGCTTATTCTTTGCCTGTGGAAAGAAAATTACCCACACTTTGTCTCAGATCCGGCGGTGGCATGGTGGAAGCAGAGGGGGAAAAAGGTGACGACCCACTTGCAGCTCCCAGACAACAAACTGGGTTTACTGGGAATGGAACAAAACAGGGGAAAAAGAAACAGACCACAAAGGTCACAAAAAAAACCAGTAAAGAAATCAACTACGGAGACATAAATCAAAACCTAGCAATAGTGATGTTAAGCTTGACACCAAAGCTCTGAGGCATGTGTAAAAAAAAACGATACAGTGCGTTCTGAAGCAAAGCTTTGAGGCTTCTTCCGTTCCACTCTAAACACGTGACCATGGTGATCCAAAGCTTCGTTCTGCGCTCAACCACATGACTGCTTCGGAAAGAAAAATGAGGCACGGGCCTTAGTTTCGGTTTCAAACGTGTTGTAGAGCACATACTTGGGAGCAAACACACCGCACAGGAAGTTTTGGAGCTATGGAACCAGAAAATAAAAGAGGTCATTTTGAAGTTTAGCAACACTTCAGACTTGTTTCAACAAATAATGTTTGTTGTTTGGTAAATTGGACAATATTTATATATGTGTGCAAAAGTATTGATGCTGTTATTCTTGTATTGCCCTGGTCCTAGTGGAATGTTTGGAGTGCTCTCCCTTCTGTTACACAAGCACCCCTTCCCAATTAAGTCAATGGTTTCCCAGTGCACAAGAATTCAATTTAACAAGGTCATTAATGTTCATAACGCACTACAGACCATTAGAATTTTGCCAATTTGTATATATATTCAGATATAGTACACTCACTCAAAATTAATTAGTATTTGACCACCTAGTGTCACTAATGGTCACCATTTAGGAAAGTTCCGAGTAGTGAACCATTGTTTGACACACTTGAAAATGAAGCTTCAGTGCTTTGGAGACAGACCGACCGACCGAGCACTTACACCATACAAGATACAACAACCAACTACAGACCAGAACATAGACAGGCACTTAAATACACTGGAACATAGGACACAACTAGGAACAGGTGAAACTCACGACCAATTAACCAACTGGGGAGGGCACAGCACAACAAGCGACAGGTGGAACAAATAATTAAGTGAAACACCATAAAAATGAGTAAGAATTTCTCTGCTCTCCAAAAAACGTTACTGATATCTCGTTGGACAGCTAGATGAACATTGTGTTACTACAATTACTTCCATAAAGTATAGCTTCAAGAAGTATCATAAGGCATCACCTGGTAAAAGGCAGGGTATACGCTAAAAAGGATGCATGCACAAGCTCACGGAACACACGTTTGCATTCATATCTCCACAATGTAATATATGCATGCCACACACGCTCACACTCATCAAATGTCTACATATCGATTTATGTATACAAAGTGTGGGGACGGAAGTGATATTTCATTATTACGATTTAAAATGACGTTCATGCAAAAATTGACATCACAAAATTACGTACGCATCTTTTATTTATTTATTTATTTATTTATTTTTTAAAATAACATTTAAAGTCCCAGCAACTTAGATTACTAGATACGCTGTAGGATCGTTTAAATACCATTGCAAAATGGCAGAAATATTACAATTATCTAACCTTCCTCTATATGGTCTTTATCACTTAAAATATCAACCATGATTGGCAGACAGTACCCAAACCCAAATTGTCATTATTCGGTTACAAATACAGTTAATCTTGAATTTTCTACGTATTCGTTTTCATTCGTTTTTTTTATTATTGTTATTTGACATCAGGATCAGGAGCCACGCGTTTCACGTTTATGCGTTTGGCGGTTTGTTTGTCCCAGCGAGGGCACCGTAGTCAGCGGAAAAACGCGAAAACCGAAAGCACGGGGAGCAAACATGGCCGGTAGAGCTGGGAAGCACGGCCGTGCTGCTTCTGGCACGGCAAATTCGATCAGAAAAGGCGGCCCCGAGCAGGAGGAAGAGGAGCAGCCTCTTCGGGCTGTTCTGGTTGCCGACAGCTTCAACCGGAGGTTTTTCCCCGTTTCCAAAGACCAGCCGAGGGTGGGTGCGCGTCATGGTCTCACGTTAGCCAGTGTGGCTCTGCTCCCGGGGCAGCTGCTGATCGTGCTTTTCCCTCTTCAGCAATATTATTGAGAGTAAATTACCCTTCTTTCATTTAGACTTTAATTCCATTAGTATCGCTTTGTGCAAACCGACGAGAGTTTACAAACTCATATTTTATGTAATTGAATTTTACGATTGGCTATTGACCATACAGGCATTACATGTAGTCTGTTACATTGTATAAGTACCTGTGCATTTAATCTGGAGATTTAAAAAGATAAATCTTAATCTAATTTTTATTTTATCTGTTGCAATCTTGGAGGTACTTTGCACATGTGTTTGTGAATTGGACGTAATTATTCACGTTTATGCAGATTAGCAAAGAAAGTTATGACATAATCCTGTTTTGATGTTATATATTTTAATTGTTTATTGTGCACTTCTAACAAAAATAAAGGCGAGCTGACAGTTGTTTTGTGCAACATTTAGGCTCTCTTACCATTGGCCAATGTGGCCATGATTGACTACACCTTGGAGTTCCTCACCTCCACTGGGGTACAGGAAACATTTGTCTTTTGTTGCTGGATGTCCAACAAAATCAAAGAACACTTACTGTGAGTACTCTGCATGATGGAGGGAAACGGGCTGTGTGTTGTGGGAGAAAATTTCATCTCACATTTTAATACTTTTGTGCGTAGGCCTGTATAGAAGCTGGGATGGGATTTTCTTTTGAGTGTCTCAATCGTTTCTTCAACCTACTGTAATTAAGCTCATACCAACATTAAGTTTCTTTTTTGTCACTTCACCCAGAACATCAAAGTGGTGTCGGCCCACCTCCCCGAATAAAGTGCACGTCATCACTTCGGACCTGTATCGCTCCCTCGGAGATGTGCTCAGGGACGTGGATGCCAAGGCCCTCGTGCGCTCTGACTTTGTGCTCGTCTATGGGGACGTGGTCTCCAACATCGATGTCACACAGGCCCTGCTGGAGCACCGGTAACCAGAACTTTACAGATACCTAGAACAAGATTGATGATGAGATTATTCTTCCCAAGACTTACAAAAATCATCAGCTTGGTCACTGTGTATAATACTTTTTATAAACATGTTGTGCTGTGCCTAAATATAAAGAGACTAGTTGGTGTTCTTTTCACATGTGCTTGACCAGTTCTGTTCACATTTCAATGTGTGCTCTCCCAACTGAGACCACATACTAATATTTCTATTATTTATTTGAATATTAAAGAATGATGTGATTGAAAATGTCAGACAATAAAATGTATGTGGTTTTGGAACTTATCTATGTGCCATCCAGTTGTAGAACTTTCAGTAGAGTAATTTTTATTTTGTTCGAATGGTATACGTTTGCCCATTAGGGCCCAATTAATAGGATTTGACCTCCCTGGACCATGTCGCAAGCTAGATTCCTTTCTGTGCATGTCCAAGGCAGCGCCGCAAAGCGGAGAAGAACGTGTCTGTGATGACCATGATCTTCAAAGAGTCTTCGCCTGGCCACAAGTCCCGCTGTGAGGAGGATGACGTCATAGTCGTCATGGACAGCAAGAGCAAACGGGTTCTCCACTACCAGAAGACCCAGGGCCTTAAGAAGCTGCAGTTTCCCATGGTAAGCTGGAGGAGATGCCTTCTTCAGTGGCTTTGGGTATGGTAAGCTGGAGGAGGTGCCTTCTTCAGTGGCTTTGGGTATGGTAAGCTGGAGGAGGTGCCTTCTTCAGTGGCTTTGGGTATGGTAAGCTGGAGGAGGTGCCTTCTTCAGTAGCTTTGGGTATGGTAAGCTGGAGGAGGTGCCTTCTTCAGTGGCTTTGGGTATGGTAAGCTGGAGGAGATGCCTTCTTCAGTGGATTTGGGTAAATGTTATCGACATTGCTAGGATAGGCTAACTTCACTCTTTGTTGTATATATTCGAAGAACATATTCCACAGTGGGAGCGATGAATTTGAAATTCGCTATGATCTCCTAGATTGCCACATCAGCATCTGTTCACCACAGGTAAGCCAGTTTCTCAAAGGTGCAGCCAATAACGCTGAAAGCGTCCTCATTCCGGCAGGCAATGACTGGTAATTACTTGGAATTACTACTAATTACTAATTACCCTTCTGTCCAGGTGGCAGAGCTCTTCACCGACAATTTTGACTACCAGACGAGAAATGACTTTGTCCGCGGCATCCTGGTTAGCGAAGAGGTACACATACTCATGTGATTGTCATTGCGTGCCTTTTATGTTGATTCCTGGTAAAGCTATAGACAGTATTCCTCTAGATCAGGGCTATTCAAATCACATTCCTCAAGGGCCGAGCCCTGCTGAGTTTCCAGCGTCCTTTACCTGTGAAACCTTTGTGGCCAATCAGAATCAGCGATTATTACACTAACTACCTGGGAAAACTGAAAATAAGGCCTGGATTTGGAATTGAGGGCCAGATTTGGAGAGCCCTGCTCTAGATTATTGGGTCTTCATGCCATCTTCATTTTCGGGTTCTCGCATCCTCTTGATGGACGTCCTTTTCCTTTACTACCTTTCCAAGCATTGGATGTTGTCCTGTGCACTGGATCTTCTCTTGGATCTTCTTGTATGAAGGAAGTGATTTTGCAGATATATTTTTCTTCTAAAGTTATATTTTAATAATTTTGTTCTATTATAGTCATATTTGTATTTTCCTGCAGAAATGCATCTCTTTTTTAAGCAAATGGCTCTTGCAAGGGGCTCCTACAAGGGGGATGTTAGACTGGCTTCATGGTTTTTTATTTTTTTCTTATGTTCAACAGATTCTGGGAAATCAGATCCACCTCCACGTGGCGGCCGAAGGCTATGGGGCGCGCGTCTCCAACCTGCAGATGTATGACGCCGTGTCGTCGGACATGGTGCGCCGATGGATCTACCCGCTGACCCCAGAGGCCAACTTTACTGACCAGGAGGGGCAGGTCTGCACCCACTCCCGCCACAATGTGTACCGTGGTGTGGGGGTCAGCCTGGGCCATGGCAGCCAGATGGAAGAGAATGTGCTGATTGGCCGTGATACCAGTATCGGGGCCAACTGTCATATCTCCAACAGTGTCATTGGCAACAACTGCATCATTGGTACAGTCTTTATTCCGTTTTATATATGTGATATGAATGAATGTTACATTATATGCAGTGTTTTTAAAGACACATAATGCACTTTACTGCTACAGATGGTTACAGATACAGATGTGTTAATAATTTAATAGACATTTTGTCTATTAAAAGTGACTTATAGTAGAGGGAAGAGTTACAGTTTATATGTGCTCCCTGGGATTTGGACCCACCAGCTTTGCATTGTCAGTGCAATGCTCTACTTGTTGAGCTACTAACCATAGATCAAATAGAGCTTGTCATTGGACAGTAATTGACAGTGGTGGCCTATTGGTTAGAGAAGCCTGCTTGTGATTGAAAGGTTGCTGCTTTGCATTCCCGATCTGCAAGGTGCCACTGAGGTACCCCGAGCAAGGTACTGCCCCCAAGCACTGTTCCCTGGGCTGACTAGCTGTCACAATGTCATGTATGGGTTAAATGCAGAGGACACTTTTTGATGTTGTGTGCTGTGGTGTGTATGACAATTAATTATGTTTATTTTTATTTAAGTAGTTTGGGTCAAGCAACTTGCTCAAAGGCATAAGAGCTAGACCCATTGCTGTTTTTGAACTAAAGTTTCTCTCCTTCACCACCACTGACTGAAATAATTTCTGGTCCCTGTTCTTAGGAGATAATGTGATTCTAGATCGGGCCTACATCTGGAACGGTGTGCGCATTGCGAGCAACTCGCAAGTAAGGCAGTCCGTTCTCTGTGACAATGTAGAGGTGAAAGAACGGGTCATCCTGAATCGTCAGTGTGTCCTTGCTTTCAATGTGAGTATGCGTCTGATTTGAGAGAACAACACTAAAGTCCTTATTCTTATTTTAAAGCTTTTAACGACATTTTTTGGTGTCCTCAGGTTGTGGTTGGACCCGACGTATCACTCGCTGAAGGCACGGTGATTTCAATGCACCATCCTGATGAGGAAGAAGAAGACGACGATGACGATGAATTCTTGAGCGATACTGAAGTCAGCAGTAGTAATAGCAAAATGAAGCACAGAGGTATATCGATGGAATTAAAAATACCATTTCTCCTCAGAAGACAAGATTTTACTCAGTGTTTTATATGGAATTTAGGCCACATATCAATTTAGGAAAAGTATATGATTCTCAGGTGGTTCTCACAAATTGCCTATTGTCAATCGTTTCTGTTTTCGGCAGACACTTTAAGGGTGCGGGTAGGCTTTCATATATGGTCAGAACCTGAGGGAGCTTTGCCTTCATTTCAGCCTTCATTGCCGCCGAGGTTGGACTTGATGGTAAAGGTTACGTCTGGAAGGTGGCCAACCAGTCCGAGACTGAGGAAGACAACCTGGCACAGTGTTTGTGGGGTAAGCTCTCCAGCTAAAGGGAATCGCTCATTTTAACCCCAAGACTGCTGTTGGTAATAGTTAGATTTCACCAAATGAGCCTTGTTGCCTGGCGTAGGAGACAACCAACATTGCGTTTTATTTTAGAAACCTATGTAGTGCGAAGACCTGAACATTCATTATTTAAATCATTCCTTATTTAAACTAGGTGTTGGGGAAAAATATTGTATATATGTTTAATGTATTTTATGGTAACTGATTTTATTAGGTGCCCAACCAAAAAGAGAACTGTAAATTAGACCATAAATCCTTATTTTACATACTGTATTATGGTTTGTATTGCTATAAATCTGAATAATTAATTTTATTTGGAGCGTTGCTATTTTGAGTATTTTTTTTGGCGTTTCTGCTTATTGCTCTGCCAAAAGGGGGCCTTAGTTCCAGGGTAATGAGTGAGGTGTTGTGTCTCCAGGGCTGGAGCTGAATCATGCCCTCGAGAGTGAGAGTGAGAGCGAGATGAGCGAGGGCTCCCAAGACCTGGGCAGCCGTGGCCTTTCCCCCGAGCTGGATGACGTCAGAGGTGAGTCGCGGCAGGTGGCGGTGTCTCGGGCCTGACTAAGGTGTGCCTGGGATCTGAGGGAGGGCCTGTCTACAGTGTTCCAGGTGGAGGTGCTGGGGACCTTGCAGCGGGGCAATGAGGAGAACATCAGTTGTGACAACCTGGTGCTGGAGATCAACTCCCTCAAGTGAGACATCTCTTCATTTGGTTATAAATAAATAACTGGTACAGTTCATTACAGAACTTCTTGTTTGTTCGTGATATGTTGTACCTGCAGAACATTCTCCAGTGAGAAAGGTAGACCAGATCACCCTTTAGAAACTATTTGAGGTCTGCTTGCTTCCCCTTTGGTAATTCCATCTGAGACATTAGAGCGAATGTTCCAACCTTCCCTGCTAAGGGACGGAATTTGCTGTGGCATTAACCCCTTCGGAAGTAATTTGAAGTACGGTTCAGCGTCACTCGAGTGAGGTCGATGACAAACTCACAGAGCTGGTTTCCCTCCTCAGATATGCCTACAACATCACGCTGAAGGAAGTGATGCAGATCCTTACTAAGGTGGTTCTGGACTTCCCCTTCCAGCAACAGGCATTGCAGCTAACCACGGCCCAGTACAGCTCTCTGCTGTCCCCTGTGAGTGCCGGTCCTTAGCCCTCAGTCTACAAAGTGAACCATACCCCCTCCTCTAGCAAATCACTAATGAGGCATGGCTTCTTCTTCTTCCTCCTCCAGCTGTTGAAGAAATGGGCTCCTGTGTTCAAGAACTATGTGAAGAGGGCTCAGGACCATCTGGACTGTTTGGGGGCTCTGGAGGAATTCTTCCTTGAGCACGAGGCCTACTGGGGAGCTATGGTTAAAGTGAGTATGCT
>JAODKN010000044.1:10773133-10789368 GCA_026774425.1 Petrocephalus zakoni
AGTTGCCGATTTACTCTTGACAGTCTTGATAAATTAAGGCTAATTCAAAAAGTCACAGACTGCTTTAGATGAAAGAACAAGTGAGAAATGCTCAAGGGAATCAAAACTGAAACTAATTAAGGTGCAGTGTTAAAATCGCTATGCAAAGGGACAAAGTTGGGCGATGTCCTGTTCCATTTTTCCATTTAATTGGGAGGAGGAAAGGGGGGGGGGTGGAATTCATGAAATTTAATTTCCCCCCAAAAAAAAAGCCATAGACCACAAAATGAACAAACTTTAAACAAATATAAAACAATTTTAAAATATTCTTAGTCCTCAGGGGCACCTGTATTGGAAATACCACGAGCACCTTCCCACATTTGCAGTGATGCTGCTGTTGGGGTCCTTCCAGACCCCAATAGGCTCCGCCCCCACATCAGCATAGGCGGCTTCTTCACTGCCGTTGAGAGTCGTGCTGCTGGAAGCGGTTCAGCTTGTCGGGGTCATTGGACGCCATATGAGAGAAATCACGGAAAATGTCCTCGCAGATTTCGTCCCCTGAAACGAGAGAGAGAGTGCGCACGTTAGGGTGCTGGAAAGCACTTGGCCGGTGACAGAAAGCTGACGGGGTCACATGTAATTCCCTTACCAGACGCATGCGGATTTGGGGCACCCAAACCACCACGCTTATACTATAAACTCCATGCACTGCTGCGAGATCCATGCACATCACACACACACACACACACACTCACTTCCAGCTGAAGAGCTCATGGAGCGAGGATGCCGATGACAGGGGGGGCAGACAGAAAGCAAGCAAAAGAAGAGAGAGGCAGCCGTACCTGAGGAGGTGCCAAAGCAGCCCAGTGGGGGGACGGCAGCAGCGTTTAGCGGTTTAGCGGAGGAGAGAGCAGAGCTAAGATCTTCACCGGCATTAAAGGAGAGTCACCGGTAAAGAGAGAGAGAGCTAGAGATGCCACCAGTGCCCCATCAAACAAGTGCTCCCCTCTAACCCACATCCAGCATAGAGAGGGCTCGGAAGACAGGAAAGAACACAGTACTCAAGCTTTCACCTTTGTAACAACAGTGTTGTATTTAAAGTGCAGGATTTATGTACAAAAATACAGATGCATTGGCCTCAGATCCCCCCCCCCCAAAAAAAATAAAACATTATTGGGAGAGAACAGAAAAGGCACAGACCCCAGGGTCATCACTCTTGGAAATCATATACGTCACAAACCGGAGAACCCCCAAGTATGCAGTTAACTTCAGAGAACCAGCCTGTGCACATATACAGCATACAACGAGCTGCTGGAACAGTACAGAACTCGTCTGTAGAACCTTATTTTAATCTAGTTTCGAGGCATACATGTCCTTAACTCACAATGTTCCTTTATTTATTCATTTTTTTATCCTAATGTTTTTCATATGTTGTAAAGCATTATAAACTAACAAGTAAATAGCTCTATGACTGAATAATTTCAAGTCTTTTTTTATTTATTCTCTCCTTTATCTGCAGACAAACAGCACAACTGCAATGCTGACACTGCGATTTAAGGAAAATCTGCATTGACCGGCAGCCCTGCCCCCCGCAGATAACCCACCCAGCGGCTACAGGCAATGGGCCCTCATACTGATGCCCCCAGGTAGATGCTACATAGTTCCTAATAGTTATATAGCCTTTCAGAATGAGAATATGGGCAAGTGCATGTGAGAAAAAAAAGATTTGAACTCTAGTGCTGGTGCTGCCTTTGGAAAAGACAGCAGTTGGGTGAGAGCAACATGAAACACAGCCACGGTGACGTCACTCCATGTGAATACGTGATGACACTCCTTCTATGACTAATGCTGTGCTACAATTTCACTTCACTATGCATTTGTGTAAATCAGTACGGTTTACCCAGGATGCCCTGCTGACTGCCACCACGCAAATGAAAGCAGTCCCCCTACATGACATGCAGGTTTAATGTGTCCCTTGGCTTTCCCATAATTCTCTAGGGAAGGTTCCCTGCCTCAGGATTAAGAGGCCCTGACAAACCCCAACCTCAGCTCTCCTCTGTGGTGTTCACACTTGACTTCCTAGCTGGGAACTCCAGGAAAGCACAGTAAATCCCAGGGGAGGAGTAAGGCACTGTTTTCAGGAGCATGGCGGGGTATGCAGGTAAGAAGGGGTTAATATTCTTAGACAATACAAGACAAAGATGCAACTGGAAGATAATATTAAATGTTTAGAGCACCCTTGTGCAGTGTGTTTGAACGACACAGTGATTTTTCAAGAGAGTTCTCCTCTCAGAGACCAACGAAAATAACCTCATTTAATATTTTACTCTGAAATACATCTCTGTAGAAACACCTGTTCAACTAAAAATGTCTACAGGGTTCCAAACCTGCACAAAATGCAGGGATTTCAGATTCCCCCCCCCCCAGACTTACTGAAAGCAAAGTCATTGCCTTGATGCTGAAAGGCAATGGGGGGGGGGGGGGAATAAATTGGAGAGATAAGACTATATGTAGAAATGGGTTAAGATTTCCCATAATGCAATGCCACTACAGGGGTGTGGCTCACTGCATTAGGGTTGCAGTGATACAATACTGGCCTCCCAGCATTCCCTGCTGTCATTGTAAATATGGCTTGGGCGTGCCTGGTGCCGGCATGTGACCTGACCGGCATCGTCACATTATAAAAGTCTACCGTGGATGTGTGAGGCTAGCAGGCCTGGCCTGAGCCAGCCACAGTCCCGGGGGGTTAGGACTCTTCTAGCTGCAGGCTTATAAACTCCTGTATACACTTCTTATACTGCATCTCCGTGTGGCTGTTGGTGGGATATTGACCTGACTGTCCGTAGGGCCCCTCTGCCTCGCGCATCTCTTCGCTCATCTTCGCCAGACGCAACCTGTGGGTTAAGGGGGAGGGGGCAGGGGTGGGTAGGTGCATTACAACCCTCTAAATATTCTCAAGATACAGTATTCAGATACAGTATATTTAATCAGCTCTACACAGCTTTCTAATACCCAGCAAAAAAAAAAGGCAGAATAAGGCAGACAGAAAATTTCCATAATGAGAACATAAGCCGTCTCCATGTCTCAAACAGGTGACAAATGTATGAGCTTTGCATCATGGGATACATCTTAAAGGGCTAAACGTGGCAGTGGTTACACTAGATATCTAGTGCTTGTTGCACTGTAAATCTCAGTATGAAACAGTACTGCTACTGCTGACAGAAAAGCCAAGACCACTTTTACGAAGTAACACTGCCACCTGCTGGTGCGTGACTCATTTCGGAACAGTACTCCATTGAGAAAAGTGTTACATATACGGTACATTGGGACCGATGTGTGCAGCCCTGGTACACTGCTAGTTCACATCTACATATCAGTGACTGCTCATCCATGTAAGGAAGATACCACTTTGCTATTAGTGGTGATAAACACTCTTAAATCATTTTAAGAAGCGTTACTCACAGTGTGACTATGTCTGCGTTGGCAGCGTCCACCGCGATTGACAGAGGGCTTTTCTCATCCGTGTCCACGGCGTTCTGGCTGGCTCCACGCTTCAGGAACAGGCACACCTGTCTGGGCCATGATGGACAGACACGCATAGGGTGCCAATGTCACCGCACAGCAGGAAGGCCTTGTTACACTCTTACAGTCTTAAATGGATACTCTACAGCAAGGATGTTCTAAAGTGAGGGCTGAAGTGACAACCGGCCAAAAAGACCAAGCCAGAGAGGTCTGACAGTTTGAGATTTAATTGAGACTCATTTAATGGGCCAGCTTGGTCCACACAAGCTGAGGTCACAACACAACCTGGCATGTTTCTGTCGATTTCGAGTTCGGGGCCTGCCCAACCAGAGAGGCCTCAAGCTCACAACGTGGGGGGGTGGGGGGGTGGGGAGAGCCTTACCCGGTGTGGCCCAGGATGGTGGCATGATGCAGGGGTCCGCGCCCACGGATGTCTGGCTGGTTGACGTTGGCGGCGTTCTGGAGCAGGAACTCGCAGGTGACCAGGGACCCCTGGAATGGGTGGGTGGTAGGGGGGTGACAAGCAGATGCAGTACAGTATCATCCAGGGAACCCAGCATTAATGAGCAGGTGTAGCAGATAATCTGACCCCTAAGTGTATATACTCAAGGACACGTAAGTATGTAGAGCAAGTACAATAAGTAAAGTATGGACCTGGACTCTGTATATGCTGGTCCATGCACACGGATCACTGGTCTTTGCAGGAGTACTACCTCAGGAAAAGTCTCGACTTCATGATTTATTGCTGCTGTTTTTTTAATACTATTTGTTTACTTTATTATTAATGGTGTATTGTGTATTTTAAGCATTCTGCCTTGAAGCCAAGTCCTACCAGCAAAAAATTGTTATGCATAATGACAAAGAATTCTAAGCAGGTGCCCAGTGCATTGTGGGATGTCTCATGGCCTCCCTGTGCTAGATAACTGCATGGATGGTGGATCCACTTCAAAACATCCATAGGTGCCATATTTTAAAAAAGGCAACGGGGGGGGGGCTCACCCCCTGTACAGCCTGGATAAGCGGCGTCCAGCTGTCCTCGTCGGAGTTGGCCCAGTTGACGTCGGCACCGTAGGCCAGCGCTTCGGCCATGTCGGGAAGGCTGCACATGCGGGACGCCCAGTATAGCTGCAGGTCCGGGGAGGCCTCGCCGGGCTCCGGGAAGAGGGTGGAGTCTGGGCAAGGCAGCACTAGTGTCGGGGGCGACTCCACCGTCTCTGCAAAGGTATGTCCAGGCTGTGGGTGAAATGCTTCCCGCCTCCAGTGCTGCCGCTAATGCTAACAGTATCAATCCTGCTTAGGGTGTTAACTGCAGAGGGCCAATCAGAGTTCAGCTGGGGCCAGTGGCCCCGCCCCCTGTACACACCCATGATGACTTTGCTGTGCTATGAGTAACTCAGAGCTGCTAAAAGCTAATTCCTCACACATCATTATGGCTAGAGGTGTATGGGGGAAATGCATGGCCGTCATTGTAAATAATAATAATAACTAATCCTTAAATATTCCATTTGCACAAGTACGAGTACAGGTACACAGGAATTCCTCTGTTTGCCTACATCCTATGCCCCATCCTGCTCTCCATAACTTGGGGGTCACAGCGCAGGGTCAGCCAAAGTGCCCCTGGAGTTGGGGGTTAAGGGCCTTGCTCAAGGGCCCATAGACGTGTGACTGTTCTACCGAGGGCACCGGGCCCATCTTAAACCAGCAGGATTTACCTCCCCTTAAGGAGTACCCACGGCGGAGTACCCACGGCGGAGTACCCACGGCACTGACCTGCTTCGCTCAGGCTGTTGGCAGAGGGCGTAGAAGTCAGCATCTCACGACTCCCATTGGCAGTATTCTGGAAGCCGCTATCCGTACTCCGAACTACAAGGGAGGAGGGAGGAAGGTTTGAGTTGGGGGGTGGGGGGGGGGGGTCGGCATTTAGCCACTGGACTGACAAATCTGTGCTTCAGGTTTACTTCCCACTTAGTGGTGGAGCTGAGTCCTTTATGCTGACAGGTACTCGGACCAATGAGGATAAGGAGGCGTGTGCCAAAGAACGAGTGACAGCAAATGGGAGCCAATCAAGAAGGCACAGCTTCGGCTTGGAAACCAGAAGGAATCAGCAGCACTCGCCAATGGTAGCCAATCGCAGAGTGGAGGGAATGATGGGGGAGGGGCAGAGCTTAGGTGCGGGGGGGTGGGGGGACTGCAGTACTTACTGTTCCGCAGCTTCGAGGACGTGTCAAAGTAGGAGAAGAGAGAGTCTAGCTCGTCAGGACAGAAGAGAGAGTCGCGCCTGGCCTCCCCACCGCTGGCTACCACTATGCAAGGTCAGGGGTCGGAGGTCAAAGGGCCCGAAGCAGAGGTTGGGTGGGGGGGATTATTAAGGATGCAGCAGGCAGGTCAAACATATGAAGGGAGGCAGAGAGATTGATCCGCAGAGCCAGGGAGGAAAACAGGATTGTTAGTGTACAGGAGGAGTGTAGAGTTAGTGCCAGCAGAGGATGCGAGGCTGTCTTACCGTTACCACCAGGGGGCTCACCTGAGGCACTGGAGGCAGGTCGCATTACTGGGGTGGCTGGGGGTGGACGTGGGGGCAAGTGTTCCTGGCTGCCACTTAGCTGGTTCTCCTGTTTGCTGAGGGTCATGACCTTTGACCTCAGCTCAGAGGGCGACGGCTTTCGGACGAACCTCTTGTCGATGTACTTGGCTCGGATATACGCCTCGATCTCTTGCCTGGGGGAACGTCAGGAGACTGGATGAGATGATCCAGCAGAACTGGATACAGACACACACATACACACACGCCCTTTATTAAGCAAAATACCCAGAATTCTGTGCGGTACCTGGGGTCTCCGGGCTGTGGCTTCCTGGCCCCCAGCTGTTCTCTGTGGGCCTCGTAGATGTGATTGACCACCCCGTTCCCCAGCTCACACATCAGCTGCAGAGATGGATTCAACCTGCTCTTATAAACAGCATCTGCTAACAGCGTACAAACAACTAGGATGTAACTATCCAAAATCCAGCAACATTTCCTCCTAAAATCAGTCTGAAGTGGCGTGCCAAAACAAAACCAATACCTCCCACAAGGCACTTTGAACGTCATTTTAGCCAAAAACAGAGACCTCTCCCTCCCCAGCTAACCTTCAGTAGTTCTGGCTCCCAGCTATCCAAGGTGAGGGACCGGACCTTGGAATAGTGAACACCCAGACTCCTAAGGACACAAACAAACACAGAAAGCCCGATCACAGAGGACCATCTTAGTCATGATAAATTCAATCATTAATATCAGTGCAAAATTTAGTTTATATAAATCCAGACCTCTTGGAACCCCATGGGATGGCGTGCTGCTCTGAGTACTCTGTATTGGCATTCGTGTATTCTGGAGAATTTTACAGTCAGAAAAAATGGGTACAGCCTTGCTACAGTTTGGTTCCCCAAGGCACAAGCAACATTAATGTACCCCCAATGCTACAGAAGTGTTCCTCAGAGTCCATTTCCTCTCATTAAACAAAAAGGAATAATTTACGTACAACTAGGATACAACTGCCACTCCCTTAACGGTACAGCCCCAGTGACAAGTACCTCAAAGGTACAAACTGGTACCTTTTCTCCTGCAGTGTATGCAGAACATTGGGGGGGGGAGCAACTGTGTATTCCAGAACACTCTATGCAGAGCGTGGGGGGGGGAGGTACCTGTGTATTCCAGAACATTCTATGCAGAGCGTGGGGGGGGGGTAGGTACCTGTGTATTCCAGAACATTCTATGCAGAGCGTGATGCCGAGGTTGATGCTGGCCCAGCACGGGTTGGCCTGGCCACAGTCGCAGCAGGTGCCGTTTCCGGGAATGGCCAGAACCCTCTGGAGGGCGCTCTCGCCCTTCAGGCTGCGTTCCCGCAGCTCCCCGCTGGAGTCCAGGCTCCCCGTGGATGTGGACGACTTCCTGTCCAGCTTCTGCACAGCGGGATTCAAACGATGGAGACTCGATCAGGGAAATGCACATGAGTGCGGCTTTGGAACACCTCACTCCGGCAGGCGATACATACACGTACGCACACACACACACACACACACACACACACAGGTTTGTACTTCTATCTTTGTGGGGACTGTCCATTCATTTCTATGGGTTGTCAACATGACAACCTTAACCCCTTCCCAGCCCTAACCTTAACCATGAGTAACCAAACGAAATATGAGACTTCTGGCATTTTTAGTTTTTCAATTGCAGTCACAGATCTTTGTCAGGACTTGAAAAATGGTCTCCACAATGTCAAAATACCAGGTTTTTATCACACTATGGGGGCCATTTGGTCCCCACAAAGTAATATAAACATAAGCCACAGACACAGTGAGAGACACAGACACAGAGAGACACAGACGCACAATGAGTAACTCATTGTGTGTCTGTGTCTCTCTGTGAGACTAACAGGGACACAGAGACACACAGATACGGACACACAATCAGAGACACCGACAAACAGTGAGAGACACAGGGAGACACAGAGAGCCGCTGACCTCTGCATCCTCCCCCTTCTCCCTGAAGGCCGTAGCGATGCTGCTTTGAACGGCCTTGATCCAGGCCTGTCGCAGCTTTTCTGAGTCGGCCTGCATCATGCAGCTCCTGCCACGGGATGACAAACGGGCTCAGTCAGCCATCAGAGCGAGCAAACACACACACACACACACACACACGTATATCCTCGGCGTACCTATCTAAATGGGGACCTTCCATTCATTTCTATGGGAAAAACCCTAATCCCAATCACAACACCCTTAACACCAACCCAGCCCTAACCTTAACCATAAGTAACCAACCCAGCCCTAACCTTAACCATAAGTAACAACCCAAATATGAGACTTTTTCATTTTTAATTTTTTGATTGCAGTCACAGATTTTTAATAAAATTTAGTTTCCCTCCCTAGGGACTGAAAAAATGGTCCCCACAAGGTCAAAATCATGGGGGGGAGTGAGGGGGGTAGCTGAGGATGTTTTTTCTTGCTGTCATGTTCCAGCTCTCCTGCTTTGAGAGATCAGGGATAAGAAGGCTTTATATGCAGTCGCCCCCCCCCCCAACACTACACACAGCCTGCTCAACTGCACCCCCCCATGGTCGCTCATTTCCAACAGCAATTGTGATTTATCAAAGACAGGAGGGCTGAAAGGCAGGACGCGATAGTAACAATGACATGAGTAGTGAGGGCCAACGGCACTGCCCTTGTGACGTGCCCTAGAAGTTACACAGATCCACGCATACATATGGAAATGCACAGGTCTATGAACATACCACACGTAACTATCATTCGCAAACTAGGGGTAAACTCTTATGTGCCATCACCAATACTCATTCGTTGGTTGACAGACTCAAAAAGTCTTAAAAACCATTCAATCAAATTTTGTTCTGTGTTGTAGTGGAATTTTTAACATGCCAATTAAAAGCTTGTGGGGGAGGGGTGTCTAATCCTGAGTAGGCCTCACCAATCAATGCTCAGTGTTCTCACAGTCTGGTCTGGCCAACGTTAAAGCCTTCTGGTGACAGGAGTCAAACCTCACTGATGAAGCCTGGAGATCTGAGGCCTGAGGTGGTGTTAGTCACGGTGTAAATGCATGGACTCCAGATGAGACTAATTATGATACCTACAGACAGACCTTCTAAACTGAATCTATATTTACCGTCTTTCAGGAATTACCACCTAGCTCAACTAGTTGGTTGAAACAAAATCTTGGTCTGGATTTGTGCTTTTTGGACCTGAAATTGACACATCTGGAGTCTGGCTGGTCCTGCCGGGTGGCATTTCCTGAAAGACCGTAAATATACATTCAATTTAGAAGGCCTGTCCGTAGGTATCATAATTAGTCTCATTAAACTTTCATGTCTTTCAGGATCAGAATGACTGCTGGAATATTGCCATTAGGGGGCTTTCAGAAATGTCGCTACAGTATAGATAGTGAAGTTGTGTTTTTTACTGCGTTGGCGCTCTAAAGAGAGAATAAGCCGACGGCCAGGTGGGGGCGCCCCGCACGCAACGCTTTCTGGCAGGAAAGTGATACATAATGCCCACTAGCCCTGAACAACCAACCGCAAGCTCAATATAGATCAATTGAGAACAGTTGAGCTCATATAAATACCCCACCTTGGCTGGAGGGCCTCCTGCACCCCCTCCCTGAACTCTGGTGAGGATGCAGTGAGGACTCTGACAGGAAATCGATGACTGTCAGCAGGCTGTCACCTCTGGCTCAGCTCAGGGAGTCTGACACGACCGGCACAATTGTCTTGGGGAGACTGGTAGTGTTTACCGGGGGTGGGATGATGATCCTTCTAAGGTCTCCTCCCCCAGCCATTTTCTACTTTGGGGCTTGGAGTCATTTTCCACCAACTCTCAACACCACATTTCAGATGATCTGCCAGGAAGTCACCCTTCACCTTTCAAATCACAGGACAGTAGGAGGAGAAGTGGTTAAAGGTATTTCGACAAACATATACCCTAAAGGCTACAGGTTCAGCTGCTGGAAAGGGCTTTGCTGTTAGACCTTACGTACAGAACATAAGAGCCATAATGTTCATCACAAATGTTACTTCGCTATGACTTTACTGTTATGGAACACCACAGTAATAATTCAGCATATATGTAGAACAATCAACATTATCAGGAACCTCTTATCACGGCCAAATAAGTCACGTTCAGTTGCAAACCCTTTCTGTTTGCGTCTACAAATAAATCTAACTATTCTGGAAGAAAGCTTTTAACATAATTGACACGTCCCTTAAATTGAATAAAAAATTGGCAATTGGCTAAGGCAGCGTCTCCCAATCCGGTCCATGGGGACCCCCAGCCGTTCCATTTTTGCGCCCGCCGAGCTCCCGGTAGGACTGTTTGGCAGGGAGCTGGGAGGGAGCAAAAACATGGCCTGTCTGTGGGTCCCCGAGGATTCTGAAACACCACGTTAAAGGCTTCAGGACAAGTTGCCAAACATAAAATAAACGTGAACAAAATAATTGATATAAATGAGTTTGCCTCATTGTTGTGTTGGAGGGTTTGACATGAGGATTCTTCTGAGAGGTTTTGATATTAGTGTAAAAGGTGCTAATGTACATTTGTATGCTGTTAAAATATTTTGATGTTTAAAATACATTTTTAAAGAATGAAAATACAGTCAAACCTCTCTTATTCGGACCTCCAATATATGGGCACCTCCCTTCAGAGGTGTCAACTTCAGGTCCAGACCAGGATTTTGTTTCAACCAACTAGTTGAGCACTCTGTGACTGTGACTCTTTGTGCTCTGATTGGTTGATCCTGCGTCAAAGGATATGCTAATGGGAGAACTGGTGCCTTTAAACTGCAAGTGACCAGTTGTGTGTGTTACTTTCTTTGCACCTACCATGCACTCCATAACACAGGTGAGAGGAAGCTTGGCAGTGAAGGGCAGCCAGAGAGCTGGGGGTCAAGGCCCCCCCAGACATGCCTGCGGTTCCCCGGCGCCCCCTGCTCCTGCTCTCTGCTCTTCCAGGCACACTGCACTGCCACGCTGAATAAGCCGCTGTGGAAACTGGAAGGGATCCTAGACCGTTTTTAAAGGAAAATGCATCTAACAACCAGATGCATGTTTGCTAGGTCACCGTATTAGAAAACATATGTCTTTGAGTATATGTCGTATTTTGGTGAGCATTCCCAAAGAAGTAGTTCCCAGAAAGCATTGCTGTGACACTGGTCTCCTCCTAATAAACATGATGAGAATGCAGGAAGAGCACAGGAGTCACGTATGCAAAGAGCTGGGAGACGACACGCATTCGTGTCACACACTGGGACCACCTGGGGTTTCCTTAAATGCTTTAGATCAGGCTCCGGTGGGACGATTGTCAAGCAGCCGGCTGCATAAGCGGCATTCCGGCTCCCATCTCAACACCCCGCAGGAGTCCATAGTGTGTGTGTGGGGGGTCAGGCAATCATTTTCAATCCTTCTCCTATTGGCAAATTGATTTTTCCTTCACTTATTTTTATTTCTGCTATAAAGTACTATTTGACAAACACTTTGTGGAGATGCACTGCAGTAAATAAAAAAAAAGATTGGTCACTACGGCCAAAGAGGCCCAAATGCTATTTTTAAGTGTCCCCCTTGGACTGGCTCAGATTGTGCGCATCGTGGAGTCATTTGTGGATTTACAGCGCGAGATGTTTAGATCTGGAGTTTGTAGAATGGACATACATATTTTGTGTTTTACGTCACCCTAAACTCGAAGTTCAAAATAGTATGCGTTGCTTTAAAAAAGTCAAGAGTTTTAGAGTGTTAATCAATACAAGAATGCATGTCTATCATTTTCATAATCTTCTTAGCTGGCATTTATCTCCCAGACAGATGGCGCCAGTGCACAGGCCAGGGTATCAGTCCGAGGGTCTTCTCCTGGAGGTGAGCGTGCTTTCTTGTCCCTTCAAAGGAGCCCAGCACTCCCACCTTTTTTGTTTGGAAACATTCGGACATGTTAAGTTACCCAGTCGCTCCGAGCCAAAAATGCACTTAGAGGTTTGCATAGTGTCCCCTGCTATTTGGGGGGGGGGGGGGGTTTGAACAATGACCGGAGAGAAATACGGGGAAAAAAAAGGCACGTATAGTGCCCCCCACCCCCACCACAAACCCCCCCCCCCGCCCTCCCGGGCCCCCCGGCCCCGGGGGGGGGGGGGGCCCCCTCAACAATGTCCGGAGAGAAAGACGGGGAAAATAAAGGCACTTAGAGTCCCCCCCAGCCCGGAGAGCAAATGGAAGGGGGGGGGCAGGAGAAGGGAAAATACTGAAATACTGACTACCGTTGTCAATATTGCAGTGTGACGATAGGAAGAGGGCAGCCCAAAGCGCCGGGCCGCCTTGCCAAGTTACAAGTGCAAGGCCATTCTAAGGTATGCCAGTGGCTTGGGTCCCGTCACTCAGTACAGGTAGAAAAGCACTTACAGCTCCTTCATAAATACCATTCGCCAGCCTAGCTGCTTGGATATGCATCTAGCTTGGGTTACCCCATTTAATACCACCTGCAACAATTGTTGCAAACATAGCCAACATGAAATAAAAAAATGCGTGTGTGTTAGGGAGGTCTGGGGATGCATGCACTTATTTTGCAGGGACACATTTGGGATTTAAGGGGTTAAGCACAGTTTATGGAATGAAGGTTTTGTTATTATAGAAACAACACAACAAACAGCTACTTATTACGGCCACAACATTTTTCCAACAGAGATAAACTAAAATAACGACTTTCAAATATTAATCTTTTCTTTAATACCTTCTCCAGCTCCTGACTGTTGGTTCTAAACATGTGTGAGGGTAACAATGTCCATTTCATCATTTTATATTGGCAAGAATTAAGTTAAACCTTAAAATATTTACTCTAAAACATCTTTCCCTCACTTCATTAGCTCAACTAAACACTGCAAAAGGTGGTTTATCAGAGGCAGGCTTCCACAGCAGGGGCAGAACCTCTTTCTGAACCCGGGGGGGCGGGGGGGGGGATCTGGTGTGGCAGGCGGGTCGTTTGTCCGAGGCAAGGCGGGGCGATTTGTCTAGTGGGCAACACAAAGATGGGGACAACAACTTTGGCTTCCTGCCTGCTGTTATTATTCTCCATCCATCCATCCATCCATCCATCCATCCATCCATCCATCCATCCATCGTTTCCCTGGTGACCGCACAGAGCATGAGGCAGGGAAAATGGATGGAATGCGATCCATCTCAGGAACAGAGACGATATGGGCCATTTAGAGGAACCAATTCACTTAACCACATGTCTTTGGACAGCAGAACAAGGCCAGAGCACCCAGAGGAAACCCACATAAACACGGGGGAACTCTATTCACACGGAACCAGGGCTAGGAAGCTACTCTGTAACCCAGGGGGAGTGAGCCTGCAGGCTTTCCCCCCCAGCCAGTGTGCTGTTCACTCCTTCGTAAAGCACTTTACATTTGTATTTACTGCGTCAAAACAGAAACAAGAGAAAAATGAACAGAAAAGACGACGACCAATTAAAACAGATTCAGTAAAACCCCAGGCAGCCACTGTAGTGTACATAAGAGCAATACGTGTAAGCGCAGGGTGAGCAGCTTTCCCAAATCCGTTTGTAAGAACTTCAAAGTGCTTAGAGTTTAGGAGGAATGATCTCTATGTCAGAATGTGGCAGATCCGACAGTATAAAATAAACTTGCAAAGCGTAAACATGAGGATCAGGTGTCTGACCCCTTCCACCAAATGCTATACAATCTCCAAGTATCCTTCCTCTGAACATTTGCTGCGGTTCACGCCAGTGGCCCTCCGGATGGCATTCTTCGGGATTTGCTCCTGACGCTGCAGTTTGCACTGGTTTTTACTAAAATCCAGAACTGTAGCCAAAGTTGAACCAAAGGTATTAAACAAGCATCTTTTGATACTCAGGGAAATGCGAAACAATTAGCATTTTTAGACCTGTTCAAAGTGCTCTGATGGAATTCCTGATTTTACCAAGAACCACAGAAAAGCCCAAAGTACAGACTAAGCCACCGGGCTGTGTTCTGCCTCCATATCGCAAATATTCTAGCACTGAACTATCTGACCTATTTCCAGGTCAGAACAAAGACTTATGAAACAGATTCAAATCCTATTTAAAAAAATATTGTAAATGACTTCAGATGGAATGTTCCAGAAATTAGTGCTAGTTTGAATATATACACAAAACGTGCATCGTGAAGCTTTTAAATGTTGTTGAAGAAGCTAACATAAACACACAGCTTCTGAAAAGGTTAATTTAGGGTCATTGCTATATATATTTTCACTACATCCTGCAGCACTTAGACCATCCTAAACCATCAAAGGCATACTTCAGCTTTGCATTTCAAAAAAATACTTTCAGAACACCTTTAAATGACATCCAGCTTGCTGTACCTGACTCCACCTGTTGGTGGAGCACTGCCTTCCTGAAAGACAAGAAACAGCATGGGAGGCTGGGAAAACACACAAGGGTCATGCTGTCCCTCGGAACAGTAGCCCTACGTAACCGGCATACTCTACATCTCTACACAAATGGCTGCACCTCCAGGGACCTGGGCCCGGTTTCCCAAAACCTTCTTATTGCTAAGTAGTTCTTAAGTTGTACCTTAACCTCTCTCTTAACGTTATGGAACGATTCCCGAAGCGTTCGTACACGAAGTATATCTTAGGTAAGTCGCACGTTCGTAAGGTTGGTCCGGACCACTCTTAAGAGTCTTCTTAGCGTGCTAACAGTGTGCGTTATCGGGAAACCGGGCCCTGATCGTTAAACTCCGGAAATGCGCAGATGACACAACTGAACTCATACTCAGTGGCAACAAGCCTGCATACAGACAGGAAATGAATCAGAGCCCTGGTACAGTCACAATAACCAGTAACTTAGTGGTCTGAAGACAGTAAGGATGATTTGGACTCTAGGAAAAGTGTCCTCCCTCTGCCCCTGCCCCCCCCCCCCCATCCCATCCACAGCTCATGTCCTTCAAATTCCTGGGAACAATAATCTGCCAAGACCTTAAGTGGGAGAATCACACTGACCACAGAGGGTGTACTTTTTGTGGCAGCTGGTGGAGTTCCTCTGTAGGGCCAACGTTCCACAGGGTTCCACTGGGTTCCACCGGGCCGTTAATGAAGCCGTCCTCACATCATCGCTGATTGGCTGCTTCGGGTCCACCACAACATGGGACCAGACTCACAACACGCAGTAATGTCTACTAGGTAGTGTTTCACTAGAGGATCGTAGCTAAACCAGCCACAAGTTGAGGGGTCATTTATATGGGTTCTTGTAAAAGAAAATGTGGTGCAAATTCGTTTGTTTCCCGTATTGCATTTTAAACTTGCATGCTTGAACTGGGTTCAGCCTTTTGTAGCAAACCTCAGAGGGCAGTTCTGTATATATATATATATATATATATATGCGCAGCCTCATAGTTTTAAAAATCCTTTTCTTTTCCCAAAACTCTCTATGAAGCCGAACTGGCTCCGAAATGAGGTTTGCGTATTAATAAGATAAATCGGGCCCGTTTGGACCCAGAGGCACTCCTGCTGGACCAGCAAGATGTATCTCTGCTCCATTTCAAACCTGTCATTACAAACTGCAAACACACGCGTGTAATTACGAGTTGCGGAACTTTCTGGTCACATGGCAGGCACGGAGCTGTGCAGTTTAAGTGCTGGGCACAGTTAGCCCTCTTCCTGACTCAACAATATGAAGACGTACTGAGATGATCCACATCTCGAAACTTTACTTTACCTGGTCACCATTCATCTGGGTCAAGGTCACAAAGCCTTTGTATGGCACCTTTTCAAAATGTTAAACTTTGTTTATACATATATTAATATTTACATTAAACGCCCATTCTATGGGGATTTTTTAGGGGTTGGTAATAATTACTGTGTCATATCAGCGTTTTTTTTTAAATAATTGGTTCCATCCTAACAGAATTCTCTAGACAAAGCAGAAAGTGAAAAGAAACCTTAAAAAATCCGAAGAAGTACATCCAAAATATTTTGTTTTGTATGGCAGCCAGCTATTCAGGACGCGACCATCATGGTTAAAAACAGGCGAAATTAATGGACGCAGAAAAGCCGGCGAGTCAGCAGAGGGGGGGGGGGGGGGGGGGGGCGGCGGGTGGGCGGAGAAAACCCAGGACAAAGCAAAGAAAGGGACGCGGGGGGGCCCGGACCCGATAAGCAAAATAAAAAAAGCAAGAAGATGTTAGAAGATTAGATTTTTAATAATAAAAATTA
>JAODKN010000044.1:10798932-10821263 GCA_026774425.1 Petrocephalus zakoni
GTTAGGGCTGGGTAGGGGTTAAGGGTGTCATAGTTGGGATCAGGGTTATGCCCATTGGAATGAATGGAGTGTCCCCAAAAAGACAGGAATACATGGTTGGTTGTGTGTGGGTGTGTGTGTGTGTGTGAGTGTGTGTGTGGGGGGGGGGGTTGCATTCACCACAGTGTGGGATCCAAATTTCACCAACCAAATGTTACTTTTTAGCTGTTGGGGACAATTTTCAGGTCCCCGCAACATAAACATCAAAAAAGTAAAAAAGCTAAAAAATGGTCTTGTGGATGACCTAGGTATTTTGGTTGGTTACTTATGGTGAAGCTTAGGGCTGGGTGGGGGTTATGGGTGTTATAGTAGGGATTAGGGTTTTGCCCATATATTTGAACGGACGGTCCCCACAAAGAGAAGAATACAAACGTGTGTGTGCCTGCGTGTGCGTGCGTGTGCACAGCGTCACCGACCTGCAGCACGTAGTCCAGCGCGATATGCCGGAAGCACTTGCGCGTGGCTGTCAGCACGTTGGCCGCCTCTTCCACCTCGTGAGGCTTGTTGCGGGGCGCCTGGGCGTTCTTGGCCAGCGCCGTCTCCTTCTCCTCGCTCACCTTGTCGAACTGCTTCTTGGCATCCTTGAACCTGCGCAGGTCCCTGGTCGTGGTGACAAAGAGCAGCTCGTCACACCTGGAGAACCTCCAGAAGACCCCGGACTGGCCCCCGGCAGCCCGACTTTGACCCCAGCCCCGGTGCTCGCTCCGATGTTACCTAGCAGGGCTAAGATTAACCTGCAGTAGTAACAGTACTAACCAGGACAGGGAAGTAAATATCTGCTACATCAGCAGTGCAGTTCACCTACATTCAGTAACAATATCCTTCAAGAGATACAGGTTTCTGCAAAATGGGCCTTTAAGAAGGAGCTCTGAGTGACTGCTTAAAATGCCATAAACAAAAATAAAAGGACGTGACCTGGGAAGCTTCCCGAGGATCAGTGGGGGTTAGCAGACTCCTGTGTCAGTGGCATGGGGCTGATCTCTCGTAAGGGTCCGCGAAACAGTTACAATGTAACCCCCCCCCAGGAACAGCGTGTCCAAGGGGAGTGATTCGTGCCCCATTCTGCAATCTGGGCATACTCACTCCTTTACGAAGGTCTGGAGCTGAGACTTGATTGACCGCTGGGCCTGGTCAAACAAAATCTGTAAGGCGAAAAAGAAATGCTAAGAGGGTCGGCCACAATGAGGCGGCGGGCGCTTATTGTTATTATTCATATAGAATTTCGAGTTTCAAAGAAGACATTGAGAAAGAATGGTCAAATGTAAACATAAAATGACACACACATGCAAACGCACTCAGTGCATATCTAATCTTCCTAACAAAAAAAATATCAAAATACATTCAAATTCTGCCAATTTGAAGTTTCTTTAGGGACTTTTTTGAGCAGTGGAAACATCCCATGGTGCTTTTCCAAAAGTTCCTCAGAAGTCAGAATCTTGGCAGGGGCAACATCGAAGACTTTCGCGAGCGTAATTAGTGCGCAGGGAATGTCTCAGCCCAGATAACGCGGCTCTTGGGCTGACCAGGGCCGAGTCCTGTCCCTGTGGCTGTGGGGTGACATTACTGAACAGAGCCTGTCCTGTGACTAAGCAGCACATGATCCTCGCCTCTCGTAAGGAGGCCCTCTGCAGGCCACAGACCTGAGTCATCGGCCCGTTAACTCAAAAAGCCGTGTTGGCCCTGGATTTAAAGTACTTCTTCAGCAAAAACCCAAAGAGGGAGGGAAAAAAAACAGTCTGATCCTCCGACATCTGCTTTGCATTGCAAAGGGGATACCACTGTGCACATAAAGAAGACCTAATAATAATAATAAAGCATTTCACTCACAAGCCAAATCCCATAATCCTGTAAATGAGCGAGACATTAGATCTAGCCGCACACTGGCGTCTTTACTCATGCCCATTTACAGTTCATCCTACTTAATTACACTGCTAGGCCTCGAACCTGCACCCATTAGGTTTGTTTCTGTGACCTTAACCACTAAGCTGTGGTTTAGTCTCTACCACATGTTGCGTCCAGGTTAAGCAGCCCAAGTTTGGCACCAGTTCGGTCTGTCAGCCCCACCACGCTCACGGTCATTTCCCGGCAGACCGGGAGCGGCACTTTGGCCAGGTGGGAAGCCGCTGTACACCGATTGGCTGGCTCCACTCAGCTCCATCCCAGATGGCGGCCTGGGTTGAGTCAATCTGCCACCCTCGTTCTGCCACGACCAAGCTCTGGCATGCTGGTGCCACCAGCGCTGACGACAGACGGCCTCTCCTTCCTCTCTCCCACCAGTATGCGCACACAAGCTAACACGCTAACACGCTAGCAGCTGGTCATCTCGACCTCCCATTCCAGTCTCGCAACACACAATGCGCGCAAACACAGGCCCACTTACGGTGTGGTAATTAATCATCTCTTGTAGGCTCTCTGCAAATTTGGCCAGACTGGACTGTAGAGGAGAAATGAAAGAAAAACACATAATGGATGAAACATTTTCACTTCCCATGCAGGGGACAATGCTAAAGGATCTGAGCTGGTCAAATATTTCCACGAAACGACATGCACTCCAAACAAATGTCAGTGGTTAAAATTAAAGGGAAAAACAGCCCTGCATCCACAAGAAAAAAAAGTATATAGTTTACATTGGCTGCTTGCAGTACACTGATGACAACCCAGCCCCATAAATATAACAAACACATTGACTAAAAATGCCTCACATATCACTGTGCCCAACAGGTGTAAAATGTTAGCTAACGGCAGCCTGTAGGGCCCTGTTTGGTGGCGTTAATTTGCTCAGGGGATCTGGTAAACCCTACTGGCTGGCTCACCTCGATGACCTCATCTTTGGCGGACTGTTGGGCCAGCTCCCGGATACCACTGACAAAATGCTTGTTGGCTGTGTTGTAAGCCTTGCCAGCATCTATCATCCCAATGCAGAGCTTCACCAGCTGTGGGGGAGGGCAGGTGTTCAAGTCTCTCATTGAAGCATGGGAGCTGGTCAGGAACCAGATTCCAAACACTCATACGCTGCACAAGATACACAAACTGGCTACCTTTCTGAGGGGACCTGGCAGATAATCGTCCATAGACTTACTCCCAGAGGCAACAGGTAGTATAACAGGTTTAAAAATAAATAAAAATGACATTTAAAAACCAACTTGAATTATCTGCATGGTGAATGCTGCTTAAGGTCCCAGGAGGGTCCCTCATTCCATGCATAACCTGAACTGGCCCAGTAAACATTCAGTTGTACTGGAACAAAACCTTCATGAGATGTTGTGGCATCATGCACACCCAGGTGCACGAAGACACCGGCAGCCCGCTCAGCGAGCCTACAGACTGAGGGATAGTCAGCAAGCACGATAAATGTTAAATGATTGGATAAAGTAGGAGCAGCTTCAGCGAGAGACTGCCCTGCTCCACTGACAGTCTGAGGAGATCGTTCCTTCCCCACACTATGCAACTCTTTAATTCCAAAATATAGTTATTGTCTGTTATATTTGTATTTTTATCTCTCTTTAATTTATTGTGTTTTATCAGTATGCTCCTGGGGGAGTATGCGAATTTCCCCTTGGGATTAATAGACAGACAGACTGACTCTCTCTCTGTCTGGTCGGTCTAAACATGATAGGCCAGTATTACAGAATTTGTAATTCTGCCAATCTGATGATGACAACAAATGTTGTCATGGTAACCTCGCACCAACCGAAGAGGAGCTTTAAATGTGCCACACTTTCTTTCACTCTTCCTTATGCATGCAGCTTCGTGTGACTGGGGTCCCTGCTGAGGAGGCGATGGTGGGAATCGCTTCCGTTCCCCGTCGCCAACTGCACATCCGCTCCCTCCGAGTGGGATGCCGTTGCCAGCAAAGGCTCCCAAAAGGGTCTGAAGCCCCCAAACCCCATTTCCCACGACAAACATCCAAGAATGTCAGATGAGCAGTTTTCACAGCTGTGATTTCTGGGTTCATACCACAGTGAGACTTAACACCAGAAAGACGAGCAGAAAAACATTTCCCCTCATGCTGCGTCTTCACTTGCATTCAACATACACAGTAAAACACAGCGACCACTCAGACTAGCCAGCAATCATTACTGTGGCTGGGACATCACCTTGTCTAGCTTGGCCTCCAGCTCTGCCACATCTCCCTCCACCTCCTCTATCGCCGCCCTGGAGGGAAAAGGCAGAATGTCAGGTTATCCAGAAGCAACATAGATCAAAGGAAACGAGTAAGGAAAACAGCAGCATAGTCGTCAGGACCAGCTGGTTACAACTCAGTCTTGTCTGAGACTCATAAAAGAGTCTCAATATTTAGAGAGATGGAGGAGATTACACATTATTATGGCTGCTATAGTTAAAGGAAAACATTATGGCTGCTACATGTACAGAGGAAGGAAAAGTTAATACCAAACGGCTGGGCAACCAGACAGGCTCCAATACTTAGATCCATCCATCCACCCATCCAGAATTGATAGCCAAAAAGGGTTACTAGTCCTGGTCAATCTCCTAACAAAACCACCCAACTCCCCAATTTAAATGTTTCCATTTCTAGACATTTCTAAACACTTCGCTACTCCGACTGGTCACTTTCAGCGGGTGGAATTCAGAGCCACGCATGAGATGAGTAACTTGCAGCCACGCGGAACCAACATGGCGCCTCTAATGGAAGGAAACATCTGTGGCGTGCTGATAATGCAGCGTGCGGGCAGCCGGTCACCCCACCCAAACGAGCGGACCACGTGCCGTCCCATGAGCCACATCACCAGCACAATCGCGGCATCCTTCTGGAGCTACTCTGGGCCAGTCTGCAGCAACGGGGTAGGAGTGAGCATCCGCACTGGGGCTAGTGGGCTGGACTGGGCCGGCCGGAGGAGTACCAGTGAGAGTGGGGGGGTATGAAGGGGAAACCTCCCCCCCATGCCGCACCTCTAATAGTGCAGCAGCACCGCTCACGCCACACTTCCTGTTTACATAAGTATGAATGGCCTATAAGCCGCTTAACTGCTGGGAATGTGCCAGAACCAAAGGCCACGGTTCCTATGATGGGGGCAACGTGGCTTTATAAACTCCACCTCCGGAATTTGTCTCTCTAGCAATTTGCTGGATGAAAACATACATACTTCTTTCATAAAAAGGCACCATACAAGATCAAGAAAATTACTACCATACTACACACCAGACAAATAAAAAAAACTGCTATAAAAAGCATTTTCACCTTCACAATTCAATTCAAGGAGGTATGCCCCGGAGCTGTGTTTCTTAAGTCATTCTTGGCTCCGGCACTGGCCCCGTAGCAGTGTGGGAACAACGGACCAAGATTTATGACCAAAGCTACGCATCACGATAAATGAGCAAGATAAGCGCTAATATTCAGTGACTGTGAGCAACTCTAAGACCGGCAACATACTCAAGCTCACTCCCAAAAGTCCCAGAAGAAACAAAAACAAAAACAGTGGTTTCTGCAGGGAATTTCCCCAAGGAAAAAAAAAAAATAGTGATGACCTCAGAACATAAGGAAATGCAATGAAGTCAGCAAGTGATGGCACCTTCTATCTGACACCGGGATTTTGCCCCCTCCCTCTTAAATTCTTAAATCTGATTCCTTCCTTCAGCACACAATACTGTGACGGGCAAGGGGAATCCCAGAGATCCTCCAACATGCATTTCTCACGAAACAGGCAGCTTGGAAAAACCATGGGGAGTTCTACAACTCGGCCCAGCTCCCCAGGAAGGGACCACATGGCCCAGTTATCCATCATCCCTTACAGTACATCCCTTACACTCTTTTCTGATTGGCCGTGAGAGCCCCAGCTTTTCCCCCATCAGCTGTGAGACGCACATTGTTTACATCTGCTGTGAGCTAATGAGGGGGAGAAATATCTTTGAATCAGCATTAGCATCACGGAAGATGACGCAATCATTGTGACCAACAAAGCCATTGTAGTACCCTGCATAAGAGTTGGTGACGTACACATCTCCCATCCAACCATAGGAACTCCAGGAAGAAGGACTATGCTAGGATCTCTACCCAAAGGCACAACCATCTGATTTTGATTTGATGGAATCACAGGCCCATTCAGAAACAGAAAAGCTTTTAGTTCACACAGGTCTAAAGTTTCAGTTTCAGATTGCGTTACACTGTAGGTTACCATGGAGGTGGCAAGCTCAGATTTTTAAAGGCCCAATGCTGCATTAGTACTTGTGCAAGTTCGAAGACTCTATTATTAGGGAAGTTACTCACAAAAGTAATCCGGTGCAGAAAGTACAAATCCAGACCAAGGTTTTGTTTCAACCAACCTATTGGGTACTCTGTGACTGACTCTTTATACTCAACTGGGATGCGGATTGAAATGTAAATAAAAACAGAATGGAATTTAATTGACAATAGAACACAGACAACATATTAAACAAACTGAAAGACATTTTATTGTTTTATGACAAATATATGCTCAGTTTAAATTTGATGCCAGCAATACACTTCAAAAAAGTTGGGACAGGGGGCAACGGAAGACTGGAGAAGCTGTGTTGTGCTAAAACGAAACACATGGCTGAGTATTTCACAACTCATTAGGATAATTGGGAACAGGGCAGTAAGATAACCGAGTATAAGGGCCTCCCAGAGAGGCAGAGTCTCTGTGCAGCAAAGTAGGGGAGAGGTTCTCCGCCCTGTGAAAGATCGCATGGGGAAATAGTGCAGCAACTTTAGAATAATGTTCCTCAAAGAAATATTACAAAAAGTGGCCAATCTATACTATCCCATTATTAACCTCAAATTAGTTGCATCAAAAGTGTTAGGTTAGTTCACAAAGCCTACAGACTAGTTACAAGGTAATAAAAAGTGTTACACATACAGAGGACAGGACATGACGGTATGTGCCCATGGCTTGGGTAGCTTGGTATATACAGGTTCTGGAGCAAAATGTGATGCCCTCTAGACAACAGCATGTATATCTCAGCAAGACAATGCCAAACCATATTCTGTGTGTACTATAACAGCTTAGCATGGCTCCATAGTGGGAGAGTCCGGGGACTAGATTGGCCTGCCTGCAGCCCAGACCCGATACCCACTGCAAATATTTTGCGCATCATGAAACGAAAAATACGAGGAAGGAGACCTGAACTGTTGAGCAGCTAAAATCCTGTATCAGATAAGAATTGGACAACATTTCACTTTCGAAACTCCAGCTACTGGTCTCCTCAGTTCCCAAACTCTTATAGAGCATTGTTAAACGACGAGGTGATGCAACACAGGAGTAAACATGCCCCTGTCCCAACTTTTTTGAAATGTGTTGCTGGCATCAAATTAAAATTTAGCATGTATTTGCCATAAAGAAATAAAATTTCCATTTTAACATTTAATATGTCGTCTTTAATGTCGTTCATTTTCAATGAAATCATATGATTTGTAAATCATTACATTCTGTTTTTATCTACAACCAACTTTTTTTTGGAAACAGTGTTATAATCAAGACATGTGGGTTAAACTATGAAAGAAATCCAGTTCCTCAAAGCTTCACACATCTGAAGAGAGTCGGGGGAGGAGAACGGAGGTATCAGATAAGAGCCGCTGTGTTCCCAGGATGCCACAGCAGATAATCACAGATGCAGAGGCTGCAGACGGCCGGCGCTTTTAACCTGGACCACAACAAAAGACCGCAAGTGGGCAAGAAAAACATAAAATGAAAAATACTAACGTTATCATCCACAATGCTAAAAAAACACCAGCAAATAAGGACAAAGGACTATTGTGTACAGAATCTTAACCTAATAAGAGACAGATGTAAACATCTCTGTAAAAAATGAGACACTTCTGTGGCCTCCTACAAGTCCATCTTAATGTTTCTCATACTTGCGTTTGCCCGGAATGCAGAAATGTGGTTTTCCTAACGGCTTGGATGACGATACGCTCGAGACTCGCTCGTATGAAGATACGCTTATCTGGGTCATTTCTGTACCTTGTGACTGCGAAAGATAAAGCAGCTTTCATTCCGTAACAAAACGCCGCTATGACAGATGTAGGACAACAACCAGCACAAAAATCTGCGATGTAACTGGTGGCAAAAAATAAATAAAACCCGAATAAAACACGAGAAATTACTCCTTTTCTGTCATGCAAATGCTCAGGAAACAAAGCTTTTAAATTCAGAAATTCAAGGAATTACACAATTGGTGGGACACATGGCCTTGCTATAGATCCTAACAAAACTAGAAATGATGACGCCAAGAAGTTCACTGCATACACATATCTGCAATCCATGCTGCTCTACACCGCTCAGTTTCAATCTTGTCTCTATGTGCAAACTCTCGTAGGCCGAGTATTCTGACTGGCAAATCACGAGCGACACTGATTCCCGGCTCACTGCAGAAAACGCAATCCGAGCAAAATCGCCGAGCGGCACGTGAGCGTGCGGGCAGATGCGTGCGTGCATGCCAATGGCCGCCGACATTTGGGAGTGGCTCCTCGCGCCACGGAGCGCATATCCAGGTACGGGGAGGTTTCCAATGGCTTTATGGAACCAGTGTGGAAAAGCAGTCACCAAAACGAAAAAGGAGAGACAAATGCCCGCAACTGCGATCTCAGGAAGGCCACTTCAGGACAGTTAGGAGGCGCACTGGCAGAAGGCTGTCATTATTCTAAGGTGTAAATGCTTCAGGTAGAAAGCGTATATTAATACAATTTATATAGACAAAAGACAAAAATATGTCTCTGATGTGTGTCCCTTTTTTTAGGGCCCCTGTCACTCAGAGGGCCTTGTAACCATCTAACCCCCCCAGCACCCTTTTACAGTGCCCCTGGTCGGGCACAGTTTGGTGAAGTGGTATGAAAAGCCGGCACACACTGTGCATGAAGAGAAAGCTTCTGAATCATCAAAATAGGGATCAGTTTGTCCACGCTGACCTTGCTCTGCACACCTACAGCTTATGACGGGCTGAAAAGTCAGCTATACAAAGCAGCAGGAAGGGTTACAGCAGGAGCTGCCGGTCTTATCCGCAAAGGGCCAGAGCATGTGCAGGTGTTTGGGATGACCTTTAGGCCCGCTGTTCAAACCCAGGTGTGGGCCAGATCAGTCCCCTAATTAGTGATCTAATTAGGGAGTTACAGCAAAAACTTGCATACACAACGGCCCTTTCTGGAGAAAACTGACCAATCCTGGTTTACAGGGACAGTACTGGCGTTTTCTAGGCAAATGGGTTCCGATTCCAGACGTAAAAAGGGAATAAGAATCTCAAAGATCTGAATTACTGGAGTAACTGAGAAAGAAGATCCCATTTTTCCCAGGATCCACAAGAGTCCTGCAGGGGAGTGCAGCTGTGAGCGTTTGGAATCTCGGCCAGTTTCAGCTTGAGAGGGAAGAGGGCTGCACGGTATATGAATTTTATGGAAAATAGTTGAGGTGGGGGTGGGGGGGGGGGAATTCTACATCTTGTACGCCTGCCCAGAGTCCAGTTTGGCAAAACACATGGAATGAAAATATGATTTAAACAACACAGTATTATGCAGGATGAAGAAAAAAAAAGAAAAAAAAAAAACGTGCACACACACACACACACACACTATGTCTTTGTGGGGGCTCTCTATTCATTTCTACGGCCATAGTACTAATCTCAACTTGACACCCTTAACCCCGACCCAGCCATAACCATAACCATAAGTAACCAAACAAAATACAAGACTTTCAGTTTTTTGTTGTTTTTTTTTATTGCGTTCACAGATTTTTAGAAAACAGTTTTCCCCCATGTGGGGACCAGAAAACACAGATGAAACGATGAACAAAAAGCTGAAGAGAAGCATTATGCCGATACACCAAGAGCAGGCTGGCGATTCGCCTCCCTAGAAGCACCTTTTCTGCTAAAGGGACAGCTGGTCCACCAAGGCTCTCTGACACCCCGAAGGCCACCACAGAGAAAATCCCCGTAAGCTGTCCATCCACACAAGGACTCCCCCACATGTCCCTAGCTCTGCATCACACACGAGAGAGAGAGCGAGGTTGGCAGATGGGTGCTCAGCCACATAGGACTGGATTCCTACAGCAAGCTATATGACCAGCCATCTCAATAACACAGACATTCTTATGGCAAACAGAGTGACAGCCCTTTCAATTTACTATACTCAGGTATTCTAGGCCATCTTAAAATAGAATTCCAACAGACCACTTAAAACACATTAGCAGTAGGCCAACCCTAGATATTAACCCATCTATTGGTCTTTAGCAAACTGAAACACCAAGAATGATGTCCTACAAACAGGTGATTAAAAGAGATGAAAATACACCAATACATCAGAAGCACCTTCCTCACCACCATCAGAAGATGAGACGGATTTTAGCGAGGGGCAGCCACTATCATCCAGTCACAACAACCCCCCGGATGAAGACTCCTGAAGAATCCGCCCCTGCGGGCCGCCATTGGCATGGCCGTCACCACCGTGAGCTTGCAGGGGAGCCAAAGACTTCACCACATGTCACAAATAAAATGCCGACCATATGAAATCGTTTCTTCAGGGCATCGCTGTATTTCTGGATTCTTTTTCCCCTCTCCCACAAAATCTTCAGCTGTATTTCTGCATTTCTGTGAAGCAGAACCTTGCAGTCGCTGTGAGACGTGCAAACCGGACATTCGCGGGACCGAAAGCCGACATGGCTAGCTGCGGGTCTGAAATGACATAGGGGTTCCATCTTTGGTCACAATGAGAGAGACAGATGTTAAGGACAAGAGGAACGAGGCGGGGCCTTTACACTCTGATGTCACTAATTTGGCCCAATATCTGACTGGCATTATACAATTTTCTGGGTCACACGGTTCCGTTAGACGTGCTCCATTTATCTGTGACAAGACAGGGGCTGGACCCACCTCTATGGGACACCTGGTGGCCATTGTCATGGCAACCGCGGCCACCGGGTAACACGGCATAACCGGAGTTGCTGTGGGAGGCCAAAGGGCGCAGCCCAAGTCTTCCGGGAGCGCGGGAGACGGCACTTGTGTTTACACACCCCAGACGCCAAAAACAGAAATGGGAACCATGCAGACAGGGGATCAAACGCAACAATACAAACAGGCGGTTACGCTGACAGCGCTGTTCCCACGGCAACAGACACTGGCGCACCGTGGCCACGACACGTTAAGGGAAAACGTGTCAAGTCACATCCACACGGGCCCTCGATCCAGAGTGTGTTTCACTGCACCATTGTTTGGGGTAAACCAAAGACACATGGTGTATTTATTTAGAGGAAGTATGGCCGGGAGAGGGCGGGGCTTGCAGATTCCCCACCATCTCCGGGGGCAACCTCCTCCCTTTACAGGACGGCACGAAGGCTGTGTGAGAAGCAGCCGTTTTGGGGCGTAATGACAAAAACAACCAAAACAAAATGACTGTAATTACCATCCAGCCACAGTGAAAGGTCAGTGAGTAGGGCCACAAGGCATTAGAGACGGGTATTCCCTAGGCAGGCTACCAGGTCATCGTAGGACATACAGTCACCATCATAAACTGTGGGCAACTTAAAGACACTAATAAAGCTAAGTGTGGATTTGCGGACGGTGGTAGGAAACCCATACGGACGCAGAGAGAGAATTCCAACTCGACAGAAAGCCGGTGCTGGGAGAACCACGGAACCGTGCTGTATAAAGACGTATTTTTATCCATTTATATAGCATGATGCAGGGCTGGCTCTAGCTACCAGAAGAACAGCCCATAAATAAACAAACATGAATAAAATACATAAATAACTAAAGACTCTTTACTAATCCCCATGGGGAAGGTCTCTTTACGCCCATCTTGCTCTCCACGACACGCAGGTGAGAGCGAGCTTGGCAGCGAAAGGTAGTTGCCTGTGGCAGCACGCATGGAGCTGGGGGCCAGGGGCCCTCCTCAGGGGCCCACAGATATGTAGCTATTCTGCTGAACCTGGGGCTGAAACGGGCGACCTTCAGATCACAGGCACAAAGGTTTGGCCCACTGAGCCACACCCTGCATTCACCTGCGTGTCGAGGAAATCGAAACGATCGGTTCTTTGGTAGGGGGGGCTCCCAAGGGCTATGAAGCTTCACTGAGTGGGTCTGGTGCCTTTTACCAAGGGAGACAACTAGCACTCTTCCATTGCTGTAACTGCCAGCATTTAGCTTAGCATCCAGTGCTGAACACACTGAGCACAGTCGGATGTCTCCTTTACACAGTCAAGTGGATGGCAAACATAAACAAGCGGTTTGCTCCCTGAACACCGACGAGTTATGTATACGTCACATGTCATTAAGCCTGGCGGTGGGGGTCACGTGACCACGGGCAGCCAGCGTGATCGCCCGGAGAAAGCACTGCTGTAGTAAATAATCGCACCCGGGGGATGCTTCCCTTTGTGGGCCCTGACTGCCCGGAAGCCGTGATAAATGCCTGTTGTTTTTTTTAAAAAGACATAGAAAAACAGCTGCAAAGCCAGTTAATAGCATTCCTCGAGACGGGCTCAGTAGGGGCTCCTTCGGAAGAAGTCGCCACATCCGTTATTTCTGGCCTTTTCACATGGAGCCACAGCCTGCATCGCCCAGTCAGATCCACAGCCTGCTGTAGAGGCGCTGAGCAGCCGGCAGCCTCTCAGTGTGGCCTGGCCCGCGGGAACTCGGCCTGGCCCGCGGGAACTCGCTCAGGCCCGCGGGAACTCGCTCAGGCCCGCGGATACTCGCTCAGGCCCGCGGGAACTCGGCCTGGCCCGCGGGAACTCGGCCTGGCCCGCGGGAACTCGCTCATGGCCCGCGGGAACTCGGCCTGGCCCGCGGGAACTCGGCCTGGCCCGCGGGAACTCGGCCTGGCCCGCCGGGAACTCGCTCATGGCCCGCGGGAACTCGGCCTGGCCCGCGGGAACTCGCTCAGGCCCGCGGGACCTCGCTCAGGCCCGCGGGAACTCGCTCAGGCCCGTGGGAACTCGCTCAGGCCCGCGGGAACTCGGCCTGGCCCGCCAGGAACTCGCTCATGGCCCGCGGGAACTCGGCCTGGCCCGCGGGAACTCACTCATGGCCCACGGGAACTCGGCCTGGCCCGCGGGAACTCGCTCATGGGGGTTTCAACCCCGCTGCTGCCAAAAAAGTAAACCTCATGTCACTGTACGTATATAGCAGCATATAACATTTACAAAGTCTTGGCTAACAGATCTACCGTTTTCAGTGACAGCTGGTCGTATGTTTCGTATGTTTAGGTCCTTAACCAGTGTCTTTCACGAAAAAGAAAAGATTCAGAAGCAATATGAAGCGGTAGCCTGGGTTTCCCATTCTCCCAGCTGCTACGATCCCAATGACCTGTGAGACGCGCAGAAGAGATTCTAATACAGTGACCAGTAGATTTGCACCGTCAGCTCTAGCTTCTGACACACTGGGAAAGTGCCTTTGGCCTTATGCTCTTGGTGTCACAACAGTCACCTAAAAATTTAACTCTTTATCCAGTTGAGGGGCATCAAGAGTCAGGAGCTGTCAAATATCAGGAAGCAAAGCATAGCAAATGAGATGCCAATCTATGGAAGGGTACATGTGAGCATTCTCTCTCTCTCACACACACACACACACACACACACACACACACTTATAAGCTGAATAAGCCCAGCTGCACCAAGCATCTGCCACATCTGGGAACTGCAAACATTGCACTGACTCATACACTTAAAGACTTGTAATTGATTTCTTGAGCAGAGTTTTTATGGTAGTGATGCACCAATGTGGAAATTCTGATTCTGATAGCCGATATATTTTTGTCTCTCACCACCGATACGGGGAACCTTGGAGCCATTTGTGCCGGCAGTGAGGAATTGCCAGCGGTGATTAGCAAAGTGATGTTACATCGTTTTCTTTTTTACCCTCTGTGGAAAATGAAAAAATGTCACGGGCCGTTACCTTGAGACCTCTTCGAGGTGGCGAATGAGCCACCGAAATCCCTCGTCCTCCACTACGGATAACAGCCAATTGTCCTGTGCAACCCTCTCCATTATTGTAGTGACGTGATTTAAGCTCTGCTGCTGCAAACTCTGAATAATGACTGAAGTCTGAATAACGACCTGCGATACTGACCGAGACCGGCACATCAGACTCAGCCTAATCTTGATTTTTAAAGAACATTGGCCGATACCGATACGTTAACGGACATATCGTGCATCCCTGCGGCGTGGCAGGAATGTGACGGACTCCTAAACTCTGAGGTTCACAGAAAAATAGATGGGTTCAGTCTCCCCTCCAAATTTAAGCACCTCACGTAAACTGCTCCCGAACAAATGTCTACCCTCTGCTTCTGTGATCTGGGTGGGGGTGTCATACTTAGCAGTGAAGATCTGCTGAAGGTCATTCCTCCTTTCAAGGCTTTCCTCCATTTCCCTTTGGGGGATCGATACGTTTTATCTACCCAGAGCTGCCACTGCCAGTGACTGATACTTGCTGTACATCAGATACTATAAGGAAGACAAGGTATAAGAATGCAAATGAGTTTTTCCCATGTTCAACTGAATGCAGGGTTTTGGGGGCCTGCAGGGTTTCTAATGAAGTGCAAGGCAGGAGCAGGGGCGGCCTTAGGCATGTGCAAACGGTGCACCTGCACAGGGCCGGCAAATCCCGGGGGGGCGCCAGCCCCCACGCCAATATACATGTATACTGAATATAAAACAGAAAGAGAAACTAACGACACAGCTGACGGACACAGTGTGCTTACTAATGTCGTTAGACTTGGAGTAGTAAGCTGTATGTAGTATTATAACGTTCTGCCGCAATGAGAAGATCGCCACGGGTCCGAGGCGGCTATGCAGTGTCCGCAGGACATGGCCGTCCGCCTATGCAGTGTCCGCAGGACGTGGCCGTCCGCCTATGCAGTGTCCACAGCGGACGTGGCCGTCCGCCTATGCAGTGTCCACAGCGGACGTGGCCGTCCGCCTATGCAGTGTCCGCAGGAGGTGGCCATCCGCCTATGCAGTGTCCGCAGGAGGTGGCCACCCGCCTATGCAGTGTCCACAAAGGACGCGGCCATCCGCCGTGCATAAGATGCCATACTGACATTGGCAGGCGAAGGGGCCGGCGATTCCTTCTCTGCCCAGGGCAGCCACCAGCCTAGAGCCGCCCCTGGCAGGAGGAACCTCTGGACTGCACTACAGTTCTCCTCAAACACATACATGGGTATGCATGCTGGGGGCATTTAAAGGCATCACTACACCAAGGCAACTTGCAGAGGTGGATAGCTCAGGTTTGGAAAGTAAAAATCCAAGCTAACCATTTAAATATAAAGAGTCACAGTCAGAGTACACAACGGGTTGGTTTACACAAAATCTTGGACTGGATTTTTACTTTCCAAACCTGAACTATCCACTTCTGGCCACATGTATTTCTACTGCAGGTGGCGATTGATAACCCAGAGAATCATCAGAGCATGCAAACCTCAGAAACACACAGACAGGTCTGTGAGAGGGAGGTTACAGTGCTGCTCATCGACCAATCACAGAGGCTTTTCCAAATAAACTAAAAATCGATCATTCGTCAGAACTCAAACTGTTATGCACCAAATTCTCCATATTAATTCTAATGTAAGATTTCATAACTTGGCCGAAGTTTATCAAGTTGCCTAAAAAAAGAGAAATAGGGGATTAAAGATGAGAACTTGTCAGGTCACCTGATCTGGTCAGAGCCCACAGCCAGACCACTCAATGGGGGAACCTACTGTGACAATCAAAGCTCAAAACTGTAAAGGCAGCATGAATAATGCAACTACATCTGGGCTTAAGTATGTGCTAAGAGCAAAATGAGCTGGAGCACACCTGCAGGGGGGCGGGGAGCATGCCTGCACAGAGGGAGCATGCCTGCGCAGAGGGAGCATGCCTGCACAGAGGGAGCAGATCCATGCCTCAGTGTTGACACTTCAGTACTCATTTGGTATTGATTACCACTTAAAAGTATCCATTACAAATGTCTGTCTACCTCAGAGGTGACACCTCTGCATTCATCCACAATAACAGATCCACTCCCAGAACCCCATGTGAATTATGAATAAGTTTAAAAGAGTTTTAAAAGAGTTTTTTTTTTTTTGCATGAAAGGGACTAAATCCAAAAGCATAAATATTCCTTTTTTTGGCATCTTAATCTCATTTACAGACATGTAATGGAATTTATTTTATATGTATAGTAATCTTTGCAGATTAATAAACATCATTTAAAAATAACTACCATTAAATACGCATTTAGTGTCATATACATATATTAAATTCAATTCAGCATAATTTTGTATTATGCCTTTCACTACAGTCTCCCCAAGGCACTTCGCGTGGGGGTGTTGTGATACATCACAACGTCATTAAGGGAAAATGAAAGACAGAGCGATAAAAGAACGGAAAGCAGATGACAGCGGAGGAGAGGAACCAAAAACTCCTAAGTAGCTCTCTGGGGGTCCCAAGGTCAGCTGGCTGCCCAACCCCCCCTGGGCATGCCAACATCACTGAAAAGGAAAGAGTGGGCTTGATTGTCAAAAGCATGGCGAGAACTGTGGCCGAGGGCGATATGAACAGCGGTTCATAAAGCACTATGGATACTGGATGTAAGAATGGCAGAGTCTCCTATCCCTAGTATGCAAACGGCCCAAAAGGCTAGAAGCCACCACATCAAACTGCAGCCCTAAGAGTACTGCTTGGGGTACTGGGCCTGGCCACAAGGGCTTCATTGTTTCTTTTAATATTTTTTCTGCATGAGTCTGAGAGCGTTTGATAAAAATGATTAGACTTCTTCTATTATCTGTAGTCCAAAAATAGCTGAAAGTTCAAGAAACTTTATAGCCTTAATGATTCTACTCCACGTGATTTAAAAGGGAAAAAAAAAGGTTTTCTGCTTCTTGAACTTCAAATTACTACCAGTAGGTACGGGCTGCAGAGGCGGGGGGCTCCACGGCGGTCAGCAAACTTTCCTTTGCGCCTAACTGGTGGGCTTTTTTCCCTCCCCAAAGGGAACCTGCCAGATTAAACAGAGCATGGAAATGGAGAGAAAGTGAACAGAGGAACAGCACAGGAACTCCATCTGAAGGGAAGGGAGGGGCGAGAGGTGCAGTACACAGGCCCAGCGCCTTCGGGGAGACTCGGACAGAAGGGGTACAGTACACAGGCCCAGCGCCTTCGGGGAGACTCGGACAGAACCGAGTGCAGAGGGATCAGCGGTGAGGGGAAAAACAGATCGAGGTCACTCTGTTACACCTGGCGCAGTGGTGGGCTCCCACAAGCTGGCTGAGGGGGGGAGAGGGAGGGAGAGAGAGAGAGAGAGAGAGAGAGAGAGGGAGAGGCAGAGGAAGAGAGAGGGAGAGAGACAGAGAGAGAGACAGAGAGAGGGAGAGGCAGAGGAAGAGAGAGGGAGAGAGACAGAGAGAGGGAGAGAGAGAGAGAGAGAGAGAGAGGGGCAGAGGGAGAGAGACAGAGAGAGAGAGACAGAGAGAGAGAGGCAGAGGGAAAGCTTGTCCCAGCTTACCCAATAAGGGGCCACAACAATGCCATTGTCTAAGTACAGGGTTTCCAGTCAGTTGCCAGGATCACAACAGGGTAGCAGTGATGAGCTCAGTACATGAGCAGGTCCCATCCCAGGAGAAAGGGAACGGCGCCCCCGTCCTCTATGGCTGCGCTTTAATCACAGGTCCTCCACAGAGGTTGCAGCTCAGCATAACTGATCCGTACAATTCCGTTTGACACAGTATTTTCATAGCCCAAGAAGTATTTCAATCAGATGTGTTTACATTACCTGCTAATTTTAATGTTGAAAGTAATTTAATTAATTTAAAAGGAAGTATTATTGCTGTTAAGGTGGAAATCCACATACATTTTTTAATAACTTTCCTAGAAGTTATCAGGAAAAAAAGGCAATTCACGTGATCGCTTACAAATTTAACTGATCAATAGCTCAGAAATACTTAAAACAATCACACACACACATTACACACCAGGGTTACGATACACTCCACTAGAACATCTGACCACCACCACAGAAAGTCAAAAGAAAGATAAAATTAACCGTAATGCACAGGAAAGCAAATGTGAAACACAAATGGATGGGTCAGATATTCTGCTTGTCAATCCCAGAGCACGGCCGCACAGCCGCACAGCCGCACAGCCACACAGCCGCACAGCCGCACACACAGCCGCACAGCCGCAAATGACCATTTATTTAGCAGACACCTGGGTAGCACTTTACTTAAAGCAGTCATTACGCTGCATTACACATACCATCAAAATTCATTATAATGCATTCATAAAGTATTATTAAACCGGCTATAACTATTTATAAAAAGTCATAACATATTATGATCATGTGCATTATGCATTATGAATGCTCTATGAAGCTCTCATCTATAATGCACTATAAACACCTTCATAATGCAGCATGAAGCATCCTTAATGCTTATACTGACCATTATAATGCATTATGACGGTATTTATAGCGCATTATAATCATTTCATAATGCACAATGCATGAGAAACATGGCTTTTGTTTTTTTTTATAAATACTTATAATACTTTATGTTTGTCTTAAAATGAATAATAACATTTATTAGGCTTTATGAATGTGGACTTCATAGAAAGTGTCACCAACACGATCATCCAAGTCGACGTACAGCTGAGGCAAACGACAGCACATACGTTTGTAATGTGCAGTCATGTGGTCAGCTACACTCTCAGAAAATAGGGTACCAATTTGTACCTTTGCTTATGACTGGGGCTACACCCTCAAGGGTCTGCCAATTGTACCCTTAGCTGTAGGTACTTGTACCTTTTAGGATACAGAAATGGACTATGAGGAACTGTTTTTGCGGGTACATTAATGTTGTTGGTACCTTGGGGATGCATTTCTGTACCTTAAAAAGTGCAGTTTCTAAGTGCAGGCGTAAGTGCAGCCAGGCTGAGCTTCCAGCGAAAGGCCAGGTACGGGTGTAAGCAGGATTGGAGCAGGAGCCACACAGTAACTTCTAGCAAAGCAAGAACCTAAAAAGACTATTCAAGGACCAGCAGTGGAATAGAAAGAACATTCAGGAAACACTGAGAGGCACCAGGCTGTATCTCCAAAACACTTGCACTAACCCATGCTGCCTGCCTGTCATACACTAGCACTTACTACAATAACAAGCCATTAAGTGAGTCACCATTCATTGCTAAATAGTTTAGGCCAAACAGATGCAGAGCCCCATGCAATAATCAACCAGAAGGACCCATTAGGTTCAATGACACACAGTAATACACTTCTAAAACTTAAAACAAAAAAAACTTTATTATATATATACCTATGTATATTATATATACCAGTGTATATCAGAAGTATGGAAATCTATAGAGCCGACAACGTGAGACCTAGACCGTCTGCCTCATTGTTTTAACCTCAGCGTCGTTCGTGTACTTTGGATATTCAGGGGATGTTCTTTGAGGAAAGGTTCCCAGAAGCCCCCCCCCCGCGTTTCCTGCACCAAGCTTTCTAACATCTGCTCTTGATTTGGGGGGGAGCGGATGTTGTGATGCAAAGGGGGGCAAAGGCGGATCGTGGGGGCGGGGGGCAGCTTACTATAGGGACAAAATGATAATTATTATTATAACAAATCTAACAGCTATCCGATTTTAAAACTTCACGATGGGGTATCCAAGGTCCGAACGTGTGGACGCCCATCCCAGTTTTTCAGGAATAGCCCGACAAAAACCCGTCGTTCAGGTGCCAAAGAAACTCGGCGTCGCTTTACGGCGAGACCTGAAAGCAGGAACATTTCTGGGTAACTTTACTGACACATGACCCCCCCAGGACCCCCGGACCCCGGACCCCGCGTTCTAACCTCCAGCTAATGCCTAAGCCCCATGTCCCTTTGTTCCCAAATGCTTTCACTCCCACGGCGCCTACACTCACTTCCACCGCCACGACCGAAATACTGGTCTGTTTGGTCTCCTGTTCTACATCGGAAAGCTAATTAAATATCTGGTCGTTTCCATTACGGGTGACTTTAGACACGAGGTGACCCCGCCGGTCCAAACTACATTATTATTATTATTAATTATTATTATTATTATTACAAACGATACTATCTAACGCCGAGCAGACGCGCGATACAAAGTAACTGCTCCGTTTCCGAAAGCGATCGCCGCGGATACAGTGTGACTGGGAGCCGGGAGCCGAACGGGGGAAACGCCGCCAGGGTCCGGGGGCAGCCGGATCGCCCCCCGGGACCAAACCGAAACGATGCCGGTGATCGGGGCCGTATTACCCTATAATGCCCCGTGTCATTGTGCACCGCTGACTGGGATACATGTCATTACATGGGATACATGGGGGGCTCCGGTGGCCGGCCAGCAGATCGCCTACCTGAATCGGGGGGAGTCTTTAAGGCATTCTTCGAAATCCACCGTCACCTTCATCCTCCTCTTCGGCTCGGCACTCGGGGGGGATTTAAGGCAGATAAGCCCTTTCCGAACTGGAAGCGCCACTGATCGTCGAAATCAAAACACGCCCTTTTTTTGTAACTGGAAATAAGGTTTAAAAATAACTATATATATATAACTATAATAAAGGAGAGGGCGTCGTGCGCGCTAATCGTCCGCAATAAAGTACGGAGAGTCATTGCACTGCTTCTGCGGATCGCTACAGTCCGGAGCGCATCGGACCCCTCCTGGACCTGCCCGGTCGCCAGCCTCGGATACGCGCTTGAGTGTCAGGCCGGGGGGCCAACGGGAGCGCGCTTGTGCGCGGCAGAGGCTGGCCTTCTCCCCGCTTCCTGTAACGCGGCCGATCGGGGCTTCGCCGGGCAGAGCTGCTTACTGCGCGGACGTCCGAGCCGCCGCCGCGTCCCGCCCCGTGCTTCTCGGTGCCTTAATACCGTGGCACAGCGCCATTGCTGGACACTTGCATACATGCAGTTTCACTTTTGTTCCGGGAAATGTAAAGCGCTGGAATCATGGGCAGTGTATGTCCACGGATCAGCGGAACGCGGCATTTCAGTCCGTTTTCGGTGAAAGTCCGCCCTCTGGTGGACATTTATATTATTACAATATTGTTACAATAAATTGTCGCTCTTCGCTTAATCGATAGTTTCAGTGATATAATTATAATATAAAACAGATTAATATTATTACTCATTAAACGTTAGAAAAATATCCAATTGAACCATAAATACACTGCATTATATATAAATATGCATCTTTATTTGCTCAGTATTCGTACAAATAGAGACCGAGGTAGGTAGGAAACGAAGAAATTGCATTGTGCTGTCGGGACAGGTTGCTCCTTCCTAGCTGTGACCTGATTTAGTGCTGTGGTTTTCAAGTCTAAACTATCCCACCAACCACATTAATCTGCTGTATTGGCACTCAGATTTACTGAGGGATGGACTGGCATCTCCAGTATTTCCTGGAAAAGGCCCCTGTCTCACTATAACCTTGTCCTGGATACATGGTTACTGGAGATAAACAGCTTTTTTGTGTGTGAAATATTGCACAATGTATTTACACATGCAGTCTAGGAGTTCCGGGGTAAGAATATATACTAAATATGGTAATTAATTATTTAAAAATATGAAAAGTATTACCCAAGGCTCTGTCCAAATAAGTGGCCAGGAGGTGGATAGATGGACTTTGCACATACAATTTGTTCTCTTTCATTCAGGAGGAATTACGGTGCCCGATTCCTCTGCATCTGTCACAGATATTCATTTTAAAGAGTGTCAGATTATGCATGTTTTATAGGAGATGGGTTACCTTTGGTTACAGGGGAGAAGTAGGTTAGCTGCCAATGTGCTCTGTGTCCTGGTGCTAAGTCCTGGGGTCACCGGTCACTTACCATCTTCAGCAGGATCCGAGGATGCTGAGGTCTTCATTTGCACGTCGTCGTTCACTGGATCTTCGCTTTTCCCCTTTAGCTCACTGGCTACCAGATACCTGGCCGTCCTAATGTTATGTTCAGACCAGTTATGTTGCAGTGAATTTTCCTCATAATTTGAAAAGAAAAACTAATATTACCCAAGGCCTGGGCTTTCTGTCAGCACTGCCACATTCCAGGACGGCTGAGGAGGCCCTGCACAGATGTTTAAACCAGAAGCACATGTGAGATGCATTGACATTCTTTTCAAAAGAATTATAGAAAGCAGGTACGCTGCAGCTTCCCGGAACGTTTTGCAAAAACACAAAGACTGCTGTGCTAGTGCTCCTAATCGCCGGCACAAAGACTGCTGTGCTAGTGCTACTAATCGCCGGCACAAAGACTGCTGTGCTAGTGCTAGTGCTAGTGCTCCTAATCGCCGGCACAAAGACTGCTGTGCTAGTGCTGCTAATCGCCGGCACAAAGACTGCTGTGCTAGTGCT
>JAODKN010000044.1:10821363-10836930 GCA_026774425.1 Petrocephalus zakoni
CTAATCGCCGGCACAAAGACTGCTGTGCTAGTGCTGCTAATCGCCGGCACAAAGACTGCTGTGCTAGTGCTGCTAATGGCCAAATTGCTTTCTTTTTATTTTAGAAATCAAAATAGGTGAATCTTACAGTATTGTTTGTCTCAAATTCAAATATCTAAACAGAATTTGCCTATCACGCAAAGATTTTGAGTGACACACAATTAAACCTTAGGAAATATGTATATTTAAAGTATATGTGCATGTTGCAAGTGACTCATCTAAAAGGTATGATTTTCTGCTGTACTTGGAGTGAGAAACATCCCTCTTAAGGGTCCAGCAGAAGTCAGCGAGCAGACTTGGACTTCACTTGGCTTGATATCGTTTGTAGCATCACAAAATCTACCTGGCGCACCAAAGATTACAAAGGAAACAAAAACCTTGTAAATCAGTGTTCTCAAGTGTAAATCATAGGTGAAACAGAAACTTTTTTGTACAAATATGGCATATTTAACGTTTCAGATCCCAAGGACATACACAAGACATCACACTGAAAATAAGGGTTCTTGTTTAGAACCTTAAACATAAAATATATATTAAATACAGTACTTAACTGCATATTGAAAACTACAGAACACATACAAATCTTTGTGTCTTTTTTTCATTTTAGATGTAAAAAAAGAAACATCGAGACAGGCCAAAGTCATAAAATAAGTCTGTCAATGAGCCTCTGAGCTGGGGTGTCCATGCTAGGTAATAAGGTAATATGTCGAGCAGGTGTGCCCACCTTCTCTTCCTTACTGCAGGCTCTGTCTGGGGCTGGGGCTGGGGCTCTGCATTCTCATCCGTGGCCAGCTGGGGGAGCCATGAGAGTATGAGGTGGGCACACACCAGGCATCGCTCCGCTCCACAGCTTCATCGTACAAATACAGTACCAAGAGCAAGACAAGATGCCCAAAACATAGATCTTCCACAAGTTCCCACTGACTGTACAAGCAATGTGCAACATTACATGATTCTTACATGGCAACCACAAGGATATTTCAGAACACTACTGTCAGGTTACAGGTACATCACAGTCCCACATGTCGTCTGTGGAACGTTCTGGGCGTCATAGTGAGGGGAAAAAATGACAGAACATTAATCAACGGACGGCTTCCATTGACTATTTGTAATTCTGGTCCGTTTCCATACAGTGCAATAGAGAAGGGCTGTTTATCCAAACCTTCGAAGCTTGACAGTCCTGAGAGAAACAGAACAGAACAGAAAAGGCAATAGAACCGGACACAGCCAATGCTTTGCCAGTTCATCTCTGTTCTGTCTGGCATCAGCGTCTTCTGGATTGGTTGCTGTCTAGCTATTGCAGGTAGGCATGGAAGAACTCCCCCTATGGAAGTCCCACCTTGTTTCACATTTGAACCCTAATTTCACCACCACTAACAACAAAGCCTCCATAATACAATGCATCTAACTTAAACAGGCAACCAAGGGATTCTGTTACAAACGCAACCACCAGGCATTTCATCAATAGTACACCACCAACATAAAAGTTATGTTGCACATGTAAGACTCTAATAAACTATCCACTTGAAATTTTGCAAGACAGAACTGGGCCAATTGCTGTAGACAAAGGACACAATATTAAGTCCCACTTAGTGTCACTGCGATTCAGTTAAGAGGCTAAATATTTAAAGACAGGGAACTGGCATGGCCAACCCAATGGCAGGGAGCCGAAGACGTGTGGACGCCCCACACCACATGAAAGACATTATTCCACGCCAGGCTCATACCTGCTGAATTGTGTGCCCATAAGGCACATGCCTCTTAAAAGGAACAGGAACAACTGTACTCTGTTGGGCTGTACTTGAACCTATATTCCCCTGCAATTCAATATTCTGATACACAAGATTCTTCCCACTAAGGAAAAGCACACGTTTTTCCTTTTGCAAGGGGCTCTGCCCCCCCCCCCGCCAGTTGATCTGATTTGTCATTTGTCATGTTATGCAAACAGTACGGCACCAGTTCCATGTGAAATTTACAAAACGGAAATCACCAGTTCGCTGGTTGAGCTGATTAAAGTTGGTAGATATTGCGCACAATTCGTACAGGTGTGCGAGATTACGGAATCAGCCCGGGCACATACCCGACAGTGAGTGCAGAGTCCAGTTATCCGGCAGATCCGGGAATATGAACCCCAGAACAATGGCATTGTACCTGGGAAGCCATATTATTCACATATTATCATTTGGACTTGGATGACTAACCCTTCACAAGCAAAATGTGCTTAGTAGCAGGTATCCCTACAATATCAGCGAAGTGTGCGGAATGCTTATCAGAGCTGAAATGCTGAGATATAGCTTATTTATTTATCTGGTAAGCAGTTTATTCTATATCTTGGCATATTGCGAAATAATTGCTCAACCCTTCCTTATAAAGATGATGTAGTTACCGATCATGACCCGGGATGTTGTCTGTTTGCACCAAGCACAGTATTTATAATGTTCAGTGTACTGTTAACCAGACGGGCACCTGTCATTCCCCCTGCTCTGTTAGACTGACATCTCAAAGTCAGAGCTATTACTTATTTTACTTATTTTACCATATTACCGCTTGATTTATTTCACAGCTCTACAAGCTGGTTGAAATTTCTTTTGGCCGAACATATGGCAAAGACATTTAGGCGCTCCAGTAACACAATAACAAGCCATACCACTGCACCCTTACGCAACCGTGTGGCTTTAACTCAGCCCATAATTAAGGATACTCATTTACATATTGTTCTCAGGTAGGCCGTATCTTTTAAATAAATAATTTTAAATTATTTATTATTTGTGGGGAAAAAAAAAACATTAATGCAGTTAGAAAGGTTAACAAGCCATAATGTAACAACCAAACTTTACTCTCAAGGTTCTGGTTTTTAGAAATCTCTCAGACTTACTTGTCTGTTGTGGAATCCTGCTTAGCTGAATCCAGGATGTTTTATGTATTAAAGCAATAAAGACCCACTTCCTCAATAACCAATCACTGCACAGAATATAATTTTGTGTGTCGCCCCATGAAAGCAAATCATATTGGGCCCCCAACCCAGACTGATCCAGCTGTGTTTCAAATTATTTCAGGGCCTCTGCCACTCAGGGACCCTTGGAATCACCCTAGCCACCCCCCATAACGCCCTTGTCTGTGTGTCTCTGGTGGGTGGTGTGCATAACTCAACCACAGAATTTAAAGTCACCACATGGATGTGTTTGTAAGGTCAAAGGTCAAGGTCACATGACCTGGGAGTAGGCGCCATGACAGTCCAATGTGGGCACACTTTGGTATGCAGATTTTTTTCTATGATCTTCTATGAATTGGGAAGAACACACTCAGGACAGCATGGCAGTGCTCAGCAGGGCTAGCAACAAGGCCAGGAGACTGGCTCCCAGGGTGGCCGGCCCCGCGTTGGGGCAGGCAGTGTAGGGCTCCAGGCAGGCAGCATAGGCCATGACGTGGGCGATGTAGCTCTCCTCCTGAACTCCATGGAAGAGGTGGGCCATGGGCCCTTGGGCAAAGATGGCCACGTCCTCTGAGCCATGGGTCTCTGAGTCCAAAGGTACAGCTGCCTGCTGCATGTAGTCCTTATTACCTGGGAGAGGAACACCGCATAAAATATAAGGCAACATTCAGATTAGAATGTAGATTTTATCATATATGATTTTATAATATGATGTTTGCAGGGGTGTCGTTAGAGATATTGGGCCCCGTATAAGTGTTTCATATTGGGTTCCCATCGTAATATGTTCCACATTTTTTAGGGCCACTCTCACTCAGAATCATTCTAATTGTACCCCCCTTCACTGCCCCCCTGGGTGTATGGATTTCGGTTTGCTTTTCATGGAAACAGAAGATTTTTTCTGCCCAGACAAAAACTGATTATTTGGTCCATCTGCTCTTCACAATACAAACTATGATTGACGCCACTTATTTCAGAGGTTATTAGTTCCACTGTAAATCCTTAACAGTTTTTGTAAAGTTTATCTAGAATGTGTTGTCAGTGTTGACAAGTGAGAAACCTCTCCGTAATCAATGACTTCGGCCAGTAACGACACTTATCAGACTTTCTTTTCCGGCCTGCGAGGGGAGGAGATAAAGTGTTTAAAGCCATGATAATACAATCTGAACTGTTCTGTCAACACAGCCTCTTGTAAGTTCAGTTCGCTCTATGAAGAGTTCCTTTCACATGCCTGCGAGTTCACAGCAAGGTTTGAAATGCTTGTAGTAAAGCATTAGGACCACAAGGTGGCACCAGTGCTGCTGCAAAGCTTGAGAAGCGGAGCTCGCTCTCATAGCCTGACAGTCCACAAGCCTCTCACCTGCCATGGAGGCATTAATCAAAGGACGGCTCCCATTGGCTATTTGAAATCCTGGTCCATTTCCATACAGTGCAGTAGTGAAGGGCTGTTTATCCAGGCCTTCAGAGCTTGACAGTCCTGAAAGAAACCTTGGGTCAGATCTACTTGATGACTGGTGCCAAATACTGTATTAATAGCGAAACCCCCCGCAATGTCCATAAAACAAGATGTCACAAATCTATCCGTACCAAAGACGGGGTTCCCCCTGGGCGAGCCACCTCCGAAGCTGAAGACGTGTGAGTGGTCCGCCGTGACCACCATTAGTGTGTCTTTGACGCTCACCAGCTCCAAGGCCTTCTCGATGGCCAGGTCGAACTGTACGGCCTCAGTTAGGGCCTGCTTGGCCTTGCCATCATGGTGACCATGATCTATCCTTCCACCTGCAGATCCCAGGCAAATATGAACTCATTACAATAGAAACCCACTGCCATAACCCTGGGCCCCACTGCACTTCTGGTGCTTTTCCACTGGCATACAGGAACGGAGCCACAGCTGAGCCATACCGCGAGACTAGTTACACCGCGGTTCCAGCTCGCTTCAGTTTCCCACTACAGAAGGGTTTAGAGAGAGACAGTGACGCAAGACCGAAGAGACACTTATTTACCGCGCACACGTGTTCAGCATGATTTACTGTGTGCTAATTTCCACTAGCAAGTCTGAGAGAATTGGTATGTTATGTTCATCAAATGCATCAAAAGCATTCATTTGGTCAGCACGGTATGGCTAGGATATGGCTCGTATAATATACAATCAAAAACCGCCATATTGGAGTACAGCTCGCATACGGCTCTGTTCTCAGTGGCAGTGGAAAAGTGCCATTTGTTAGCAATAGATAGTAAAGGCCTATGAGGGAAAAGTGTTTGATGAGCATCTGATAGTCAAGCTAATATAAAAAAACGGGTCACATTCTGCAGTGTGTCTGGATGTGGCTGGGAGTACTCATCTTCCACAAACAGGTAGAATCCCTTGGAGTTCTTGCTAAGGATTCTGATGGCCTTATCCACCATCTCGGGCAGGGATGGGTCAGTGTCGGTGTTGCGCTCCAGCTCGTACCGCATGTCCTTTGGTTCAAACAGGCCTGCCCGACACACACACATCTTTGTACTCATATCTTTATGGGGACTCTCCATTCATTTAAATAGGGAAAAAAACCCTAATCGCTGACACTGACATCCTTAAACCCGACCTTAACCATAAGTAACCAAACGTAGCACGTAGTATACGTCCAAACTTCAAATAAATAGTGAACTTTCCTCACCCAAGAGTAAAAGAAGTTAAAAGAGCTCAGTGCTACATTTTACCCTAATAACAGAAGGTTGCTTATTCAAAAGATAAAATATGCATGTAGATAAGAATGAACAAAATTTAAAGAAATGGAATTTGGATGGTTTTTCAGATGATTTAATAGAATATAAGCATCCAGTGGCCATCAGCACGCAGTACTTCTGGCAGTATCCACGGAAGCCATGCTGAGGTCTGATCGGGGGGCGGGTGAGCTGTAGTGGGTTAGTACTGTGTGCCTATGATCAGAAGGTGAACGGGTCAAATCCCATGGTCAGCAGGGTGATGTCATCGCCGGACCTCTGAGCAAGGCCCTTAATGCCCAATCGCTCCAGGGACAGTCTGATGACTTACTCAAAAATGTCTCACTCTGGCTGAAAGCATCTGCTAAATGCAACTCATGAAAGATTTATCTCAGAAAGGGGCTCTGCAGTGCATATTCAACATTTGATGTTCTCTGTGAGGAAATACTGCATACTGAAGAATGATGTAAATTCTCACCTCGTAGATTTATTATTGATTGACAAGCAGCCCTGAAATATGAAGAGCTCCCTCTACTGGCTGAATGTGGGACACAGCTATCCAGTGACTTGCACCCTGAGCTGTGAAGTAGCTGTCTGATGTCAGTATGTCGGTTTCCATAGTGATGATTAATTCCATCAAGTATGGCCCCTGCCATCTTACTTTTCACGTTAAGTGTGCTGCATTCCAGTGGGAACATTTTCGCTTTAGTGCACTTGGTCCTTTTCGGTTCTTACCCATCAAGTAGTCCACATCATCTGCATTCACAGCATCGAAAGCAGCTTTGTTCCACACGTACTTTGCGTTCTAAAACATATTCAGAGTGAGGAGGAAACAAAATGGCAACAATTGATGAAAAACACGTTAAGAATCTTAGCTTATACTTTCCGACTTTTACCTAGGAGCCCCCCTACTGAAAGCAGACTAGAGCCTAGGGCTTGCTACCACTAATGTGTCAGAATGGGCAGGAACTGTTCACTCCATCCATCGTTCCCTGCTTGTCCAACGCAGGTTCCTGGGGCTCCAGAGTCTATCCTGGGAACTATGAGACGCAAGGCAGGGAATAACCCATCGCAGGGCACACACACACCATTCACACACCATTCACACACACACACATTCACACCTAGGGGCAATTTGGCATCTCCAATTCACCTTGCTTTTGGTTTATTGGTTTATTATTATTGCAGAAACCAGAGAACCCAAAGGGACACCCATGACGACACCAGGAGGACATGCAAACTCTTGGGACGAGCGGCTGATATGTAAATTTACTTTGGTCTCTGTGGACTCCCTAGACCCCAGACTAAACAGCTCTGGCCTACAGAAATCAGGTACTCAGGGGGCTCAAGATTAAGCCAGTACTCATGGACCAAAGCTGGTTTCAGACGGAGCGTGACGGACTACCTTCTTTCCCGTAAGCCATTTATCAACGAGATCAGCGTTGTCTAATCGGGATCCATAAATGTTACGGTACTCTGGGTCTTCTTTGGTTTTGGGGAACATGTATGTACGCCCACCTCCAAGAATGACCTGCAGGAAAGCAGGAAACACGTTCAATCGGACATCCACGTATATGTTATTTTCAATATCACTTAGGAATTTGAAATAATAAAAAGTACATTAAAATAAAAACAATGCTTGAGAAGCTTCTTTGAAATTGCATCGAGATACATACGGAAAAGCAATATCCATATTTAGTAGATGATATAAAAATCAAAGTTCCCAGGTTCAACTCCAACTTAGCATTTTATATGTGCAACGTTATAGGTGCAGAAAGATGATAGATGGATGTGTGCTCTAATCAATATCCAGATGTGGGAACAGGAAAAACATGTCAGTCTAAATGGGTACCACTTGTAATGCCCAGTGGGCCTTGGTGCGGGTCCATGCCACAGTCAGCAGCAGGCGTGTGATTATAAGCGGCCGGCACTGAGGACCCGGCACTCGCGCTGCGGCCCAGCTGGCCTTACATTGATGTCGGTGTTGTTGACCAGCTGGAAGGCGATATCGCGGCAGCCCTGATTCACCGCATCCGGCGGCAGCTCGGCGTCACTATACCAGTCCCTGTTGGCCGTGTGCGAGTAGGCAGCGCCGGGCGAGGCGTGCTGCACACGTGCTGTGGACACGATGCCCACGGACATCCCTGCAACACGGGACGCTTGCATTGTCATGCCATCTTCACGACGAGAGCTCCGATCTGACACTGAACTCGCATCACTATGCACTACACAGTACACGCATCAGCATCCTTGCTGCTTACAGCATTCCTGTGACATCACTGTGGCCTACCTCTCCTCCGGGCCCTGTGCAGCACGGACTCGACCTCGTTGCCGAAGGTGGTATTGCACTGACCGCGCCGGGCTGCTGCACTCAGGCCCAGCGTGCCGTAGTTGGCCTTGACGCCTGTCAGGTAGGCTGTGGCAGTGCCCGCACTGTCTGGCATCTGCTTATCCACATTGTAGGTCTGGGGGGGGCGGCGATAAGATTAATTTATCACAGAGGGATTGCTTCCTCAGAACTCAGTGTTCGTAGGTAAATAAAGTGACTCATTTCAGCCAAGTGCCAAGTGCATTTATTTCAGTGTGGTACGTTTACTAATATACTGCTACATGTATGTGACGAGCTGGGGTGGACCTTAACACCATATGACACCGATCCACCTTACGGAACGGTATAAACTTTACAGGCGAAGCCGACTACTGAAAGATGGATGCACCAGGCTGAAGGTACCTTTGAGAGGGCCAGGAATGGGAATGTGTCCATGGTCAGAGTGGTTTCCTCTCCAGGCTTGCCGGCCATCTGCCCCTTGAGGATCCGTGTTGCCGTCACGGTGGAGATGCCCATTCCTGGGTGAAGGCATCCAAGCTTAAAGGCTATCGTCGGCTGCAGCACATAATTACCCTTAATGGCAGGTAGAAATCTCAGAATAAGAAGTGTTTGAGGATCCACTTTTGTGTAAGTAAAACTCCCATGAGTGTTAAATGGAGGCTGCATGCAACTATGACCAGGAAAAGTAATGGAAAAGCAATGGAAGATCCAAACCCCAACCCAGTTTATACATCCATGCTTTCCGCTCCAAAACTCACCGTCACCGAGAAACAGGATGAGGTTCTTGGCTTGGCCCACAATAGGCTGCAGATTCAGTGCTGCTGTGAGAGACTTGTTTCCCTTCTCATTCCAGAAACGAGGGTTCTCCTCTTCAACTGGGGGGAAAGGGAGCACCACAACAGGAATGGGACAGCAACTACACAGACTTGCCAACATCTAGTAGGTTTGTTTGTTTAGTGGTTACATTCTGGATAAGTGTTTTCAAATTGGAGAATTCACCCATCATTAAGATAGTTTCATGCATTTTACAAACATTTTTTTTTCATATTTATATAAAAATGTGGGATTATTTAAAAAACTTGAATACAAAGGAAGGTATTTACACTGAGTAAAACAGACTATTTGCAGAGTGCTAAACTAAACTAAGGGCTACATTAACAGCAAAGAAACATTCTCCACAGACTACATTTAATGCCTAGCGCATAACATGGATATGGATGACCCAGTATGTTCCAACACCCCTTTGAAGGCATGAATATCAGGTTGTCAGATTCAGGCTTCCGCTCACCACAGGCCCGGCTGGTCCACGGCACTTACCAGGGATGACGGCCCAGGACCGCTCGACCACCATGCAGAGCAGGACGCCGGCGACCAGGGAAATACGGCACGCAGCCATGTTGTGTGTCCTACGTTGTGTTGTTAAACGAGCCAGACTGGTGTTTTACTGAATATTTATGGCTGTGCCATAAACCAAAGTGTAACGGGCGTAGGGGAGTGGTGAGATTTGTATGGATATTTTATGTCTATTTATCTATATGTTTTAGCAGATATTGAAAGGCCTACTACTGTGGAGTTGTAAGGAATTTTGAACTGAATTGCAATTAAATACAAATTAGCACAAGCAAATTCAGTGGCGGGCCCTGGCAATATGGGCAATCTTCCATGGGGGTTCCACCTTAAATCATTGACAAATCCCCCCACACTTATGGGCTTTACCACCACTGGCAAAGACGAAGTGCTACCCATTCGCTCAAAGCACATTTGTTGAAGTTTCGGATCAAATGTACATGAATACTGCAGCGTGAGACGAGACCCTCAAGGTGACACTCTGCTGTTCCAGTCCTACAGAACGATAGCTTTACAGAAGCAGCCATTTGGACAGTTCTTCTTGGTGACCATCGGACAACCTGCATGGGCGACACCTGGGACCTGAGGGTCAACTTTGTACATGTGGACCATGATGGGACCTTGGCCACAGCATGCCAGGTGGTGGTGCCAGTGGGTAGGGGCGATGGGTGGCTTGGCAGGGTAGGACTGCGCTCAAAAGGTCGCCGGTTCGAATTCTGGGGCAGGCAGATTAATGCTGCTCTTACCTGTGACCCCCCCCAATTTCTCTGGCCTGTATGTGTGTCTCATTTAGAACAAGATGGCAAGGGGGAATTCTCCATGGGGATCAATAAAGAGTGACTATTCTATTTCAGAAAAATGGGAATAATCCAGCCTCCCACGCAAGGGGCATGGCCTCCGTCAGGCATTATGACCCAGTAGAAATCCTACCACCACAGTTAGCATCTTAGCCGTCATCCTGCCTCATAAATCAGCACTCGCTGACCACACACCCAGCAGGATTCAATCCATAAACAAGGTCAACTAATTTGACAAAGCAATTATATCAACATCATGCACAGACAGGAACATTTTGTCCCATGCTTCTAATACTTCCCAGTAAGAAAAAAAATATATATAAACTTTTACAGCACCTACTTTCGTGCCAAAGGCTGCTTCATTAAAATCAAACAAGCCTAATGCTTATTCCGGCTTACACGTCTTATCTGCCTCGATAACGTCGCACAAGTTCCTTATGGGAGTTAAAGATCCAAGTCCCTGACTAAGGCAAAGTTCAGAAAGAACAGAAAACTCACATATCTATATATACACACACACACACACACACGTTTGTATTCCTATCTTAGTGGGGACCGTCCATTCATTTCTATGGGAGAAACCCTAATCCCAATCACAACACCCTTAATCCTTACCCAGCCCTAACCTCAACCATAAGTAACCAAACTAAATGCAAGTCTTATATTTTTACTTTTTTTATTGCATGACAGATTTCTATAAAATTAACCCTGAATTAATGAGGACTGAGAAAATTATTTGCACGTTTTGGTGATTTCCCTGCTCAAAAATACCTGGTTCACCTCACCAGTTAATCGTCAGGGTTCACTTAAACCTGGCCGTCCAGGACTGGAATTGCCCACCCCTGGCCTACCATTTGGCTGAGCAGGCTGTTAAAGGGATAAGAGCCCCCCCAAAAGACGATCAGATAAAAAGCAGCAAATCTATTCCATTATCTAATCTGCACTGGTCGTGTGTTGCAGCTATCGTAGCTTCACTGGCTCTCACAAGAAACGTGATAAAGCTGCATACCCTTTGTTTTATACGCTATAGTAATAAAAAAAATGCTATAAAAAAACAATAAGGATGCACATCATGATGTGCGATACATGGGCATACCGAGGCAGCCTCACCTGTCGTATTACGTTACGCACGTGTCACTGAGGCCACTGCAATACACGTCTTCTGCATGGTAACGTGACGCAATACGATTTCTCCCAATTCAACATGATGCAACCGTGCAATTCAACTTGAACGCGGTGCACATATTTTCTACAGTTCTTAAGCAGACAGCTTATAAACATTTACATTTAAAAAGTGCCGTTTGGTCTCAAGCACCACAACTCGGCAAGTATCTCGTTTATGAATAATTTAATTGTAATTGCATATTAATAAATCAGACATTACCAATGCAGGTATGTCAAAAAATATATCTGCCCAAATTTCCGCCCAAAAAAGTTCATCCCCAATTTATTTTATTTATATTTGTATATTTGAATTGATTTTTGTTATTTAAATCGGGGTAACCGCCTTGTAAATTTTTTATGAGTCTCACCATCTTTGTAAGGACCTTCCATTCATTTCCATGGGAAAAACCCTAATCCCAATCATAAGAGCAGCCAGCCCAGGCGGCGATTCCTCCTCTACTTCCAGCAGTGGTTCATCCCTCAACTCCCTGCCCTACATTATAAGCAAAGGCATACGTTTGTGAAATGAAATGCATTTACTTACATTAAATGCACCACCACATGTTTCTACAATGGGGAAAAGTTTGTCAATCAATGCTAATAAGGGGTAGATTTCGTCTTCATGCTGGAACCAGATCTTGAGAACCCAGGCTCAGGTTAGGTCACCTTAGCTGCAGCTTTTCAGCACTTTTTAGGCACAAGGTACATCTCTAACTTAACCTCAGGTGTGATATTTTGACTAACCAGATACTCTCAAGTCTGGTTAGTCTGCAGGCCTCTCGCGGGAGGCAGCAGTTAGCGATTCCGAATGCAGCACCACCTCAGCTCAAGCACCGCGCTTGGAAACTCGAGGAGAGAATGATCTAAATTCCCTGCCTGCTCATACACGAGCGCGCAGACACCCGCTCTCTCAAAGAAAGAACACGAAACGGTATCGACAGACAGACCGTGGAAAACGGAGCCAAAAAACGAGACAATGCCAGACTGTGAGCGGGTAAGTATTTTATTATTCCAAGGGCCAGCTGGATGGACAATACACACCGCTCTCATGGGCACAGGGAGAAATGACACACATTATGGTAATTACCATAACACAACAGAGGCGGCTATGCAGCAGCTAGCACGTCTTGCTAAATGGAAGCAGCATTACTATGAATGTCCCCTGATGCAGAAGGTACACGGTTAAGTAATTGCACAAACTACAAGCTTCACAAATAATCCAAGGGAGTGCTCTTTTCAGAGCTGGTCAGATAGAGACAGTCATGTGTAATCTGTGTGTCAAAATAGGGAAAATTAAGGTTTAGCACATCTGTAAGTTTCCTCCGTCACATGCCCCATAAAAATGTGGCGTACACATGTTTTGTGTTGACATGAAGCACAAAGATTAAAAAAAAAAAAACACTTAAAGAAGAAAAGTGCAGCTGGATTTGAGTGACAAGACTGACAGGTGACATCTCTGCTGATGGTCAATCACGACCCAAAGACTTCTTTATATGACAGAGCGTGCACCTTCCAGCGCAGAGCTTTGTTCCTTTAAGGACAGCTGGAGCTTAAACATGAGCTGATGTAACTGTGACACCAAGATGTACCAGGGGACATTCCAAGAATATTTGCTCAAAAGAACTACAAGTACCAAGTACCAAAAATCATGTTAGCATTGTGTCAACACTGCAGGTTTTAAAAGGGGATTAGTGCACCTAAAGCTAAAACTTTAAAAATGTCAACACTGAGCATCGTAAACAAAAAAAACATTAAAAAGTCACTCAAGTCCTCATAAATTTCTGTTCCCGCCGAACAGCATTGGTTTGTGCAGTAATTTCGAAAGTAAAGTCCTCCAACAAACAGGAGTTTTGGTTTCCCAGATAGCACAGGCCCCACCTAGTGCAGAATCACCTGTGCGCTGCTATCTACTCATCGCTATTCAAGCCTGAATTTAGGGCACTGTTACTTGCACGCAGACTGTAAGCATCTACTACTAACCATGTCGTCAACTGTGCAGTGACTGTGTCCTAATGCATCCTTTCAGCACAGTCGACAAAAATGAAAAATCCTGCGTTCACTTAGTTAATTTTCGGTTGGCTAATATTAAACACACGTGTAATTAAATAGCTAAAAAATAATAATAATAAACAATGCAAGAACATCTCCAGTTTCTGAACACCATCTCCTGCTAATATTAAAGCTTTAAATCATGCTCCAGGACAATTTCCTCAGCCCAGAAAACTGGGCACAGATAGACAGGGATGTAATACTGACCTAGGAGGTCTGAAGGCAAATGAAACAGAACCAGCACATTGTACCACCTCAGCCCTTCAAAGAAAACGCCAGCCAAGTTCTTTTGTTATAATTATCATTAATGCCAAGTTACAATGCTGGTTACTTATAATTGGTTCACAATACTAATAATAAAAAAAAAAAACAGTATTTCACTTAAAAAGCCACATTTGGCATATTTTAAAAGGCAAGAAACATGTGCATTTCAGTTGAAGCTTTTAATGTGAGGGTCACTGTGGCACCACTAGAGGACGCTCTCACTGGCCGGTAGGGGAGGGCCGCTTCAGTGTGGCGCTGTACTTCATGGGGGCTGCATCCGCTTGTAGCTGGACCTCCACCAGGGTGAAGATGCTGATCTCCTGAGAGGCAAAAGCAAACGTGAGCAGTGCAGGGTCACGAAAGTAGGGCACGTTCTCCCGTCGTTTTTCATTCTGCCCTCAGACCATTTTTGTGTGAGTAAAACTGCCATGAGCTGCAGCATATGGTTGTAGAAAGCCGAGAGCCTATGCATGGAGGTGCAGAGCTGGCAGAGCAACACCAGGCCGCTTAACCGCTGGTGTGTGGATTGTGGGAAGAAACCAGAACACTCGGAGGAGACCCACATGGGCATAGGAGGAGAAGCAGCAGCTCCACACGTAGTCCCAGTGGTGGCAATCGAACCCGCAACCCTCAAACCCACACCCCTGAGCCACCATGCCGCTATAATCATACTGGGTCTCTGATAAAAGGCCTCGATGTTTTATTTCTTCCTGTTCCTGTTGCATTTTGAGTCCTGAGATAATCTTTATGGTAACCATGTAAGTCTAGCTGACAATGAAGCAAATAAATGTTGGGGGGGCGGGGGGATAATAATAATAATATATGTACACATAAGCCATGATTTAAGGCCACAGCATAGCGACCTAAAAACAGTGTACTTTGACAGGACACACCCCATTAACTGACTACAGAGCACACAATGAGGTTCTTAGTCACAAAGTACTTATTACTTATTAAGGGACAGCCAGCTTCATCTGTACAGTACATGAAGGCTTTGAGTACAGCACAGAGGTCTCCGTGTCCCTGGGTGTATAGTGCCACCTGGTCTTTCTCATCACAGTCCTACAGTGCAGCCGGGAGAGACCCCTCCTACCTGCTCCACGGATGCTCGCATGGTCTCGTCCGCCGCCCAAACCAGTGTCAGCTCCGGCTTTTTCCCAACCTTACGGAAGTGGAAGTCCTTCAGACCCTGCAGCGCCTGCAGGAGATGGATGTGTAGTCAGGAATGCGGCTTTTCCGCTCAGTGAGAGGGTCCATATTGAGAAATGGGAGCTGCTATATACAGAGGGACCGTTTGGGAAGCAGGCAGCCACGTATTATAGCCTGAGGCCATGACAGTCGCAGAGCTCTTAAACCAGAAAGTGTGGAGCAACAGATGCAGGTGTTTCCATTGTATCAGGGAAGGGGTATCCTTGCCAATCAACTAATTAGCAGTAATGTGTCTGTGAAAATTTCTATAGGAAGCCAGCAGGAAGCCCGCAGGAAGCCCGCCGCTCACTGCGATGCCAGCGCAGCCGCCGAACATAGCAGCCCACTCACATTGCAGTAGATCCGCTTCTGCACGCCGTACTTCAGCACCAGCACATCAAACGACTGGTCGAGCACGCCCATCACCATGGCCTGGGAGTCCAGGGGGCCGCACTCCTACAGGAGAACATAGCTGTCGGTCCCGGCCAGCCGGCACAGATCGTAACAGCAGGTGGATGTGGGGCCATGATCCCTTAATCACCCAGCCACGTTTGCTCAATATTGCTGACATCATAAATAAATTCAGTTTACTGGGTAATTATGAAATGAAAGGAAGAAAATGAGAGGCATGCGATTACAGGGCTGCGTGAGGCCTCCGGGTCGGGTCAGGCCGGGTCGGGTCGGGTCAGGCCGGGTCAGGCCGGGGCACCCCGCCCCAGCACAGGCGCTCACCTTGACGAAGGCGGCGAAGAAGAGCT
>JAODKN010000044.1:10843188-10857047 GCA_026774425.1 Petrocephalus zakoni
GCAGAGGTCAGTCTAACCTGAGAGCAGTGTTTCCCACCCCGGTCCTCGGGGACCCCCAGACGGTCCATGTTTTTGCTCCCCCCCAGCTCCCGGTAAATAAAGATCATCCGGCAAGAAGCTGTGAAGGAGCAAAAGCGTGGAGCATCTGGGGTCCCCGAGGAGCAGGTTGTGAAACACTACCATAGAGGACAAAAGCCGTGGAAGCCAAAACGCGGGTGCGAACGATGAGCTCCGAGGGCGGGCGCTCCGCTAAGTGGTAAATGATGCGAGAAATCAGCCCTGCTGAGAGAGGCCGCGGGCAGACGGCGCGGCGTGCGCAGCAATCACAACTAATCAAAGCCAGGCTGCTTTCGCTGAGTCAGGACTAAACAACTTAATATCTGAAAAACATGCAAACTAAATGGGAACCCAGTTAAGAGGAGTGACAGGAAAAACACAAACAGATTAAACACCTCGTTTTTTTTTTATAGGATGATGTGCTTCAGTGCCTAGGCGGCGAGCCCGATATAAACCTTCCGCATCGTATGTGAGCCGTCCAGCTGCGCGCACATGGGGTTCCTTACAGTCCGTTCATTACGGGACATTGTGTGTTTCTGGTGACGGGGATGGGCGTGACGGCGTGAGTCAGCGGACAGCGATGACACCGCGCACGGCTGCAGCGTGGACCGCGGCTCCGCCAGCGTCCCTATGGCTTTCCAGCTGAGGTCTTCCGTTTGACATAAAGCACAGCATCCTTACCCCATCTTACTCCGATTCACAAGCTCAGTCGATAATCGTTAATTTAACTGAACAAGTGGACAGAATAAGATTCATTCTGCCATACACACACATGCACAACTATATGCGTCACACAGGAGGGCAAGTATGTACTTTAACATTCACTTATTTAGCAGATACCTTAGTCCAAAGTACAAGTGAGGATCAGAAAGCCAGTCAGCCAGGGACCCTGGACCAATTACGGTTAAGGATGCCGACGGTGATGTCACTACCAGCTATTGGATTTCGTCCAATCACAGGCAGGAAGTCCTAACCCGCTGCACCGCACACGCACCGCCACTGAATGTATTCATGTTCTAAGGGTACTAAAATGGCTTTCCTCAGCCACACGCCCAGTGTGCACTCTGATTACCATCCACACTATCAGTGGTGCTGGCAGTGTCCACACGGCATGCCCACACACACGGGAGGATGCTTACGCAACACTAATTGTTGAAAAGCAAAAATCGGCAGGCTGGACAGCCATGAGACAAGCCCCCGGCCTTGGTGATAACGTTCCACCACTGCGCCAACCTCCCTGGCCAGGCTGCCTGAGGACAACGTTCAGAGACTGGCTGGCACTTGGGTGATGTCAGCTTCTGAGATCATCGCGAATTTGCCGCTGGCCCCCGACCAGAGGAGAGTGACACCATTTAAGTGGGTTTACACACAGCACCATCCCTCGCTTCCGGGGGCTGCCTGGTCCAGGTTCCCGCATAGTAATAGTGCATCAGTAAGAGGGCCTTTGATTAAAGGTCACACCTGCAAGTCTGATGATTGTATATCTCCTCAAGCATTATCCAGAAACATGGAAACTTGCTTCCGGCACTTTCGAGGACCCACACGATTATTCTAAAGGTCTACTAGAACCTGGTAAACTACTGCCTTCACGTGATACAGTACAATGGCGCACTAATGGTCTGTTACCCAGGGCACAAAAGCAAACTAACAGCTGAATTTGCACGTCCGTTAGCCCGGACAGTTCACGGAGAGGCGGCTATACAGAGCCGAGGGAACGAACACAGCAACTCCCGCCAAAATAAGCCATCAGAGGGTGCAAAGTGCGTCATTAGCCGTCAACTCAGGTGCAGCACTCACACGGGGACAGGAGATGCTAATTTGCAGGGCTGAGTATCCCGGACCAAGACCCGATTCACCCCGATCCTCAAAATTCCATGCACGTGTGACAGAGCCAAAAGCTCAAAAGAATTCTGGCCGACGGTCAAGATTAAAGAATAATAAATCAGCAAAGAAAACACGTTAAAAATACACGGGTGCGTATAGCACAGTAAGCAGCGTGTTGATTATACAAGCAACTACGAGCCCATGAGCGATAAGATGAGCACTTAAATCATCCTGACAGTACATTGTTTTTCTAGCTTGGGAGATGTCGGGGAGATGTTCTAACAAAAAAGCGCGCCGTTTACAGAGCAAGTCGCCCGATCCTCGCCCGCACATGCTCAGACCGGTGCCTGCACACGCTGAAGCCACCGGTAATTAGCAGAGAAATGCCGACTCTTGGTCTCTGCCTTCAAAGAGGCCGATCGCCTATCGAGCCGAGTCTCTCAGTGTCGGCTGAATGGAGGAATTCTCCTTGCCAATCACTCCGGATGCTTCCACCTGAGGCCCACGGCAAAACACCTAGAATGAAATGCGGCTCTCCAGGACTAACGTGACGAGACACTCCTGAAACCACAGGACAACCCCTCTGCCAAAACCATGAATAAGCTGATTTATATAAACACAGTAAGAAAAATGGGATTGCTGAACAGATATAGGTGTGCACAAAACGCTGACTTAAGCCTCCTATGATACCTGCACTTCTAAAATCACTCCACAGCAGTATATAGGGGTCAGTTGTTCAAAGGGATATATAGATTTTTCTGCATGAAGTATTGATGCACAGTAAACTTGTACACGATACAGAGGAGCAGCTACATGTTGGAAAAGCTGGGGAGATACCAAGAAGACAGCCGGCAGTATCAGAGTCCTCTTTCAGCCTGAAAACGCTTCATCGCTTGCAGATGAGCTGGACCTCAGCCTGAAGCGCACCTCGCACGAGCGCAGAGTGCCCCTGGATTGCCTTCAGAGAGAAGCAGGTGTGGTCCAGGTCACTGCAAACTCACTCCAGGAACCAGACTGTACAAAAATAGCAGGACCGTCAGCTGCCAAGCCCAGCAGCCGGGCTTCCACGGGTCTGCTCAGAGTGTTCTCCTTAAGCTGCTCGGGTCACGCTGACAGAAGGTGCGGCGCGGACTCATTTGCCCAGAAAAGCTGGGCGGCGACCATACAATCATATTTCATTGACTGCCATGGAGATTTTGAAGTTTAAAAAGGTTTTTGTGGGGGGGAAAAAAACTGCCCGACGGGATGAAGTCGTTCTAATGACTTAACATGAAGACTAAAGCCAGCCCCATTAACAAAATTACAGCCAGGTTCAAAATGAGAGTAATTCATTATTTAGGATTCTCTTTTGTAATTGCTTAAACGGCTTTATCTCTTGAGGTATATCCCACAAGGTCATTCAGGGAGTTAAATAATAAACAAAAAAAAAAGAGAGAGAATGAAAGAAATAATGAAATCGGCCCAGGGCCGAAAAGCACTGCTTGGCCCGCGGTGCATGAGTACCTCGGCTCTGAGCTACTCACTTGTTGCTGTCCCTGTACTGATAGATGTAGCAGCCTTGAGGCATTCCTGACTCCCGGTCCAGGGTGAATGACAGCTTGGACTGAAAGACAGAGGTGAGATGGGGGGGTTAGAGAGGCAGATGCAGGTGACGGGTGACTGGCTGCTCATGAAAGCACAGGGCAGGATGTTACTGCTTCACCTGTAATCTAAGTACGCATGTAACTAAGTAAATACACACAGGTATCCGTCGTTTGAGTAAAGGTGCCCAAAGCATGCAGTTAGCACACGTATGAAAGAGATACACAGCTGGCCCTATAAGGGGTTATGATGGCATCATCTCGCAGACTTAAGGCTTTGCACTGAAAAGACAGGTGTATTCTGTTATTAGTAGGTCAGTATCACGATAAACACAGTATCAAAAAGCTTAAGCAGTAAGGGTTAAGAATGTGTGTGACTTTAGTGGTTATATAGTAAACATCGTATACCAAGACAAACGTATGATTAACTGACAGCAAGTACAAACCGTTTGTACCTGTTCTGACTTCTCTACAAACCCGACTTAAAGACTTAGGAACGAATCTCATCCGTAAGCCGGGGTACTGTCTGTACTACAGATTCCACTGATCAAACCCTTAATTAGATCATCTGGGGAGTTCTGAATGCTCATTTTTTTTTTTTTGAGAACGGAAAGATGCAGGAAATTGGAATGAGAGGACACTGCAAGGCAAGCTGGCCTTGGATGCAGAGCTCTGCTCAGCCTCGCAGCCAGCCTCGCAACCAGCCTACCGCCCGGCGACAGAGGGAGCGGATGCAGTGAGCCGGTCCCACACGCTCATCTGAGAGGAATTCTGCTCCATCGTCAATAACCACAAAGTTTCTATGGGATTTAAAAACATGTCATGTAACGCAACACATATCAGACTGCGCTGTAAACAAACCTCGTGGTTCCAAAGCCTCCGGGACGTCTCCGCCATGTGCCAGGTGGATGTTACCCTCCCTACAACCGGCTCCTCAGTGCCAAAATCCCCAACAGGATAAAAAGTTCCTTTTTTTGTAGTACAATGAAATGTTCCGCATGACAAAGATGCCAAACTCATGTCCATTTTAGTTTGACTCCTCTAGCACTTAACAACAATGGCAGCGAATTCCCCACCTGGGTCGTGTTAGCGAGCCCCTGCCAGTACAGAGGACTTGCAGAAAGGTGATGATGGTGATGGGTACCTTTCCATCTTATAGCCCTCTGAGCAGGTGGTGACTTTGGAGAAACCAAAGTGCAAAGGTGCTCCAGGGATATAAAAATCACATCCAGCTCCAGCACACATAGGGACTCAGAGCTACAGGGAGGACAGTTTGAAGTTTCTGCAAAGCCTCTATATGCTTTGGTGTTGATCACAATGCAATGGTTTGGACGGTTTCGGGAATGCGCAGAACACCAGAACCCAACTGATCCAACCTCGGATCTGGAACAGACATCAACCTACATCTCCTAGAATCTGTAGGTAGTTGTAGGTAGTTTCAATAGATTTGTCTGTATTTGATGGGGGTGGGTCAGAACCAAGGTCTCATCCCCTTCAAGTGGCACAGTACACTAAGCAGAGCTGAAGTACTGAACAAAAAAATATTTCAATTAAAAAATGACTCCCACATCGAAGAAAATGGATGTGCGTAATGCGATCTGCCGTGTAGACGATTCATGTGGCACAGAGAGGCGGCACATGACCTAATGTAGCCGTTAGCGCTATGCAAGACAAGACCTTGTACTGTGGGCCGAAAATCCAAACCAGGACATTCCTGATGTAACATACACACAAAAAAATATGGCCTACATATCCGGCGCCTTTTAAAAAGACCAAGCAGTGAAGATGAATGTTTAATTCAGAGTAATTGGTAGAAGGTGCGAATGGCACACAGCAGCACAGAGAGACTGGTGATAGAGCGCATGAACTGTGTCTCACTGCAATGGCATGGGGTGATGTTCCAGAGATAAACTAAACGTCCATCATGCAAAATGAGCAGAATATGCCTATGAATCAGAGTATGAATCAGAATGGACTCAATTTGTTTTGTTATTTATTTGGAAAGACAAAGTTCCTGAGTAGAGTTGATCAGTGAAACAACAGAGGATGACGGGACTGCGACTGTCACTGTCGATTACATTAATAGTCAAGTAACGTAGCGATTAATTTGGCGATATACACAGAAAGACACACATACACTCTATTCATACATCCATTTCCTGCCCCTGTGATCTGGGACGCGGGGGCAGCAGTTTGAGCAGAGATGCCCAGATCTCCATCTCCCCAGGGAATCACTGAGGCATTCCCTGCCAGCCGTGAGATATAATCTCTCTAGCATGTCCTGGGTCTGCCCCCACAACCAGAGCCGGATCTACATTTTCAGGAGTCCTAGATCGGCTTGTATCCAGAAATGAGGGTTACCCCCTAGAATAGTTTTGCTGATGAGGGGGTGGGGGGTGTGGGGATTTGCAAATTGTGGTGCAGACGATTTCCCCGCGGTCCACTTCTGCTGATCCGACCCTAAGCAGTCCCCTAGTTCAGTGTTTCCCAACCCAGTCTTCGGGGAACACCGGACAGTCCACGTTTTTGCTTCCTCTCAGCTCCCAGCACACCTGTACCAGGTATTCGGTGTTCCTGATTGGCTGGGAGCTGGGAGGGAGCGAAAACACGGACCGTCCAATGTTCCCCGAGGACTGGGTTGGGAAACACTGCCCTAGTTTGCCTATACCTGGATCCGGCCCTGCATACAAGTAAGGGTTTCAGTATTTGGTCCCTCGTCTGCTACAGTATGCGGGGTCTTCTTCCGCCACATTAGACAGCAATCAAGAAAGCAAATTTTAACAGATGCTGCTTGTTTATGAAATCAAGTAATTGAGATTTAATCAAGTAATCATGACAGGTCTAGATGAGACACAGTGCGGAGGGGAAGAGGACAAGGCGCTCTTGCGTAAGGTGCAGGGGTCTGTCCGAGTTGTGCATCACTCCAGCTCATGTTGATGGTGGTTGGGGGGGGGTACTGGACCACTCCACCTCATGGTGGTGGGGGTGATTCAAGGTGATTCAGCCAGGAGGAATTCCGGCAGGTGACCTCATTAAATCACGTCTGTGGTGGCGTGGTGACAGAGCCACGTCGCCTGGGAAACTCCAACACCCCCCGGGGTCCAGTGGGCGATCAATGGTGTTCTTTTCATACACACCAGCTCCCCTGCCTAACCGCAGCTCATCGAAAGACCCATCCATTCGCTATGAGTCAGAAAGCACAAAGCCGCTTATGGCCACACTCTGGACGTCACGCGGTGTAGTGGCACAGAGCTCCACGAGCTGACATCATCACCACCTTCCAGCCCCGATACGCCACAGGCCGTTTCTTTGCAAAAACGTCACATGGTTGTAGCACGAATATATCCCACTATTTCACTAGCACACTTCAGCATCTCGCCAGCTGGGTGTTTCGGCACACTGCAAGCCGGCACGGCGCGGTGGAGACACTGCCCACCGTCTCCTGTGTCACTGCACGCATGTTAAGTGTAAAACTAACAGAAACATCAAAGTGCCTGTGAGCTGTCATGGAAACGTTCAGCACGCTACCCTGCAGGTATACTCCCTGCCAGCAGGGGGCGCTATTACTCCTACGCACCCAAGAGCCATCAAAAGGGAGCCTCCAAAAGGCCACAACGAGCTCAGGCAAACAACAGCACATCCAAGCTGAAAGAAGGACAAGGAATTTCAAAGAGGACAGACTAAAAGCAACTCATCCCAGTGACATCATGGCCTTGGCGTTGGGGCCTGGGGCTTTGGATACCACTTTTGTCAGAGGCAGCTGGTGAAACATCACGACTTCACTGTTTTCAGTAACCATGGTCCATTTACAAATCCAGGTTTCCCCTTTTTATAAAACACTGACCTTATACTGCAACTGCCCATGATGTGTGCGTGGGAGTGTGCCATGCAATGGACTGGCATGCCAACCAAGGGGTGGCCATGCCACCTGGGCTCTGTATTGGACGTATGGATGGATGGATGGATGGATGGATACTGGTTTCACTAAGAGACAACATTAAGTTGCGTGCAAAACAGCCCACAATAAATGAAATTTCAAGGACAACTAGGGATACAAAAATTAGTCAGCAGGCTGCTGACAGTTTCATAATACTTAACAATATTATTAGTCTGCAAAACAGAAGAACAAAACTCTCACACAGCATCATCAACCAAAGACAACATGGTTTTTCCATGTAGGAACAATCAAGAGTCACATTTCCAAGAAGATCCAATCAAACTGCAAGACCTAAGCAGGCCCCAGGATCCATAAACCAGGCAGGACATGCGCTATGGTACCATTGAAATGTTTAGTCTCTAGCTATTCGACCAGCTGGTGGCCATCACAGGCCAACACTTAGTTGCGAGAAGGTAAGAGCGCAGACGGTTGGCCCACCTGGTCCAGACGCAAGGCGCCACCCTGAAAGCGCTGGGAACGAAGCCGCTGGGCGATGCGGTGCAGGTCCAAGACGGCCCGGTGGATCTCGTCCACAGGGTGCTCGGGGGCGCAGGGGGGCAGCTGCTCGGGGTTAGGCGGGGCATCGGGAGAGTCAATCATGCTCTGGGCGTGATCGTAGCTCAGCTTGACGCAGGAGCGAATCACAGAACGGCCGAACCACTCACTCAGGATCTGTTGGGGGGGGTGAGAACGGGCTGTTCTTCACAGGAGCAAACAATCACTACCGGGCGGGGTCATGGCGTGGGAGCGTGCGCCAAGCGTGACGCCAGACCAAGGCCCATTAGTGCGATGATTGCACACAGTTGTTCATCTGATACTCAACCTCATTTTTATTTACCTGTTTATACAGCTGGATTTTTGACTGGAGTGATGCACTGGGCTCGAAGGTAAAATGGCTGGCCCTTCTGAGAAAGTGACCCCCAAATCCATGAATTTAATACTAATACTAAGCTACCTGCCACAACAGAATCATTTTTATTGTGTCTTAAAATTACTAAAATTCAGCAACAAATGAATCAATATTCACTTAATTTGATGTTTGACTTTATAAAGTAGTGGTAGTGCGTGTGACGGCATATATTTTATATAGGGTCACAGCCATTCCTGTGTTGATTCAACCAGTACTAGGTGTAAGCCTGGTGTAAGCCTGGTGTAAGTCACCACAGGGTCTCTTCCGGTGGAACACATGGAGCAGCTCGGGTGAGACAAAGATGGCACCCTGTGATCAACACTGCCGCACTGTGAGCTGAAATGGCCAAGTGCACAAAGTGTGAGGTCACCAGGCTGGACACATTCAGACAGCAAAGATCTCTTCTTTAATACTTAATAAGAGCCCCACCAATTGGCATATGAATACAACTTAAAAGGTACAAAAAAATAAAAATAAAATTTAAAAAAATGGTTTGTACAGGTAAGCAAGTCACTGCAAATTAGCATTGTGACGGCACGGGGAAGTCACACGGTGTACAGGCTAGACACTTTACAGATTAAAGGCTCACAATCAAATTAGTCGTCCTGCTGTCGAAGCGGAGGGCCCCAGAAGTCTGTGTTGCCAGGCCGGGCCCATAGGACAACAACATGGAATATAAACAAAGACAGCAAGGACCCCCCCCCCCCCCATATTAAAGGCTCAGGTGGGAAGCCATTCTATCACAGGCCAGTCCAAGAAAAGTATGTAAAAGTAAAAAAAAAAATACGGATTGAGGGAAGGGAAGTGTGCCTTTCAGAGCCAGTGCAATAAAATAAAAGCAAGACAGCCTAGGTACCAAGTGAGCAGCGACGTGCCAAGACCGGTCTCTCTCGTGGGAGCTTTGCACCACCGTTTCTGGTAAATGCTGTTCACTTACATTCTTTCTGCTGCTGGACACCAGCTCACAAGAGATTAGTGCACGTGTTAGGGTATTTCCACCCCGTAAGCACTGGGATGCTGTGGTGCAGACAGAGTCTAGCAAAATCCTGGCTCCAGGGGGGTGTCTTGGAGGGTGAAAGTGGGCTCGGGGTTGGGGGCTGGTAGAGTCAGGATTTTCCTTGACGCAGCTCATGCCCCATCTAAAATTTCCAGTGAGGGTCTCTTGTACCAATGGAGTTTGCACCTCTAGAGGCCCCCCCATGAACTGGTACCTTCCTTCCAACCCCCGGGAACCCCCATGAAATGGTGCCTTCTCCTCTATGATCCAAGGAGACCCCTATCAAATGGTACCTTCCCTTCTGGGAGGTGAGAGGACCCCCATCAAATGATACCTTCCCCTCTAGGATGTGAGGAGACCCAGGTCGAATGGTACCTTCCCCTCTATGATGTGAGAGGACCCCCATCAAATGATACCTTCCCCTCTAGGATGTGAGGAGACCCAGGTCGAATGGTACCTTCCCCTCTATGATGTGAGAAGACCACCGTCAAATGGTAGCGTCCCCATCGGGGCAGGAGAAGACACTGTTCAAATAGACCCCTTCCCCTCTGGCACACGAGGAAATCCCCGTAAAATAGTACCTTCCCCTCTGGAGTAATTGTCCAGATGACGGAGAAGGTCAGTCGGTCGGTCATGGGGTTCAGGCTGCAGAGCTCCTCACAGAGCAGCCTGGGCAGCATCGGGACCACCTGGGAGGGGCGGACAATCAGCAGTATTAGCCAGTGATGGCGGGCATGGAACCACGGTCAAACGGCTAAAACCACCAAGTCGTGGCTCACTTAACCTACAGAACACAAGAGTTTAAAAACCCAAGTTTTCTGGTTTAGTTTTGGGGAGTCCTTAACATGTCTGATTGGCTAATTTGCCAGGTATAAACACCTGACTCGTTTATCTAACGCAAGGTTTGTGTCATGAGAGCAGAAGACCTCAGCATCAGGCTGCAGCAGGAGAAGCACACGACCGGCCGTGAGCCACCGCCAAGCACAGGCACCAGACAAAGCCGTGACTTTGCATCCTCTGATTTAGTGGCCAAAGGACCGTGTATAAAAAGCTTAAAAACAATAAGCCCTGTTCAAGCAAAAACCTTCCAAACCTAATCCATTTAATTCAATTTAATCCATTTATAAAACCATTTAATCCAAAAAGGCAAGAAGAAACCTAATGGACGAATGCAGTCATTTGAAAATTTCTCACGGATAATAGACTTAATTCATACCCCAGACGCCATATTTTCAGCACACCAATTATTCCACTGGGCAATTAACCTTTCTGCCCATCACAGAAACGGGCAAGTTCACAGATGCTCTCGCGAAAAAGCAAACTGAGCTGGCACTGGAAGCATTTCATCAGAAAGAAAACCCCGGAACCCACCTGCCAGCAACAACTTTCTAGCCGAGTGACCCTTGAATACATATAGATAAGTATCTTTGCCTTGATGATCTAATCCAGAGAACACACTGATTAGTTGTGTTAATAAGATCGGAATTAGAAAATGGACCTTCTGAACCAAGTAGACACTGGTCGCTCTCCTACTAGCGACGCCATCCAGCGAGCTTCCCTCCTCGACGAAGTAGCTCACGTCAGCGATGTGAACTCCCACTTCGAAGTTTCCTACATGAAAATGGAAAGTGAAGACAATGAGGTTTGCATGCGCCCCCCCCACCCCCAGATGACATTAGAATGACAGTGCCAGACGCTTCTGTTTTTCGTACAGCCCTAATTTCTCCCAGAGCTTCCCCAGGTTGGGGGTGGGGCGGGCACTGGATGCGGGTTTTTGTTCCAGCAAAGGTCTGAAATATTTAGGTCTGATCACCCTGTTAATTGTATACAGGGACTGAATTCGACGTTTTGACAGCTAACTCTTGTAAATAATTAACGAACGGGGGGTGGGGGGAATGTTCCTGGACGTGTGTTATTGTCAATGCAACGATAAACTAGCGGAGTCCTGAGGCGTGTTTCCGATCTGGTCGTCAAATTAGCGGGACATCATTAGCTCGGCTGATGAAATCTTAAGAAGGCATAAAAGAATAATAATTGAAACACAAGTAAGTCCCAATTAAGTTAATTACAGACTCACATTATGAAAGCCATGCAAATTAATATAAATATTTATATGCAGGGGGGGGGGGTTCAAATGTGAACAGTACCTTGGAGCTGCAGGTCAGGCCAAGAACTGGCGTTACTTCAAACCAAGACTGACATACTTAAAGTTAAAGACTCATTTTACATGAGGCAAATCTTAAGCTTCTGTTGAGCCAAACAGCGTGTTTTTACCAGATTATATTCTTATGTCGTATTTGCTTGTCCTCTAAGCAGCACAAACACACCTGGAACAACGCATGCACACACACGCGTGTCACAATGACGCACAAAATGCACAGCGTCAGTTCCAGTACAGACGCAACTGAGAGGCCTAAATTCACCGGGCTAGGTCAGAAATATCCTACTCCTCGTTTTACTAAAACACGCTTATCTTTATTTGGCATTAGATACTGTTTTTTTAAAGCCTCTGATCAGAATAATAAAAATCATTTCACAAGACTATCTGCCACTATCAGTTCACAAGACACTCCCAGTTGATAAGACAGACCAAGACTATTTTCTCAAAAGGCCGTAAGAATTTTCAGAAACACACACAACATACAGAATGTAACAGAATGTAGCAAACATCCATTGTGCATACCCCGGGAAGCAGAGGGTACAAGGTAAGAGGTAACCACTCTGATCAAACACTAGTCCAATACAATTAGTTGAGGAACTGCAGGGTGAAATGGAAGGACCCTAAGGAAACCCATTCAGTGCAGGCAGAATGGATAAGCTCCCATTCTGTGTGGTTGGGAGGTGGGATTCAAACACACAACCTTCCCAGGCAGAATGGATAAGCTCCCATTCTGTGTGGTTGGGAGGTGGGATTCAAACACACAACCTTCCCAGGCAGAATGGATAAGCTCCCATTCTGTGTGGTTGGGAGGTGGGATTCAAACACACAACCTTCCCTTGTGAGGGAAGGGTGCTACCTACTGCGTAACCAGGCTTCCCATAAAAAACACATCCAAAAAAACTCAACACTAGCACTCAAATTAGAACTATACAAGTCGGAAGAGGACCTCCCTCCATCCTAATTTTGTTACATATCCAAAAGCTGCTAAACTATGCGGTTGGGCAGAAGGTGGTCACGTCCACAGCCCTCAGGAAGAACCACTAAGCTCACAGACAGGTAAGTTCATCTGTACCTAGGTCTCATTTGCTAGGGTCTCATTAGAGGGTAAAGCAAGTCAGGGGCTCACCAAATAAGAGTGAAATGTTTAGCATTTCCAGGGAATCAGAGTCCGAACACTACGCAGATCCCAGGGACACATGGGAATTTCCATGGGGCCACTCCATAGCATGATACTTGTTGAAAACAGCCTGCTCCAAGAACACAGAACGACTAAGGTCTGGATAAGGCACTCTCCCGAGATACAAACAGACAGCGAATTTATGTTAAACAGCTTAACACTATACATGCATGCTAAATGCTAAATCTCACGTGTAGGCATGGCCGGAAAACCAGACACAGCCTATGCAAGAGCACCCACATTCCGGCTTTGGGGTATTTTCTGGTCAGGCCGTCTATCAAAAAGGTGACATGCTCCCATGGGTTCTTTCACATGGCCCATTTTTTCCAGAAACCAGTAACTTCACACCACAGAAACTCTGCCCAAGAGTAGTTCCTTGGAGGCAGTTCTGGAACCCTTTTTTAGTTCCTACGCCAGACTAGGTACTTTTCCATTCAAATGCGAACTAGTGGGGAGGCACTTACAGTGAAACTTACCGACTGGTTGACCACAAGCACCAGCATTAACTTGGAAATGACACAGGGATAAGAGGGCGAAGCAGCGAAGCAAAAATTGAGCAGATGGAACTATTTTTGCACCCCAATTACATTTCATGCACAAATTAATACATTTTTTTGCTTGCACGTCCATAGTTTTGCATCAAAAAATTAGACTGATAACTGACTTCCTTCTTTACTTTTTATTCTGTGAAAAATAAAAGATTGATTTGCTAGCCAGATTTAAATAATTATAAAGATTGGAGCTTTCTACTTAAACTTGTACAGAAATGGCACTTCCTCCACCATCTTTCAGCTCCAATGGCTTTGTGGGGAAGGGTAGCATCCTCTGGTTGCACATTTCGGAATTTCACAGAATGTAGTGTAATCCGGGTACTCTTCGCGATTAACTGTTATTGTTAACAGACCACCAGCGCCCAGTGAGCAGCACATTGCTCAGGGCACCTCAGTGGTACCTTGCTGGTTGGGGATTCGAACCAACAACCCTACCTATTAGGCCACCACTTCCCTACATAACACTACATAAGCAAATATGCGATTCGGGATGCACCCTAATAAAGGTTCAGATAAGACACCAGCACACCATTAGAATGAGTAACCTGTCCATTTTCAGGCAAAATGGCTGGATGGGTTTTAAAAATGCCGGGGGGGGGGGGGGGGGAAACAAGGGGGGGGGTTAATGTTGCAAGAAAAAAAAAATGGACGCAGGTGGATTAAAA
>JAODKN010000044.1:10857147-10873316 GCA_026774425.1 Petrocephalus zakoni
CCCCCCCCCCCCCCCCCCCCCCCCCCCCCCCCCCCCCCCGCCCCCCCCCCCCCCCGCCCGGGGCGGGCGCCCCCCCCCCCCCGAAACCAAGGCTGGGATGTAATGATGCAAGTCTGAAGCTATGGGCGTATGTGGATTCTCATTCTGAATACTTCAGCTCCAGCAAACAGGAACAGCCGTGGCATTCCCAGCAAGCGCATGGCTTTTGGTTTCATGGCGGGAATTTACAGAGCTCATTTTTTCCATCTCTGCAGAAACGACACTTAGTTCTACAGCATGACCCTTAAGAGGAGCTTCAAAAGAAAGCAATTAGTTAGCCATGGTAGGACAAGAGTCAAAGGGGAATTAGCAGAGACACCAACTGCTTCTTGTTTTTAAATCATCTCTTCAGCAAATGCAGGGAAAAGGGGAGGAAACTGGTTATTGCCTTAAAACTGAACTATTTTACTGAATAAATCAATTAAAAATAATTAATCAACCAATTACTCCTTGTTAGTGGTGACCACATGCCTCTTATCATGCAATTGCTAGTTCATTCAACACAACATGGATAGAATGCATCCTGTGTTTAACTAAACAGTAAATAAAATTAATGTTGCAGCACACCAGCCAACGAAGGAGAATTACACAGCGGATGACGGCAGCCTTTTATTAATGGTCCAAAATGCACCAAACATAAGGTTCTGAAGGAAAAAGCAAAGAGCCGAGGGCACGTTACACACCATCTGGAAGAGGTTTGCAGGACAAGGCATCATCCAGGTCTCTGGCAGTGGCTGGGTCGATGGTGAAGATGCACTCCCATCTAAAAGGATAAATTGGCTTTTAGTGTCCCTACTGATACTGGGAATTTACCATGTGACCATTTAAGGAAAAGAGGTTTCATTCTTAAGGGTATTAAGGAATCCTAACACAATCCACAAAAACGCACCAATGGCATGGTGACTAAGACAAATGCTACAGCAATATTTAAAACATATTTAAATGCTTTTAAGAGGATAATTCCAAAGAAACTTGCATTTCAGGCTCTTCCTTTTAAAATCCTGATGTGAAACATGAACCAAATCGTCATTTTTTTATTTTTTTTAAAATTTTTACTACAGTCTCCTTGCAGGTATTCGTATCACAAACCATTCCCGATGATCATTTGTTCATTATTTGTTCTCAAACATATCAGAGAATCACGGTAAACCACAATGGCTACAAAACAATCCTTTTCAAATCACGTAAATGTACATTTCTAACTGAAAACAGGAGCAATTTTTTTCAATTTTCCAATGTAAAAAAGTTCACCGACTGACTTCACTGATTAGTAACCCCTTTGCAATAAGATAAAACACCAAACATTTGTGTTTAGTATCCCATCCCTTTTGGGGCCAATTGCAATAAATAGCAAAATGGCAAGAGCAGAACTGAATGAGTCAGTCAAAAAAATTATGGCACTTAATAAAAGGGAAATGTCTGTGCAGAAGATATGTGCATGTATGTTGAATGTTGCTTGTTAATGGACTTTTGTTATGAATCCAATAAATTTGCAATACTTCTACCGAATTAAGACTTTCTGTGCGTACCGTAGGTCTGGCGCTTAACGAAACTTTAAAAAAAAAAAAGTTACCCTTTCAATCTTGTTACTGTTGATGTTACTTTTGTCAGCTCTTTTTTATTGGCACGGAAAATAAGGAAGCCTACGGGACAATTCTAAATTCTATTTCAATTCTAATGTTTACAACAAAACATTGAAACCGAAGCTAAAATTAGAGATGGTATACGCACAAATTCACTGGCACCTCACACTTTATTATCACTCCTAAGAAATGCACCACGTTACGTACAAACGGCTGGCAGACTGTAAATTTCGTCTGGTGTGAAATCTCACCTTTATACATAGACCACCTCATGCTATTTAAAAATCCCATTGAGAAAAAGGTACAGCTTTTTTCCCCCCCATTAAAATTCACCGTGAGCACTGAACAGAACAAACGGTAATGGGGGGGTATGAACAGTTGTTGACATGCAAGAGAAAAGCACACAAACACAGAGGATGGCTTAGACCAAAAAGTCCCAAACACCCACCAGCCGTAAACAGGAATTTGCATCCTTCAGAAGGCAAAGAACACTGAAAATTTACACCCGGATCAATATTTAATGTCGAAAATCATAAAACACGTACAGGACTTCTCTACAATAAGTCTAGGAAGACTGACACTCCCTAGATAAAAGACATTTGAGACAATTCCGTCTCTGACGTCACCAGTAAAGAAGTGGACCCGTATAAATAATCTTCTCACACCTGGCTAGTGGGAGATCATGCGGAAACGGCGTCTAAAGAGCAATGGGACAGGCGCTTATCTCGCTATTCTACCTCACACAAGCTTTCAGAATTTCTCTTAATTCACCGTAGCTTGTGCGCTATGTCGTAAGAGCAAACCAGGAAAGGGGGTGTTGACATGAATGGAGGACGTGGGCAGGTATTCCGAAGGTTATCTTTCCTAGGCACAAGGCGGTAGAAATTCTTAAAAGAGCTGCGTGATAATCTGATCCTTAGTGATCACTTGTGTGGGTGGACACCCTGTGGCGTGACCCTGTACTGGCCTAAACAGCTGCAAGACGGATGGCTGGAGACCTATTCTGAGCTCCCAGTCCCATCTTGTTCTCCGCCATTCACTGCGCAATCAGCACATACACAGGACCTATTTTCTGTCCGGTATAAGGCCATTACTGTATAAGCTGGTAATTTATGACTGGGGAGTGGGGGGAGGGCAACATTTTTGTTTACCGAAGAACAGCATCAAGTCTAGTACACAACATTCCCACAAAGGCAAAACTCACCAGTTACAGTATGAAAACACAAGTGGTAAACAAGTCACCAGACATCCTGTAAGACTCAACGGTAAATCAAGTCACTGTAAGTGTCCGGTAAAACTGACAGCAAAACATTTTATGGTTTTACGGTTTCTGACAAACTGGCACACGCGCGTTCCCAGAAATTATTTCTCCAGCATTGATCCAAATTAAAACGGTATCACTACGGGAGAGAAGCACAGCGCAGCTGGATGGCACGGCTGTCCTCTGAAAGGTGGCAGGGCTAAAAGTAATCTCCACAGTAATAGGATTTTATTAGCGGTAGCCTGAATGTCATGCCAGTCATTTTTAATTTCTAAAGCATAATTTACACACACTGATTAGCCGAGCAAGTCTATTCCATTAAAAAAAAGTGTGTGTGTGTGTGTGTGGGGGGGGATGCATTAATTCTCTGGCAGCTAAGCAATTATTTCAAAACTGCCATGACCAGAGCTCACGTCATCTTGGCAGGAGGATAGCATTATTTAAAAAAGGTAATAAAATCGAATTTTGACAGCATAACACATATTCCATGACCTAGCTTATTTAACAGAACGGTGCATAGTCCTAAAGAAGGAGAGTTAATTAGCATAAGAGAAGCGACTGATCCGCATTGGGCCACAGAGCCATGCGGAACACACCTCGCCCAACACACTGCTTACTCACCGCAACCCTGGATGGGAAAAACAAACAGCTGAACATAAACTGTATTCACTAAAGTGCTTGTTTTAACACATTAAATACTAGAGACCTGAAACCAAGCCAATGCCTTCAAACAAACTCAGAAAAGAGCGACCAGTCAAGACCGATTTAAGTGCGAATTTCAGCCAAGTTCAGAAGGGGTGCTAAACAATCAAAATGCAACATAAACCAACAATCAGCCCTTTGCTCTCTGAGGAACCTCATCTTCTGAAATCCCGGGAAACATTTGCTCTGATTTAAATGCAAATCCAAGTCCAAAACTCATCTGTAACTCCAGCCCCTTGAGTTCTTCACTGACAAAAAAAGGAACAATAACACAACTACATTACAATAAGAAATGACCACATTTCTGTCTTAACTGGCATCAGCAGCACTTTCATGAACATTTTTAGAAGCAGCTAGCACACTGTCCTGTTTAATGCAAAAATTAGTTCACTTAAGCCAGATTAAAAAAAATAAAATCAGTGTCTTGCTATCCATTTTTTCCGTGTACATTGCACAATTTTCCAACAAACTTTATTGTTACCCTTAATAACCAAACTATGTCTTCTATTAAAAACAGATTTTTATCCATGTGTCACTTTCAGCCTCTATATTTGGCAGATACCATAACAGATTTTAACTGAAAGTATACACACTAAGGAAAGTATTCTCTTATGTAAGCAGACTGCACACTGACTACAAATCCCTAATCAATTAAACTTAAAAAGTAACATGCAGCAATGAATCAAGTTGTACAGTTCATTGGGCAGGAAGAAAAACTGTTGTATAACAGTCTAACTATAGTCAAAACATTTTAAAAATGCATGCATCCATTTCTGCATATAGAGGACTGAATTAAAGCAGCACAATATCATATTGTGATAACCACGATATATGCGCAATATATGCGGTGGTAAAATTTAAATTTATACAGATTATTCAGAAACTTTTGGGCATTACAATAAATTTCTCATTAATATTTTAGGCATACTAATGATCTGCTTATCAAACCGTAGTATGAAATGAAATGATTCTTCATTGATCCTTTATTGATACAGCACTGAAAAGCTGGCGTTTTAATGCCAGCCATCTAAAGCCACGTAATCACATTTGTAGGTCTGTCGATAGAACTCCGGGCAACACTGCCAATTTATTTGACACACACTATTCGTAGATAAGTTCTATTCGGCTATAGTTTATTCTGGGGTTATAGATATATTAAGCCCCCAAATTTTCAAATGATCGTTAAATCATGCAGGCCTAGATTGAATATTATCTTAAATCGGTTATAAGTTGGTGAAGGTGATCAATCGTCATTGTTGATGCACCACAGCACGTAATAACGAAATGTGTCCTTTGTTTTTAACCCATGTGACATCGTGACACAGCAGGGGGCAGCTACCTGAGCGCCTGGGGAACAGTGCTTGGGGACGGTACCTTGCTCAGGTTACCTCAGCAGTACTCGTGTGTCGGGGACTCGAACCTTTTTCGATTATGCGGTTGCATCCCTAACCACTACACCACCTGCCTAGTTATTGTATGCACCAGGGTATCGGCTGTTGTTCGCTCTCGTGACCCGTGTTAGACTCCAGGCCCAATGGGACCCTACACTGGATGAGTGGTTATGAAGGATGGATGGATGAGTGAATCGAGGAATGAATCAACAGATGAATCAATGGACGATTATTACACCAAATGTGTCTCATGAGCACCTTAAAAGCAGCCTGCCCTGCATCCTTTCAGTCTAAGGCTCCATTGTAAGCATGAACACATTCTACCACATTGGTTGTGCTGAAATTTAAATAGCAAAGCCTGTGAAAACCACATACACACACAGACTTAATTTGACTGCGAAATTTCAACATGAATGTAACCAACCACCAGCAGAGTCGCCTTGCATTAACGTTGTTGTGAGAACTGTAAACACCTTCCCCAGGGGACACTCGACTGGGAAGGCAACAGAAAACAGAGTTCCACTTCAAAAATAAACAAAACAAGAAAGGCTCTCCGGTCTCACAGCAGAACACCCCCAACCCAACCCAGAGTGATGAGATGTACATCTTCCAGAAGTACATCTTCCAGAAGGATGTCTCTAGACACACGTGGCAGCAATATTTATCTCCAGAGAATTAACAAACTTGGATCAACTCAACTAATCACAATTTCATGTAAATACAAATGGCAGATGTTTTTAATCAAAAACCCCTGTGCGACGAGGTCCAGTCAAGAACTAGAGCAGAATACAGCAGAAGCATCACTGCGTGGCTAAGACCCGAGACCCAAGACCCAACAGAAGGTGAGGCCACCTCAAGTCTCTCCTTTCCATGAACTCATCAGCCGGGATGGTCCACGGCAGGTCTTGGGGGAGACACTGCAGGACGTCCTCAGAGAATTCAGAGAAGTCCACGTCGTACTCCGTCAAGATGCCCTCTGTCTCTGGCTCAATCTCTCCGGCCAGGCCCAGACTCTTCACCAGCCGCCTTTGGGGATTAAATAACAGCGGTAATAACTTTCATGACAAGGCAAACAGAGCTTAATGGACTTCTGTGCAATTAGGAAATAGAAAGCATGTTCTATGAACTCCTTAATTCAACAGATGTTTCAAGAATCTCGTCAACTTGGACTGTCGATGTACACATGTATGCGTTATTCTGTTGTGTGCCCAACAGTGTCAAAAGATCATACGCAAAGATTTTGTGACTGTCAATAAAGTACATCTGGTCAAGTATCCTAAACTACAAAGTACAACAGCAACACCCAAGCTGCTGTAGATGCCCATAACCATTATGCAAAATGCTGATCAGCTCAGCTACACAGATTTAAACTTCAGTAATTTATTTACTTGATAAATCATACTGGTCTCTCTCTTCCTCTCAAACACTTAACAACATGCACATCATTACAAACACCCCACGTCCGCTGGTACACACCCAGTGCTACTGGAAGCAAAGGCTGTATCCAAGTGAGAGTGCAGTATTGCTCGCGTACATCTGAATGCTACAGCAGTGGGCCTAATGCGAAGATGCTCCCTACACCATTATAGCACCAGCAACTACCACCAGTCAGTACTGGACTGGACAGGGCTATGTTACACTGCTGGTATTTTTGCACTTTCAGCCAGCTTTAATGAGAGGGGTCTTTCCCACTCTGACCTCTCATTAAGGTGTTCTAACCCGCAGACCTGCCACTTTACATTTGGGTTTTATCGCACCATTTTCCGTGAACTCCAGACACTGCATTATGGAAAAATGCCAGGATGGTGACAGCGTGCTATTGGAGAGGCAGGCTGTTCCCACTGACGGAGAGATGTACCTTAGGAAGTGGCCACTTATTGCGTACCTGCACATACATGCGTGCACAAGTGCATCAAACAAACATCCAAATACTCACACAAATATCAATGCAGGTGGAACACTGAGGTGGAGAAAGAAAGCATTGCCCACCAATCCTCTCCCGCGCCTATGAGGTATGTTTTCAGTGCTAACTGTGGAGAGGCCTTCTACAATTTGCAAGTTGAATGACAAAGACAGCAATTTGTTTTAATTGCCTAGGTAATTATCACTTTTATGAATTTGCAGCACGGGCGTCACAATCACCAGAGGGTGCCCCTCCCCCTTCGAGAGCATTATTATAGGGCATTCTGCTCCAGCAATTAATGACACAGCGTTGGGGGTAATTGGCCGCTGTGATGGAATCCGAGCGACCCTCTGAATTACCTCTCTGAGTAGAACCAAAGTTTCACAACTGCCTCCACTTCCAGAAGCGAAACCCTCCAGTGCCCCCGCTGGACACGTTCCCAGTGAGGATCGCACCTCTGCGATGCGAGCCCTCACCCAGAGAGGTAAATCATCTGAATCGGGCAAGCGGCAACATCAAATGAGGCTTCTCTCTATTGGACGGGGCGGCGGTGGGGGTTTAGCTGGGAAGCCAGCCCCCCTTCTTCTCTCACCCCTCAGCGAAGGTGCTGTCCCCGGGCCAATCGATGATGCGGCAGATGAAGAGGATGCTGGCATAGTCGTCGGGCCTCACGGCGAAATCCGCGGGGCAGTCGGCCAGGGGCACGTTGACCCGTGGCACGCGGTGGTCCACGGGAGAGAACATGGCGAAGCTCTTATCTGGCAGGAATTTCAGGAAGCCGGTGGCGGCCCGGGAGTGCTTCTTCTGGGCGATGTACACCACCTACGAGGGAAGGGTAGGACGACACTGCTAAGCCCCTGGGCGGTGAGGTGAGAAGAGCATGTCAGGGAAGAGAACTGGGGCAAAGTGAGGAGACACCATTCGCACAGCACCACACAGCACGATGAAGGTGGCTCACCTTCCCTGTCCTCTGAAGGAGCTTGTCAGCTACACTTTTAGGGCCCGCCAAGCTGTGCGGACCTAAAAATACAACAAGAGTTCATTCAAAAGCATTTGGGGGGAAAAAAATGCATTAACTTTCTAGGCAAGTTTTCGAAATAAATCAAAATGTATCACTTCATAATATTTGCTTTTTGCCCAAGGAAGGGGTTTTAAAATTATTATTTAGGTATTTTCGAATTTAAAGAAAGTATAATAATACTGTAGAGTAGGGCTGCATGACATCACACTGCGATACGGATTAAATGGAGAATGCGGAATAATTAGCACGGCCTTAGATAACAGGTGAAACCCACTTTTCTGTACTACATGGTACTTTAGTTACGCCCACAATTTGGTAAGCAGATTAGGACGGATCATTGCGACGCCAATCAGTCAGTAATCTATAAATTTATGATTATTAAATTCAGTTAGTGGTGATTGTCAAATCCCCATCAATAAAGTCGTTAACTGCACTTCTTTGTGCATGTTTTAAATGGCCAGGGCTGGCTGTGGAATACAGTGCTGTCATTTACTTTTGTCTGTATTTTGAGACTTGTCTGGAATAGAGAAAATGTCTATACTGAATAGTTGCAGTCATATATTTGCAAACAGGGAAAGAAACCCCGTATTTGCATCTTCTTTTAACCAGACTCCAGCAGTTTTAATAACAGGGCTTGTGGCATCTCGCATCTGACTTGAAACAATGACTCCAACAATCCAACTACCATACAGACAATATCCCATAAAATCCTCTATTTGTCAGGAAGACGGGGGGAAAAAATTCTATGTTTTATGGATCAAGCATCACAACCAGAGGAAATTTTTACCTCCCAAAAACAGGACTATAAATTTCAGAGAAAGCAAACAGCACGCCGCAATGCGAATGAATGAAATCGCAGCTGGAACAGCCTGGCTGCACGGCTGCACACATGCGACACTCACGTGCCACATCTGGACCAGCAGCTGTTTGTAAATACGGTCACACCCCCACTTCTCCCCCTCCTCACTGCCAGTGAGACTGCATTCCATGGGCACCCGACCAACTGTCACCAGTGTGACCGTCCATGGGCGAGCCTTCACACGCTGTATCGTAGGCACAGCGGCGCCCCCTGCATACCTGCCCCGTAATGGCAGGAGCCACGTCAGCAGAAACCGGGCAGGACGGGTAACCCTGAGCTGGGAGTACCGGCGGGTACAAGGAATCGAACGCCGCGGGAAGGAACCAATGCGTTCACCTGACAGTGCAGTTCTGCAAATGAGTTCACATCTCCATCTGTTGGCGGGGGGGGTTGATTGGGAAAATATCATAATTCATAGAACGCTGTGGTGACAGGGGCCAGATTAATGAACATTTCAGCCGTCTTGACTGAATGAGGTTTAATCGCCCACCTTGGGCTTGAAGCACTACTGTCAGATACAGGCTGGGTTATTATTATTCCATCAACAGGACACAACTTGCGTTCCTTCTGCCCTTCCTATTTGTTGGATTACACATGACACCGTCTCGCGATTATAAACAAACACAACGCGTCGTCAAGCAAACCGATCCAAACAGACCCCGGGAGAGCTGAAAGTGCCGGGAGAAGCTGGCGAGGCACAGCGCTAGCCGCACAACTGCCACTTTCATCCGCGTGTTGGCTTCCGCTCCCGGGGCTCGATCCCCGCTCTGCGGCACGACGGGACGCGAGACGACGCAGCGCCCGGCGCTCGCGATTAATGAACCGAGCGCGGCATCCCGGGGGACCTGCACGCGGCACGTCCGGACGCAGCCGTCTCCGAGTCAGCTGAAACTGAGAGGATGATGATGGAGATAATGAGAGGAAGTTTTCATTCCCAAATACCCTCAACTCCAGTCTTTTTAAATCGCAGAAAATGGAAACATTCCCAGTAAGTGGCGAGTAGGACTGAAGGACCACACCTTCTACTAAACGCCAGCTAGCTCATCTGTACCGACTTCCTTCATATAAAATTAAACTAAAGGCATGTCTATGTTGTGGTTTATATGAGATGCAACTTTCAAAGTTAAAAAAGGCATTTTTCCTACACAAATGTAATTAGCCCATAAACCAGGGCACATAAATTATGCTTCCTGTGCTTATGGCTGGAGAGCAATCCCCTCGTTTCCCTGACTGGAAATCAGTAACAGCTACAGAAATTATTTCCACTTTCCCAAAGCAGGCTGGTGGGGTCAAGGCTGAGGTCAGAGTGATAATATTAAGTAACGACTGTCCACAAAAAGCTGGATGCCTTGACAAAAGAGATTTTAAACAAGATATAAAATATTCCATCCATTCATTCCCTACACCTGCTTGTCCTATGCACAGTTGTGGGGGTCCAGAGCCTATTCCGGAAGTTAGATGCATAAGGCAAGGAACGACCCAGCAAGGGCCACCAACCCATCGCAGGGACACAGAGAGAGAAAAACAGATTATCTGGCAACTCCAATTCACCTAAGGTACAAGGCAACAGTGCTAACCACTAAACCACCGTGCCACCCCCAAGTTATAGAATATTAGGGAACTAAAATCCTTTTTGGCCGTAAATGCAATGGTACCAAAAGCACAGGACGTCAGGTTGCCCACCTGCAGATGCCTGGAGATTCATCGTCTCCACCTTGGGAGCGAGTGCATCAGCGGAGGGTGCGCTGTCCTCGCCGTCGCTGTACTGTGCCTCCACAATGACGTCGGGGCTGGGCCTGCCTCTCCCCGGGGGCCGCTGGGCTGCGCCCCCCACGGACGGCTTTTCCGACTCGCCGACCCCCTCTCCGTCTGTGTCAGACTTAATCACCTGTGTGAGAGGTGGGGAGGCAGCAAGATATCGACTTTCCGGGGCGGCTTAGAGAACTTCTCAAATAAAACCAAAAACTGCTGAGGGTTCGCCCAAAGATTTCATAATTTCATATAATTACATAGAACAGCCTACTTAAAGGGAAACCTTTTCCCCAGGAAAACGACAGGAGTGCAACGACTGAGAAGCAGGTATCACATTCCAGACACTGCATACGTTTGTAACAGTTTCCTTAACTGCCCTTCTACTCAATTTGATGTCAAGGCAAGCAGGTCCATTTAGCAAAAAGTAAAATAAAATAAACCCTTCTGAAATGTGGTAGCACAGTCAACACCAGGCAGACTCTCAGGCACGTCTTAATGGGTACGACACGTAAGCACATAGACTGAGGAATGTGTAAAAACTGCAAAAAAGCTACAGCCTGTTAGGAAATGTTACATTTAAATCATTTTGCAAAGACAAAGGATCTCTTTTCCAATTTTTCCAACCTATCCCAATGTCATTTGTCAAAAACAACACAAAGTCAAGATTTCAACAGATTAGCCGAAAACATTGGTTAATTTCGCGTTTAATTAGATCATAGTCCCAAACCAGGCAGCAAAACAAAGTTTGAGAAAAAACGTTTTTCAGGTGATTAATAGAAAAATCCTGCAATAGTAAGCAGAAACCGGCCGTGGTAATTAATGCGAGGTCACTACTCATCTGGTCAGAGGGAATCCCAATACCAAGTCTGAAAAACGTAACAATAAAGATTTCTGTATTGTGATAACATTTTTCAATTTTTACTCTTCCGGAAACCGTACAGTACTGGAATGAAATTAACTAACCGGGCAGGTACTGAGCGTGTATTAGCTTTAGGCCTGGTTTTGGGATGTTGAAAGCTATTCTTTGATCGAGAGGTGAGTGGTAAGTGGAAATCCGACATGGATACTGTTTTTCTGATGCACCAGCATTCATCACGCTCAGCTACACTCACAGCTTCCCGAGTTATCCTGCCACAATTTGATGGAACTATTGCAAACTATTGCACTTGGGGCAGGCAGGTGATGTAATGGTTAGGGATACGACCTTGAAATCGAAAGATGGCCGGTTCGAGTCCCTGACCCGAAAGTACCACTGAGGGACCCAGAGCAAGGTACCGTCCCCAAGCACTGCTCATGGGTGCTCATGTAGCTGCCCCCTGCTGTGCCACAATGTCACATGGCTTAAAAGCAGAGGACACATTTTATTGATGCGCGCTGTGTGCTGTGGTGTGTCACCAATGACAGTTAATCACCTTTCACTTTCAAAAGGTTAACTTTCAGTGTCAAGTTTATCTAAGAGCAGGACATTTAAAATAGGGGGGGGGGGGGAACAGCTGTACACTTTTGAATTGCTTGTTTCATCCCTACAATTAGATTCTGGACCAGAACCAGTTAAAGACGACGTGCTAAACCAAAGCAGGCATTAATGTTCTTCCAGGAAGATGAGTCAAAAACACACTCACTAGAATCTCGGCAATCATGCGTCAAGGTTAGTTATAGAAGTGCAGCTGAAACAAACTGACTCACACTCAGCCTAAAGGAAATGATTGGCCAAAGGAAGGAAATTTACAAAATTATAATAATAATAATATATAATAATAATATCATGGGTCTGGTAGGGATGTCCTCCAATACTCCCCACTCCTCCTGCGTATCACGGCTCTTCCTGTACTGTGATGTACTGGCAAGTAATCAGTGCAGCCTATCTACTGTTGACCAGCAAGACCTTTTGAATAGCACTGCAGCATTACGTGGCAAGCTGCCCCGGTGAGATTACACATAGCAAGGGCTACTCCTAGCATCTGACCCAGCGGCCTCAGCACGGGCAGGGCAGAGGGCACGCGCAGGGCGCGGGCGTGACGACTGAGAAAGGGCTATCCCAGACGGAATCCGGCTATAAAACAATAGCAGGCAGGGCCGGGGGGGAGAATAATCCCCTTTGACTGTGCGAAGCATCGCACTGTCGGAAACATAAATAACTCTGGTAATAGTCATATTCATTTATTTTTTTTCCTTCCTAAAATCAAGAGACTTTTACCAGAATGAAAGTACTCTAGTAACTTTGAGCCTAGTCAAGAAAAAATACAGGGTAATGAAGTCAGAGTTTGTTCAGTGCAACCGACATCAAAACATATGTAAGTATACAGAGGATCATGGTTACGGGGCTACAACATTACAGTTGTTAAGATGAGACCGCAGAGCTTTCAGAAATAAATGAATACATTTAAAAAGCCTTTCAAAATAATTTGTTACACAATCTTAAGAGGTACCTGACATTCAGCAAACAAAAGCTGACATTTGAAGAAATCTGAAAGCAAGAATTAGGCCGCGATTTATGAGTGGCGGTTTAAATAAGTCAAAGGCGGAGAGTGCGACCGCTTGTTGCCGTTTGAATCCTTCCGTTTTCCTAAAGAAAGACCAGAAAAAACTAATCATTGAGTTGGCAAATTTCACCCTGATTACTGCCTTTCTTTTCTTGTGAAAGTGTAAATGCTTCCAGCTACAGTAGAGGAAGCCGCTGACGGTGGCCTGACTGTCCGCACCGACGCCCCCCCCCAAACTCAGCGGCTGAGAGGCACGCCTGCGGGCCCCCATTGTGTGCCTGTCAGGCCAGGACTACTCCCTGTGGGAAAGAACGGTCCTGAATCAGGATGACTTCCTCTGGGGTATCTCAGCCGATAGGCCTGCGTAAGCCCGCCTTCCTGCCCCACATCCTTGGAGACCATTATTATTATTGCTCCTTTGCTACTATTATTACTACAATAATTACCATTATTGACTGTGTCGCCATTAATAATTATCGCAATAAGGATACATAAGCTACACTGCTTGAACCCCCAATAATGATAAATAATATCAATAATAAAAATTATCGTCGTCAGGGTCAGCCAATTCATAAGTATGTTTTTCCCACGACTTTACGTCCCAGTTCAACTGAGGGCAAACCTCTGGGCCGCTCAGCGACACGAAGCCCCAGCGTCCACACGCACAACGCCAAACGCTAAGGCACAGTGCCTCTGCCCGGAATAATGAGAAGACATGGAGACATTGCTTTAATAACACAACACAACACAACATTATATCCATTACTAATACAGTACAGTCACTTGGAGCCGGACAAAGTTCTCTGTGCCTAGTTCTACGTGTGCCTTGCATCTACTCTGCATTCTGTAGCCATAGAGTATTGTGAAGTATTGTGGAGACCTTCAGCGGTTCATTCCGACCTGCGCTGTAGGCGAGCCCCTGTGTGTCACATCCTACCGTGCAGCGCCACACCTAACCGGGGCTGAGAGCAACGGTAACGCACAGAAAAGTGCTGATAAAAAGCAGACGGGCTTCTAGGAGAAAGGGAAAACAATGGGCCGGGACCACCACGAAGACGAACGGGGAGCTCTGAGGGAAAGCAGCACAGGGGAATACCGCGGTGTCACTCACAGCACGGGGTGGCGGGGCTTAATCACCGCTGTCCGAGCACATGACCCCGCGACCTCCCACGGCTTAATTACCATTACACAAGGACATCATTAGCCTTCCTATGACGACCGTATGAAGCAGGGCTGGACGCAAGTCAACGAGAAAAGCTACAATACCTTCCCATAATCCAAAGAAAATATCCAGGCTTTAAACAAGAAAACAAAAATTTTAAAAACGCATAAACAAGGCTGGCTGCTGTACTGCCATGAGATTCCACACACTCCATTTGCCGGATCGCTCCGTGTGACATTTAAGGTGGGCGCCCGGTTAATACGGCCCCCGGAACAAAGAGGACTTAGCTCTCTGGCATCTCATCCCTGCGCTGCATAATAGGTCATTACCTGCCGTTACCTTAATCACCGGTCAGGGGAAAACAGGTGCTGATTACTAAGCTAGAGAAAAGAAAGCAAAAGGCCATCATCTAACCTTAAAAGCCAACTCGACCTTTATAATCACCATGCGGACACTCAAAATCACTGATGTGCAATCCTACAGTGTGAATAGCTTTCATATTACATAATTACAAAAATTACTTTATTTTTCAAGTACCAGATTGTCAAAGACAACTTAATAATCAAAATCAAAGACATGTGATCGTGTGTTAAATGAAAAAAATAACTTCCTAAGAGATTCCCCCCCACGACACACACAAGCCTAAATGGAATAAAACTACATAGATGTAAAAACACACTTTAAAAAATTACAGACCAATTACCAATCCATTAGATGGCACAGACCATTTTGGTGATTAGGTATTCCAGCACTAAACATGAAATTTACCATTTCTGTTCAAACATCAAAGTAAATCATTGAAATTCAGCCTGCATAAGCTACAGCTAAAGTGTGTTAATACAGAAATTACACAACCCTATCAAGGTCATTACTTTGCATCAGTAATTATGGTAAAATTATCCCCTACACACAAGCACAATTTATTCTTGATTTTCACAGAAATTGCTAAACCTCAAAACTAGCCTCCACATCCCGTTTTTTTAGAGAATACGATGGTAAAGCTACGGTAAAACAAATCAATATGGCTGCGTTACAGGACATAAGGATACAGCACTGCATATTTTACGCCACCTGTCCGGCGTACATGGGATGGGCGTTAAACTCCACACACATCAATCAAGCCAGTGTGCACGCAGGTACCGATTAGCAAACATGAAATACCAGAACTTATCTCCACTAAGCCCATCACTTTAGTAAAATACAAATATTCTTCTTCTCCAGTCGTTGTACTATATTATTTTTTAAAAGCATGTCAAGATAATGCTTCTTTCCATTAAAAAAAATAAAAATATCTGAGCCCTGATGCTGATAAATGCAGATGCAATAAAAATGACTTGCGATCTGAGGGTTGGCAGCAAATTAAAGACCGTCGGTAATTAAGGGAGGCTACAGTAGTTTACATAATGTACTCTTCGTGCGTTTCCATCATCTGCTGGCCCCAGGCCTTCACTTCTCGTTTGACTCATTAAATAACCATCTTTTATGCAGTCAAAGGCTGCATCTCCTCTCAGAAAAGAGCAGATCATCTGAAACCTTGCAAATAGCAGCCCCGTGAGGCTCTCTTGCCCCCCCTCTCCAAGATGCCTACACACTCAGCCTTGGTTTGCAAATACAAACACGGCATCAAGACCAGAAGACAGACAGACTCAGCATTTCAAAAGCATAACTTCGCTTAAGTACTAACTGGAGGAGTCAATACCCACTTAGCTGGAGAATCGACAGTCAAACCAAAGACCTGGATGGACTAAAATAAGTGTCAAGGTCACCTTACCACACTGCTAAGTTTTTAAATTAAAATAATAACAATAACTGAAATCTGAGATCCCGAATCCCAAAAATAATTGCGACTGTTGACAAAACAGTGGTTATTAAAAGGGAAGGGTGAAAGGTAGGTATTGTTTGGGGCGATGAGATACCACCAGAGAGGGGGGGGTGGGGGGGGGGGCTCCACGCCGGGTGGCAGCGACGGCACGGAGACAAAGAGCGACGTGTCAGGAATGACAATCAGTCTCC
>JAODKN010000044.1:10883432-10896858 GCA_026774425.1 Petrocephalus zakoni
GCTCTAATTCATGCTAAAGGTGTTCTACCGGGCTGAGGTGAGGGCTCTGTGCAGGCCAGTCAAGTTCCTCCACACCAAACTCGGTCATCCATGCCTTTATAGACCTTGCTTTGTGCACTAGTACACAGTCATGATTGAAAAGGAATGGGCCATCCCCAAACCTGTTCCCACAAAGTTGGGAGCATGACACTGTCCAAAATGGCTTTGTATGCTGAAGCATTAAGAGTTATTTTCACTGGAACTAAGGGGCCAAGCCCAACCCCTGAAAAATGACCCCACACCATAATCCCCCCCCTCCACCAAACGTTACACTTGGCACAATGCAGTCAGGCAAGTACCGTTCTCCTGGCAAACACCAAACCCAAATTCTACCACATGGCCAGACAGAGAAGTGTGATTCGTCACTCCAGAGGACACGTCTCCACTGCTCTAGAGTCCCATGGCGGTGTGCTTCACACCACTGCATCTGACGCTTTGCATTGCACTTGGTGATGTAAGGCTTGGATGCAGCTGCTCGGCCATGGAAACCCACTCCATGAAGCTCTCTATGTGCTAATTTGAAGGCCACACAAAGTTTGGACGTCTGTAGCTATTGACTCTGCAGAAAGTTGACAACTTCCACACACTGTGCACCTCAGCATGCACTGTCCCCCTCTGTGATTTTACATGGCCTACCACTTTGTTCCCAATTGCTGCCACTTTGTTATAATACCACTAACAGTTGACCGTGGAATATTTAGTAGTGAGGAAATTTCACGAATGGACTTATTGCACAGGTGGCATCCTATCACAGTGCCACGCTTAAATACACTGAGCTCCTGAGAGAGATCCATTTTTTCGCAAGTGTTTGTAGAAGCACCTGTGGCCATGGAAGTGATTGGATCGCCTGAATTCAAAGATCTGAAGTGCTGTCCCAATCATTTTGGAAATATAGTGTAAATTCAGTACCTGAATGCTTAGATGGCAATGGCTCTCCACATAATTTTTTCATCATTACTGTTATACACATGAGTGGCATTAACTTTAATCTGATACAATATCTGGTTTATAAGAAATGTAATTATATTTCATACAGCATGCTTCAGACCAGCTGGGAAGCTGATGAGGCCTCTGTGAGTCAAACAATGACTGCAGCATCCGCTTCTCCATCTCGCTTGTTTTTAATGTCTATCACAGCTTTATATACTTTTCACAATGTAATAGTTACTTTCCTGCCTTTTTCTAAAAGCCTTGTAATTAGCTGTTCACACAGAACTCTCAAGTCACTGAGGACCAATGGATTGTTGCCCTCTATTATCCACGTGAGGGCAGTTGAAAATGGTAATAGTGTAACCTGTATTAATCACATCCACCAATTAATTTTGGAAGTACGAGAAGCAGTGACAAATTGCTTTTCGGTTTTACCTTGTGTTATTTTTTACTTAGCACTGAAATGAATCAGCATCTGTGTGATTCTCAATTTGGAATTGTGTCATACGAGTTTTCTCTTCAGATGTTTGGTAGGGATATTTTATTTCACGGGAAAAAAACAACTTCAGTGTATACGGTATTCGAACTAGTCATAAATACATTTTTAGCTCCAGTTTTGCATAATTCTCCATTATTAGTTGGCAGGCTTTTTAAACGAGTACTTTAGTTTACACACTGGAAGCATGTGTAATCCATCAAATCGATTCCTTCCCTTTCACATTGTTTTATAGGTCTTCAGGTAAAGCGTCGTTCTTTATTCATTCCCCAGAAAAAAATCACCGGCAACTGAGGCAGAAAATACTGCCGCTCCGTGTTCAAAAATGTTTCCTTCCAGAGACCATCTCTTTGCTTGACGCCATACAAATACATCGCATGCAATTATCTAACATCAACTTAACGTTACAGTTTTCACAAACTAATCTTTATATAGATACTCATTTTAAGGCACTAGATTACATACCATGCAAACTGACTTGGCAGTTGGTAAATCTGTTCACTTGTTGTGGACTAACACTGCCAAAATTCAATAGTGTAAGAGTCGCGCTAACGTTTTAAAACATTTTTATAGTTTTTTTAAACTAAATTCGTAATCACTTGAATTATTTTAAATCAGCTAACTTGTACACAGATTTGTTACTGAAATATTATTAAATGTCCAGACATATAATGGAAGCAATTATACCGAGCCCCAAATTGGATTTATCAATAGTTTATTGTAGTATTCTACGTCACTTGCATTTTTATCTAATAAAAAATGTTACGCTGTTTGTATTGATATTAATTGTTTTTTATAATTGGCAATTATATTTAATAAACGCTAATTATGGTGATGGCAAATAAATTCAGGTCTCGTTCAGCGTTTAATGTTGCTAGACTAATTATGGTATACAGCATTGGTGACAGTAATATAATTCAGCTTTTAGTAGGCTGCTGGCGTTCTAACGGGTATTGGGGAACAATAACTGCAGCCATTAGAAGAAGAAGAAGATGAAGACAACTGGAATATATTGCATTTTCTTGTCTTAATAACAATTAATACAACACAAACAGGTAATTTGCGGCTGTGTCATATTCTGTGGAACTGAAGGGGGTGCACACAATTACGAAGGTGTGTGACATCATCGCTGGGGGTTATAAATTCTTTAAATGGCGTATTACCGGGACAGACGGGCATTAGATTATATTGAGTCTGGAGACTTGGAAGTTGCTCAGAACAGTCAGTTTTAGAGGATTTAACTTTACGCGTAGCCGAGACGGCGCCTGAACGCAGGATGAACGCATCGCATCTTATAGTGTGTGGACTATTGTTTGCTTTAATTTCTTTTACAATTGAGGCAAAGTCCTTAACGGCGGCACAGGAAAAGGTAAGGGCGCGTTATTAAGGTTGTGTGTCTCTGTCTAAGAACGCCACGCCGTATGGATCTGGCAAGTTATTTGGCAGATACCAATACAGCTTAATGTCGGCAAGGAAGAAATGATTAAGAAGTCGTGTAATAAAACAGACGTGGTTTCTAAACGCCACCACGAAACATATAAAATACTTTACTTTATATTATGGATTCCGCTAAGTTTTTTTTTTTCCATAAATTTCCGTAATGCACCTGCAGCAGTTCTTAGTATCCTATTAGTACCCGTCTTTACCAACTGTACGACGTCCACGATCAATTAAGACACTTTGACCAGCGATGAAAATAACGCGTTATTCCGCTGCATTTTGGCACCCAGCATTAACGCAACCGCATTCTTCATTTCTGTCTCTTGACTTGTAGCTTTCCGCAGATCTTAATGTCAACTTTTAATTACCCATTCCCGGACTAAATATGGCATTAGACTGTTTAATGCAGTGCTTTTTATAACTGCTGCCATTGCAATTAGGAAGATGTCCATAACGCGCCGTGCATGGCACTGGCTACGTTCGGATTGGAATCAGATCACTGGCAGCGCTCCGTCTTGACCCGGTCTTTATGTCCAACGTCGCAGTCTCTCCGAAGTTTGCTGGGCGACGAGCTGTCCGAGTTCCTGGCGGCGGGGGAGCAGGAGCGGGATGCGGGGAGCGCGCAGTGGCGCCTGCTGCGGGACCTGCGGCTGCAGGCGCGCGCCAGAGGCGCGTGGTCCCGCACCCCCAGCGAGCAGAGCGTCACGCGCAAGCACAAAGCCGGCAGCAAAAAGGGGGCATCGTCCTCGCGGAACGGCTGCTTCGGCCACAAGATGGACCGGATAGGGACTCTGAGCGGCATGGGCTGCTAGAGGCGAGGCGGCCCTCCCTGCTGGTGAGTGCAGTCGCTCTATAGTCCATGCTTTACTTTTTATCTGAGTGACTGGCAGCTCTAAGAACAAATGGCACGGCTTTCCCCCAAATAAATGTCAGAAATGCAGACAATAACAAGCACATCTTCTGCTTGTTTCTTGTGCAGTTTGGAAAATCCGTACTATTCAGTTGGCCGCCCATTTGGGCTATTTTGAAAATACAGTTAAGGGTAAATATTAGGAGGTTGTACTGTAGGTTGGGCTGTTCGCATAATGTTGGGGGGAACTGCAGGGGGGAAATAAATGAATTGTTATGGATGCAAGTGGCTCCTAATGCTGAATATGGTGTCAGTAATAACCGAAAGTCAGAGATGGACGCACACAGAAAGGGGAGCGCCTTTGTTTGCGCGACATCAATCGTAGTGCATGTAATTGACTCTGACATCTTATAAAAGCACACAAATATAAGAACACACGCAGTGCTGACAACTTTCGCTGACTGCACGAACGTTTTGGCTGTGCAGGAATCGTCAGCCACTGGTCCAGTGACACAAACATTACATTTTGATGGACCAAAAATTTCAGAATGCATCTCATGACCGGGCTTGCTTCGTGCTGAAATGAACGTTTCCCTGAAATAGTCTTTGAGAGACCTCAGGGCGAACAGCCAAAAAAAAAAACCTGAAGTGTTTTAGACCAAATACACTTAAAAAATAAATTATATATATTATATATCTAGAGAGAGAGAGATACAGGCACATCATTTTTTGCGGGGTGGGGGGGAACCAGAATGCTGGTATTTCAGCTATTTGGCTAGTTTTGGCTTCTGTTGGGCAGATTTTAAGCCAGCCTTGGGCTGGAGAAATCTGCTGGACCTGGCAACACTGCTACTATTCATGTACAAGTTTGCAAGCTTCCAGGGAGACGACGCCATCACACTAGTGACGATTCACCTGCTGCTGTCACTATATAAAGCAATCACAGATGCAAAGTGGCGAATCTGGGCAGGTCGTTTCGCGTAATGCCGTTATTGGATTGATGACGAGGGACTGAGACTAATATATAGACTAAATAGAGACTTGTCATGGATAAAGGTGCCAGTAAAACTCTCTGCGTGTTAAAGGAACAGCGCGCACTGGTGCTTGGTTGGGGACCTGTGAACTAGCTACCGTGTGACGCAGCAAATGCCCACATGATAAACTGCGGCGATGTCATTTATTCTGAGAAGGAACATTTGCACCCTTGACAGCTTTAGTATGATTGGAGCGATTTTGGAAATAAGGGAACCGGGAGCCTAACATTGATTAAGCGCCTGAGTGCTGACAGAGCTGAGGTGGGATTATTAACCCATCTCAATCACTCATTGGTTTAAGCCACTTCCCATTGGTAACTTTACCAGGTCCCACTAGGTTAAAATGGGATATGACTGGCAGAGCTGAATATGACTGACAGTTACCTTCCCATATGATGCCTGACTCCCTTCACTGCTTAACATAGCTTCCCTTCTCCGTTGCAGAACGTCTTGACGGCCATTGGTTTGGAGCAACTTCGTTTTGGTCATCTTTTCTTTCACCCGAGAAAATTCGGAACCTCGAGAGCACCTTTTGGTACGAAGACGCATCAACAGAGTACGCAGAAAGGGGCATATGGACTAAGCTGGCCTGGCATGGCTGTCGAACCTAATGTAGTGGATGCCTGCATATACATGTTGTATTTATGTTTAAAAAATATTATTTATATGTTTATAAAAGAGGTATTTATATTTACTTTTTATTTATGTTATTTGAAATATATGACTTCTGCAGGTCAATTACTATTGTAATGTTTTTGTCTTTCAATTTTATTCTTATACCTATATTGCTGTAAATGTTTAAAAAAGTAAAAAAGGAAAAAAAAGTCAACGTGCACTTCAGTGGCTTCGCAGAACACGACAGACATTCGTTTGTAATCAAACCAGTTCTTTTGTTAATATTCTTTGAATATGTGCTCCCCATTGTTACGTTGTACAGTTGTTGAATATCAGTTGATTATTAATGCAATACTTAAGTACCGACTGTGTTTGTAGAATAACAAAACAAAGAAACAAACAAAACCAAACCAACGCTGATATTATACCAAGCTGCACGTGTCGTAGCTGCTGTGGACATTTTTTTGAAAATATGAATATATGTTACTTGAACGGTTTTCATTCAGATTTCTGGTATTCATGAAACAGAAAGCGATGTATGCGAGGCACGTGTGAGTATGCATATTCAGTATGCCAAAGGGTTCCCATAGGAAAATCTCTCTACAAAATTCTTATAAGCAGTGGATACCTACAGGTCAAAGTAAAACAGAAGTTTTTGTGCCGTGTCATGCTGGCGATGGCCTGTTTGACTGTGGAAAAGTGCCTTATGCGATTCATTAAAAATGACTTTTGCAAACAATTGCAGCATACAGAGGATCATGAATGTCAGCGTTTGCCCAAGCAGCATTCACTTGACTAGTGCTCATTCCAACAGGACATGCTGAATGAAGCCCCATGTTTGCAATCAGGAAAATACTAAAACAGATATTTGCAGTTACAGGTTAGAATGAGTTTTATAATTTGAAAATATTAAATATATCAATACTTAAATAGGTTGACACAGTTGTTTAATACTCCTTTTCAATAGATGCCTATTCAGTAAGGCGTCCTGGTGACCCAGGAATCTGAGGACAGTGGCAAGCGGACACCCTGGATCCCGGGGGGGTACATCCCTCAAAGGGCATCTCATAAGTGTGATATATCCACTCATGTGGCGCCAAATGAATACAAGCAGCATACTGACTGAAGTGGTTCAGGCACTGAATGGCAAAGCATTAGGATTCTGGTGTTCAGGTAGATCGCACTATGGACAATGTTGAGCTACCACTTCATTGAACTGGTATGTCTGGATTGTGAGAGGAGTCACACATGCCGACGGGGAGAATATACAATATACTTGCATACACATACCGCTGGAGGCGAGTATAGAGCAAAAAACCAGGGAGGTGTGAGGCCACATTTCATATGTTGGCCACTCATTTAGTAGCATATGAGTATTTAACTCATCTAGCTATGGTAAGACTGTATCTGAGTCACATTGATTGAGTATTTAACTCATCTAGCTATGGTAAGACTGTATCTGAGTCACATTGATTGATTGGCACCCCTGGATAACCATTCAGTCAACATATCACCATTAAGAATGTACTGGACCATGTTCCACTCATACTAATGCTTTCATACACAAATGTATAGCTGGGGCCCAGGGACAGACTGGCCATCGGGATGACTGGGAAATATCCTGGGGGGGCCCGTCTAATGAGGGCCACTCAGCGGCGAAATATACCAAAGGGTACCCACCCCAAGTCGGTGGCAAAATATCATGCTTGACGGCAAATTCCCCGGCTACCTTTTTTGTTGCCAATCTGTCCCTGCTGGGTCCTGTTCTTGGTATCGCTAAGTTAGTCCTGCTCACAATTAACCTATTTAAGTTAACCTATAACCTAATCAACCTGACAATTCTCAAGAGACAAGGCACTAAAAATCTATTTTTGAAAAACCTCCCTCCCGTTTAATCATTTGTGAGTAGCTATTTTGTACACTTGAGATCCATTATGAAAGTTTAACAAGTGACAGTCCACAGGTCATAGCTTTGATTTGGGGTCTTTGAAGTGGTCTCATGATGGTTCAAGGTAGCACTGTTGTGGAACACCTCCAGAGTCGGAGGCTTCTGTGTGGATGATCGATGTCTCTGAGTTGTCCATAGAATGTGAGTGTGTGCATGTATGTGCCCTGCGATGGACTGGCATCCTGTCCAGGGTCTACCCCAGCCTTGTACCCTAGGCTGCTCCAGGAAGTGGCTAGAAGATACAGGAAATGCCGTGATATAGTAATTAAATTAGTTACTGAAATAATGGGACCGCGAGCCTAAAAAGGTGTAAATACTGACCTCATGTGGCTGTGAAACGTAACGTTTTAATAATGTACTTATACTTTTGTATAAAGTTCTGGGGCTGACGATATCACCAGTATGTGAATGTTTAGCGAGTAATATTGCTATATATAGGTTAAATGTACCAGAAATAAACTATAGCGAATCAGAACTCATTATACATCAATAGGGTCTGCCAAGTTGGCAGTGTTTTGGTAGTCGTACTGATACAACGCAGTGCCGACAAATGCGGTGCGATTACTGCGCATGCGCACATCGCGGTAAAGAGGCTGACTCGATCCTTTATTAAAATAGCAAGTCATGGTGAAACCAGTTGTCTTGCATTCTTTTTTCTCTCCCTTTTCTGTGCCTCTTGCATTCACTTTCCACTAGTCCATGAAACAAGAGAATATATCACAATGGAATACGTATAACACAATCCCACATGAGACCCGTGTAGTGGTTCGGTAGGTAGTATTGCAGCTTCACAAATTGAGGGGCCTGGGTTCACCCACATAACATAATGCGTTTTCAGTAGTTAGCCAACCACACTGTCCGTCTTGCTTATCAAACATCTAAAGCCGCTCAGTGTCTGGCTTGAGAGGACAGGAGACCCTGTAGGAAAAACTGCTACACAACATACGTAGTAGCCAAAAGGGGGCGCTCTTTCCTCTAGAGCAGTTAAATACAAATGTCCCCGTGTAGTACGGGGGACACTATGCAGAGGCGGCTTGTCTTTGGATGGGTTGCTGACTCATGAGTCATTAAATACTTTAAAGCACTCACCAAAAGAGTTTGGGCGTTTGTTGTGCAAATTCACTCTCAGCTCTCAAATCCTCAGTTTAATAACTGTCTACATAATCACCTGCTGCATGCTCAAATTCCAGCAGGAGAAGCACAATGCGGAGAGGATCCATCACCACTGCTTATAATTATGCCCAGTTCTTCATTGCTGTAGTGACCTCCTGTTTTCAAAGGTGCCTGGGAACATTCTGGAAAACATCTAGAAACCTTTAGGATGGCTACCTGTCTTCCTTCTGCCATTAGGGAAACAATATTATGTTGATGATTAAATAGGCGTTTCTTTCTTGGCGTGACTTATGCCTAGAATAAGTAGTAAGAGAAAAGTCAGACCAGCTGGATCAGTGATAACATCCATCCATCCACGCATCCATCTTCAATTACTCCTTATTTGATACAGTGTCACACTGAATCTGGAGCCTGTACCAGGAGGCATAGGGCACAACGGGATGGAGACCCAGGATGCAACGCCAGTCCAGTGGGACCTTTAAAATCTATTATGTAATGAGGCAAACCTGCCACATGAGCACTCAGATCAGCCTCCAAAATGTAATTTGCTATCACATAAAATAGAATTATATACAATGTTTCAATTGTATGTAATTTCAAGTTTTAACAATGAACTTAAAACGAAGTTCCTAACTGATCTAAAAAGTCTGGATTTCATATTTTCCCGATTTGTGATCTGCAATATTTTAAAGTTCTTTTTGTCAAAAAGGAAGATACATAAACACTTTCAGCCAAATATTTATTTTACTTTCGATAAAAAAAGAATCTAGGTACATCTGTAATAAATCTAAAAGTTGCTTCTGAAAATAAAGTAAATTAGACTTAAAACTAATAAATAATCCAGGAGAAAACAGGACCAGATGAAGGTCGGTTTCACTTTCTGAATGAAGAAAAGAAACTTATAGCGATATGGTTGGCATCTTATTTTCCTATGTGGGTCATCTTTTCCCCCAGCTTTATTCTCAGAACAATTCCTTTTCCTGTGTATCCTATCAGAAATCAAATGCCCTATTTCCCCAACACACCTGTTTGTCCTCGCTAGAAACAGGACCCCACAGTTCTCAAGCTTACCTTATTGGTTAACAGTGTGAAGGAGTACAACTGTATTTCTGAATTCTGCAGCATTTTGTACTTCTTTGGACCTGCATAAAATTCAGTAATGCGAAATAGCTTTCAAAATGACCTCACAAAGCCTGATGTCTAAGGTACCAAACATGATTAAGAACTGCATTCCAAACCTTTTAAATTATTGGCACATTTCATATAAATATGGGAGCTGTCTAAAATCACAAGACAAGTGCATTAGATCATCAATTAATCCAGCAAAATATACACGCAATAACATAAGCACCTCCCTAAGTTAAAAAAAAGCAATTGCTTATGTATGAGTCTTCATGTGTGCTCATAAACATTAGAAATAAAAAATGCCTATACATTTTGGGGTAACACCAATGAGGTAGAAACACTGTATCTAACATCACCAATTCGATCTAAATACATGATTAGGACCTGCCTTAGACATGTCTGTCTTTAAATGACTTAATCCATGTCCATCCTTTTCTCTTCACAGTGCTGCGTACCAAATGCGTGTCTTCTACTCTCGGCTCTGGTATCTGCAGCTATTTGACCTCATATTTTTGGGTGCAAACAAGTTTGCTGTTGACCCGCTTCCACATCTTGATGAGGTCTCGAGGGAGCAGTTTATGGACCACGATCATGCTCTTGAAGAAGCACGGCTCTTTGTTCAACTTGCTCTTCTTATCCTTCACCAGGCCGAAGGTCTTGAAGGCATGGTGCTTGATGGGCCTGACGCGGAGCCGTGCCAGGCACATGCCCAGGAACACATCATCGATGGGGTATAGCTCCACGCTTTTGGAGGCTTCGAAGAGCTTCCTGGCCAGTGAACCATCCATCACAAAGCCGCCACCACCAGCATATGGAGGATAGTGTGAATTGTTATATAGTTCTCTAGGGATGTAATATTTATTAGTCTTTTTACGAATAGGCCTTGCCATAAACATAACATCTCCTGCAAAGAGGTTCTCAGAAGGACTTTCTTTAAGGTACTCAATAATATTGGGGATGTTAACAAAGACATCATCATCCCCTTTGAAAACATACTGGACTTTCCTGCAATATTTGGAAAACCACTTCAGGAAGTGAGTTTCCTTTAGGGTGAGGTTATAGAAGCTATCCAGAAAGTCCCATTGCAATATATCTTTGAAGATATGATCCTCATACTCCAGCAATTTCTGGTGGTTGACCATCTCCTCCTCATTGGATGCAGCACCCAGGAGGAACACTGTTTTGATCTTCTTGCCATCAATCTCCTGTTCCTGACCCCATGTCTTCCGGATCATCTCCCTACGGTCATGCTGGGTGATGATGGATTTGATAACAATTAGCAGATGGATGTCTTCCTCACATTTCTCAGGGTGGTTCATGGTCATTGGAAAAAACCTGCAGTGCCTGTATTGCACATAACGCTGGAATTTGGGTTCCATGACTTGAAACCATTTGGTGGTGATAACGCTGTGATTTGGTGAGCACTTTGATGTGGAGATGCCCCACTCTCTGGACACTTTCTTTACATTTTTGCGTGGGGAGGCCAATCCCATGTCCTTTCCATCAGGGCCTAACAGCTGCTCGATCTTTGACAGCAGTCCCCGGTTTAAGGCTGGCTTTCTGGGGCCATGGTTCTGTAATCCCCTACCCTTCATTTGAAAGATGTCTTGAAAGACATCTATGCTGAAGTCAGACATCTGGACCACAGTCAGCATGATCACAGCCAGGAAGATCAAGGCGAGTCTCTTCAGAAGCTTCATCTTCCTCCTATAAGGCACATTACAGACAAACAGAGCATGACGCCAAATATATTGATCTTAATTTGGTTATTTCCGTACAACAGAAACTCATCAAAACAATTACAAAACAATTATGCAGATAGGTTTCACTGGAAAATATAATATGTGTCGTATTCAGGTACGGATAATCGACTATGATTTTTTATGTGAATACTTCCGGGAAGTAAAATATTGTATCGCATAAATTCGTACTAAAATCCTTGTAAATGTATACGTTCTAGAGAAACGATTTATTGACGACCGTTTTGTTTTATACTGTCCAATTGGTCGTTAAATGCAGGTATTAAATGGGGATAAAATGTACAAAGGTTTTGTTTAAAATATATATATGTCACGCTATAGTGACAAGTCACAGAAAAAGAAACAGCGTCAATTTCTTTGAGGATTAAGATTAATTTACCCTTCTGCATTAGAATTTGGACTAGAAACTGGGAAATAAGATCTCAAAATCTTAAATTGTCCAATATAATTGGTGCGAGACTATTTTCATAAAGAAAGAAAAGTCACAGCATCATTTATATTAAACGGTTCAGATGTCTTTATTACTCAAATAAATCAACGTTACTTACGTAATATATAAAGAAAAAACGATTACGCTAATATCAATCGATGAAAAAGTTTTTGTTATTAACACTGAATTTCTTCAAGTTGTGTTATATTGCACATTAATGAAAATATAGTTCATCACACAGGTACTTACATTTCAGTTGATACAGGAAACCAGGCGTATCGATCTGTAGTATTGCCAACGTGTTTGCAGTCTTTACCAGTTTAAAGGAGTTTACCTCAAACATATCGGGACGGCTGTAGGTTCTCGTTCAAACAGCACCTCCCATAGGCGTACTATCTTAATATTTATGATCACCTACAGCGTTATTATACAGGATTAGCCTGCCTCTCCTTAATTTAAACGCAAGTTAATAGATAATTTGACCTCTTCACACCTGTCTCGTGGTTAGAGTGAGGTGATTTATAAAAGAAGTTATGATCGAGTTATGCATGTGATGGTCCTATTATTAATCGGACAGTCTCGTCTCGCTGCCAGACTGACGATTTAACACCTGGAACGTTTTACAAAGCAAGGACATCCATCCAGTACGTATGCAATGGCAAAGGAAGCTAGGGCTCCACAACTAATTTCTCCTTGCTCTTTGAGTATAGTTCTTAGTTCTTAATAGCTGATATTTTAGTTTTGTATAATTAATGATAGTAATAATACCACATAGCCACTCAGAATGAACGATGCAACAGGACCGATAGGTATGGGTGATTCAGAAAAATCATCTGGCTAAGCAGCTCGGCTCACATGTTGGGCATCCGAAAGCGTGCGATCTCGTGGTCAAAATCTGCTCCATCTCGTGGAACGAGAAATACAAGCGAGCATTTGACCGCTGTAAAACAAAAAAGTCTTTGTCGGGTTAAATAGCAGAATTTTGAATTAAATGCAAGCTGATCCTTGGTGTTACCTAATACTGGGGGAGATTGAGAAATGACGCACTTTGACTCATGTTGACCCGGAGGAGGCCTACCTAAACAAATAACCGGTTGTGAAAATAAACTTTAAGTGTTAAGTCCTAAGTTTGTTAGTACACTTCAAAGGATGGCGTTTCTTCCAAGAAATTGCCTATTTAAAATGAAGAAAAATCTGATGTGCTGCTGTCTCTAATGTGCGAGCCAAAGCTCTGGAATTACATGTAGAATTACATAAATGTGACGTCCACAAGGTGGCAGTGTATAGGTGTTATACGGTAAGTGTACAGTAAGTATACCGCGCGGGTGTGCAAACCGTTTCGTATCAATGACAGTGAACAGAAATAAAGATGTTCCTAGATACTGATGAGATCTAGACTTGTATTTATATGTACATTCTAAGTGTTAGGTGGGAAAGCCATATGTAGAATGTTTAAAACAGCTCTTCTGATATTTGGAGTTCATGTTTTATAAAAGAGTACTAAAATACTGAAGTCCTACATGTCTAAACAGCAACCTATGAAAGCAGCAGGGGACAGAAATGAAAGCATTAAGTCATCAAGAGATGGGTTATAAACACATTCTGGGATGTTCTGCTGTGGTTGTCCATTTTTTATTATCTGGATT
>JAODKN010000044.1:10927882-10944265 GCA_026774425.1 Petrocephalus zakoni
CACATTTGGAACCCCCCCCACCCCCCCAAGCAAGAATATCTTCATTGTACTCCAGCATCAAATGAAACCTAATAATAGCAATTATGTGGTACAACTTTTTTTGTGTTATATATTTCTTTTAATACTGGACAGAAAGGCCTTTGGGGATCCCCTTGGATGTGCCTGAATATAAACAGTAACCTGAGGTACAGAACTCAAGACTTCGAAATAATTCATACTCTGAAAAAAAAGTGAATGTCAACTTCCAACAAGCTAGGAGATAACAGAAGGTTCAAAAGGTCATAACGCTGTAATTGAATCGTTTAATGACGCGAACGGGTTAGTGCTGGGTCTGTCTGCCCCGTGGATCAGCAACAGACGTCTACAGACGTGCTACATTTTTGTTTTTATGTCATTAAATGATGATATGTTAAGCCTGTTGAGAATTCATAATGAACAATCATCTTTTTGCACTGGACACGCCCCTATCTTTCATTTTATTATGATATTTAATTAATTTATTTTTTTGGTTTAGAACAATACATACTGTAGTTGTTAAAAAAAAAAACGAATTAATGAAGGCATTATAAGTACAGTAAGGGCGCGGCCTGTATCCCTTGTACCGAAATCATTTACAGTTCTAACTGTACACCACATAGAATTTTCTTTAAAAAATCGTGCATATTATTAACACAGTATATTCACAGCTTCACACTTCAATGTGTAATTTCACGGAAATTCTGGTCGATTTATTTTCCCTCCTTACCCTTAAGAGACATTTACCAAGAATAGCATTAGGTGTGACATGTCAGTTAATGTTATACTGTAGAAAAAATTCGGAGTGGAAAAAAGCCTGAAGGCTCAAGAGAGAGGGAACAAAAAAACGCCTAGGCTATGGACTGGAGAGGAGCTCGCTGGAGCATACTGACCTCTCCCGGTTTGGAAATGAGAAGACTGGAGCTGGAGATGGTTGGATTGTGTGATGGACGCCCAGTGACAGTCAGCAGTAAACACAGCGGCATACGACCAGCGACGGCCTTGAAGAAAAGCACAGCTACTGTCTTCAGTATCCAACCACGGGAATTCATTTCCCACCCAAGGACGGCACGTCGCTATTAGAGACGGCACCTGGGGCAATATTTATCAACTGCACTTTATAGTGCACTTGTTCTGGGGGGTGGCGGGTGAAAGTAAAACAGCTGTCAGTTCTGGTTACAGAACTAGTGAGATATAAAACAGAAAGCAGTTTGAATTGTCCAGAAACACAGACACACATTCTGTGCGTTGTATTAAAGGAAGCCTGTGAACATTTTTATCTCCCCAGCACTGAAACCGACACCCCTTAGGAGCGAAACTGGATGTGGAAGAAATGACACTTTCCTAGCCGGAGGACTTACAACCCCATTTACAAAAGTGTTGGGACACTGTGAAGAATGTAAATGAAAACAGACTGCAATGATTTACAAATCATATAAACCCGCGTTTAACTGGAAATAGAACAAAAACAACATATCCAATGTTGAAACAGAAATGTTATTGTTTTATTACAAATATACCCCAAACGGTTGAGCAGTTAAAATCCTGTATCAACAACATTTCATTTTCAAAACTCTGGGGCCAGCAGTATTGAGAAAGTTACTCACAAAAAAGTAATCCGTTATATAGACAAGTTCAAGTCCAGAAAGTACAAATCCAGACCAAGATTTTATTTCAACCAACCAGCGAAATACTCTGTGACTGCAACTCTTTATACTGAATTGGTTGGTTGAAACAACTGGTCTCCTCAGTTCCCAAATGTTAATAGTGCGTTGTTAAAAGAGGAGGTGATGCAGCACAGGGGTAAACATGCCCCTGTCCCATGTAATGTAAGTTTAATAGGTGAAATGTTCATACTAAAACATCTGCATTGACGAGATGCATTGCACTGATGGTGGAGCATTTCCTGTTGCTAACTGGCCTACTTTACCTGCCAGGTGTCCTACTCTCCCAGCAACAGCATCGCTATCCTTCTCTCAGCTGGAATGGATAGAAGGAGTGGCTGAGAGAGCTTTAAGGGGAAGGTGCCATGAGACAAACAGCATGTGCCGTGCTCATTAGCGCTTTGCTCTTTCGTTAAGTCTCCCAGCCTTAAAGGGCAAGCAAGGAGGCATCCGGTGAACGTATGCGACCTAGCATATCCTGGAAGGTAGCCGGCACGTCAAGAAGAGTGATCGTTACGATGGTAATGGCCTCGCTGTCCGTCTTCGACTGCGCGGTAGATCTCAGCCTCCCAATATAGGACCTGACAGACCTTTCACCTACTGTCAATGTGCTCCGCGGCAAAGCGGCAACCCTCAGCTGGAAGGTAATGAGGCCGGAACGGCCCGGACGGATCCCTCATCGCCAGCCCGTCAGGCGCTGGGGCCAGACCGAGCCTGGTTTAATTAATACCCGCTCACGGGCAGTAGGGTGGTGAGAAATACGAGCTGGGGCTGCATGATTTAATTACTGCTGGTGGACAGGTGACCTTCACAGGGAGCTGCCGTGTGGACAAGTGGAGAAGGTCAGGACGATGGTGGCATGACGGATGGGAGCCTGCCTGGCCTGGGGAATTATGGGATTCCTGTCCCACCTCAGCTACTCTCAGTTTTATTGATACATATTGATATACATGCATATGTTGTGCTACCCAAATAGTCATTATTTGACTCAGAATTCCAGTCACTTGCTTTTATGATACATTATGCCACAAGTGCAAAGACACCATTTATCATATTTGACTCATTATGATGCTGACAGACCGATGGGGAACCATTTATCTTAAGCTCGATAACTCGAAATCGTGATTTGCCTGCTGTCTTACCCTCAACAGTCGGGACCAGGTTTACCTGGAACCATTTTCAGCTGAAAACACAGACCCCAGCTAGTTCAGTTCCACGACAGGATTAGATTAAAGGCTTGATGGTCTTTGAGCTTGTGTAGCCTAACCAGATCCTACTTTGCATCAACTGATGGTTATAAACCAAATGAAAGTGCAGGGTGTTCTGGGTAATATCATCAAGCTTTACTCCCGCTGCTTGACCAAGGTTTTTCTGTGGACCTTGAATAGACTGTATGTACTGTATATAGACCACCATGGCAAGGACTGTGGGGTATCTATACTGGGAGCCAATCAAGATTCTCAGATTTTTCTAAATTTAAAACGAAAGGGAAAATCACGTATTTCATACGTTCAATTTTGCATTATAGTGATTTGGAAGTAAAAATATGAAAAATTAATTAAAGAGAAGGGGAGAATAAAATTTATGGTCTCCGAATGTATCCAACTGGTTTCCAGTAGTGAGTTGTAGAGAAATTAAAATCACTCCCAAGCGCTCCATACTTCTGACTTCCTGACGTAAATGAAACTGGCACACGCAACTTTAAAATGCGTAATCGGACCCTGCCGAAACACACCATTGAGAGAGGCTGTCTCTATAAATTAAACTGATTTTGAAAATTACTGCTTAATGTTTGTGTATAATTGTTTTCTCCAAACTTTAGATATTCTGTCCAATTATATTCCGGAAGTCAGAGACAACGCTTGTCAGTGATTCCCTCTGGAAAATCTCCGTTTGGATCTACATGACGATAATTTAAAAAGCTATGACGATTGTTTGATTGATGCATTGAACACGCAAGGGAAGGATCAAGAATGCATGTCCTACTGAATTTTAATCAGAGGTGTAAACATGATTCACACTGCATGTACATGAATGAGAGTCTGGCATCTGTGTGACTGTGTAACAGCCGGAATTATAATCAGCAGGTCTTACGTACTTTTCTCAAATGGAGGCTTGAATTTTCCATCAGATGTGGGCCACAGTGAGGACGCCCCCCACCCCCACCCTCCAAGTAATAATGTAGCCTTGTGGGAAATTAATTTTCCACTTTCATTGCTTATTGTTATATGAAAAGTCTTCATAAACAGATTCCCTGCACAGCACGTTTTCCCTCAAGCTGTGTGTCATAAACAAAAACAGGACAGAGGTAGCTCTTGTCGCTACCCCATCATTTCAATGACCTTTGATCTACTTGTCAATTTTCAGGCTGAACTGACCCAGATGAAGTGTGTCGTTTGACGGTAACAATAGGCAGCCCTCAAGGCACTCAAAAACAGCAGCAACAACAACAATCCAGTTCCAGAAGAAGTTAGTTGACACTTATTTTCTGCTTGCCCAGGACAGGGTCATTCTCAGAGGCAGGGAACACCTGGAGAGGAAGTCAGTCCATAGCCCACACACTAGGCAGAGCTGCCTGCTGAGCCGTAGGCTGCCTTTAAATAATGTACTTTGGAAATAGTTGTAGTTGCTTACCTGAAACTTTGGGCGTTCCACAAGACCAAGAACGCAAATATCGTACTCGTGGTCTTGGCAAGAGCAGTCTTGCCCATTTGTCTCCCAAGAATGAACTCGGGGTGTAATGAATCATGGGATTGGTCTCGGTTGGCGATGATACAACAGATGTATCCTTGATATTTGGGGCGGGGCAAAAGCGACAACCGTGGGAGTGTGGCTGCGTCAGGGCGAGGGCGGGGCTTGTTTTTTCACACTTCTGCCCTCTTGTGCGTAAGCGGTGTTCCGAAAACTGCAATTTGCGACTTGAATCCTGATAGTTTTCGAACAACTCTGACAAGCATTTAATGACATAAGCATTTAAGGCTGAATCGCAAGCTGGCATCACACCGTTCCTGGCGCTCTACCCAACAGCCCATGTTCTGTTTCGCTTTTCAATGAATGTTCTTTATGCTCTTAACAGAAGCTGAAAGGTCTTGTACTTCGGGTTTTATGCTGTATTGCATTTTCTCTTGGCCGGAACAATATCCCCACTGAACCATCAAGTGCCTTTGTAGTGTTTCATGAACAATGAGATCAGCATGAACATTTTCTTCCCAGAACAAAACAGGTTGTGCAATTGAACTGAACTCAGTCCTGTTTGGAGGCTGAACGATCATCCACGAAATATGTTTCAACACTGTTTGTGTGGGTTACGTATATATTACATTGTGGGAGCCAAATGTCCCCACAATGCAATAAAAACCTATTATTTGGATGTTGTATGGACCTCAAGGGAAACTCAATTTTATAAAAATCTTTGAATGCAATCAAAAAACTAAAAATTCCAAGTCATTTTGTTTGGCTACTTATGGTTAAGGTTAGTGTTGGGTAGGGGTTAAGGGTGTCATATTTGGGCATAAAGTCATGAGGTCACAGAAATGAATGGATACGAATACAAACGTGTGTGCATGCCCCCATATGGACGACAAACTTTGGAAAACAGACCATGTGATATCATGTTTAATTTGTTCATCTGCCATGTTATGGAAGTTCCGGACTGGAACTTGAACTTGAATGAAAAGTGCCCTTAATGCATGTGTCCGGTTGAAGACGCAATACCATTCAACCAGAGGTGGGAAATCCAGGTCTAAGGAGTAAAAATCCAGACCAGGATTTTGTTTCAACCAACCCGTTGAGTATTAAGAGTCTCAATCAATTAAGAGTCACAACTAGTTGGTTGAAACAAAATCCTGGATTTGTACTCTTTGGACCTGGATTACCCACCTCAGTATTCAACAAACGCAGGACCATTTGTCGATGTTCTTCCTGTACAATTACACAACTTACACAAAAGCAAATGAAAAAGCATTTTGTCGATATAAAACGTATTAATGTGATTTATAATGTGATTTTTATAATATTATATTTTTAATAGTGCTTGTCACAGAGCCACGTGGAACACAGCGAGGTCCATTTGGTTCCAGCGGCTCCCCGTTGTCGGCAGGTTTACCCAAATATATGGCTGAGCACAATGTGAATCAGGATGCCTCTCTCTTCATCTCCACCAATCTGCCAGCCTCTTTTAAAAAGTGCACAGAGGCCCCGTTGCCATGGAAATCAAACCTATCACACTCGTTCCAGCAATAAACAGACCCTGAAGCATGGGGACGTGACATAGTGGCAGGATTTAAATTTGAGGCACACGGTTTGACAATGTTACCCCAATTTTCTCTGAGTGGCTTATTTATTTCTCGGTGGTTTGTGTTGTGATCAACAATACGTATAGCTAACTCTTCCTAGCAATAGGCTAACTCTTCCTAGCAATAGGCTAACTCTTCCAGTTGCTAGTGTCCAGCTACGCTCTTCTATGACCTAAGCAGTAGTGTTCCAATAATCGGGTCACTGTATTCCTGGACATTGTGATCTCTGCCCATAACACAGGTGTAAAAATACTAGGCGGGTTCAACTGAAGGAAGTCTTTAAGCCAAAGGGCATCTATAAACAGGGCTGTTGTTGCTGAGCGTCCCTTGGGCCAATGTGCTTCCTCCATCAATGAAATTGTTCACCGCACTGATCGCCTCGGTCAGGTCTGGAACGGGGTAGCAGGTGGCTTGTTGCTATATCTGAACAGGCCAGACAAGGGGAAGGCAAGCCAGTCTATTTAAGGCTCCCATTTAAAGCCACGCTTTCCCGTGGACACCGTGTCACAGGCGGCCTGATGAATCCGGCGTGGTGGGGGTGCCGTCTAAGTATACACTGTTGCATAAGGCTGTTCCGGATCCGGTGCGGTGACTTCAGTGAAATCGCATTTCCTAGATGAGCAGAACGTGGTGGTTTGGTGAAAGTGTGGCTGTGGTGCTCTGAATGTGTGCGTGAATATTAGAACAATCCGAAGCCCTGAATGACGGATGGAGAACTTTAAATAAAGATTATACAAATTCCTTTCTCATCAGGTATGGCAGAGTATAAAGCTCTTTTTTTATTTTATTTTATTTAAGATTAAAAAAAAATCCGCTTAACAAATCGGTTCACCTGCAATGGGTTGGAGCTTAATCCTGGGTTATTTCCTGCCTTGCACCCATACTTTCCAGGATAGGCTTTGGGCCCCCCTGTAGGATAAGTGAGTGTAGAAAATGGATGGATGGATGGATGGATGGATGGGAAATAGATTTAATATGGTCTAAGAAAGGAATTTAATTGACTAGTTTTTATTGATATTTCCCATATTTTTGAGTGTGTGGCCTATGCTTGTGATTGTAGGCTGTCTGGCTGGAGCCCTGGCCTTGATGGAACAGTAAACACTTCTCTTGGGGCCTTAACCTAACAAAAATGCTCCTGGGTGCTGGAGAAATTGCCTTACAGATGTACTTGATCAAATAAAGGATTAAACTAATTCAACTAATAGTCTGCTGTGGGAAGGATATAGCAGTTAAATAATAGCAGGCCTCTTCAGATACAGTGACATCGACAATTTTGTTATTCTCAGTTAGCACAACAGTGAAAACAGGCTGCTTCGGGTTTTGGAACAAGCGAGCCCTGGGAAATGCAAAAGGGCAGGTCTGGTCAATGTGCCCATCGAGCTCCCACAATGCATTGCACCAAAGCAGCTCGGCCATGACACGCCGCGATCTTTTGCACATTCCTTCACCTACCAGGTGTGACTGCGGAAGTAAGAGTGCCCGAGGGGGGAAAAGGTATTGGGGGGTGGGGGGTCAGGGCAGGAAGCTGGCTGCCGTTGGTGGGTTTCCCCAGGGCCGTCCCACAGGCTGTGGGAGCACAGTATGTCCTGAGAGCCGGGTCCCCAAATGATGCATTTCCTTTACTTCAAATTGTGTGTAAACACAAGAGCTCATTTACGCACCCACGACAAGTCTGAGCAGACCGTGTGTGTGTTTTTTTTTTTTTCATCCTCTAGGGGGCCCTCACACACTCTGGAAATGCTAGCTCTCAGCCTCCTCGTCCTCTGGGAGGGAGAAAGAGGCCTTTTCACCCATAATCTCCGCTGTTTACTCGTCTCGGCGGATGTTTACGTTGGTCGAGCTGCTGGGCTGATCGCCTGCCTCAGAGGTCCCCCCTCGCTGGGCTGCACTTTTCCCTCTGAGAGATTGATGTGGGCCATTACAGTTCCTGTGCCCACACAGATGGATCTGGTCCTAGCGTTGTGCCTGGACTCTGACCAAGCTTCTTAACTCAGGGTTACTGAAATTAAAATGTCTTATTTGACTTTTTCTGCCTTTATTAAACAAATCTTTTTTTTCTTTCAAGGGAAAATAACTAGCAATATCAGGAGTTGTATATTGTACGGGCGTATTGGCCTAATTTATCATTACAGAAAGTCAATACACAAACCATTTCCTTTATTGGCATGTTCAAATGTATTTTTGAAGAAGGCAAATATTCATTATTTAACGAGTAGCAGACCCAAAAGTACACGGAAAAAAAACCGTATGACATATTCATTTTCAAATCATATAGCCACAAGGGAGGTAGATTTCAGAAACTCAGAAAGAAAATAAATTGTGAGATATATTATCCCAGAAGCCGGAAATACAACTTGCAGCTACTGCATATACCATAAGCATTAAAATTAATTCTGAAGATGATTAATTGCAGTCTGTGTGTATGTGACTGAGACATGCCTTACTTACGCTGTTTTTGTGTTTTTTTTATTTAGCATGGAAAGGAATCAAGGTTATTTAATGAGAAAGCCCAGTACTTTCCCCATCTGCTGTACCTCTGAGGCAAATTATTTTGCGCTTGGTGAGTCGTCATAAAATGCAAGGTTTTCCCCCTATCAGAAGCTCTAAAGGGAGCTAAGTGGCTGTTACTGAAGGAGAGGAGATGACATGCTCTTCTAAACTAACACACACATGCACTGATAGCAAGCCATGGAGGAGAATGGTTATGAGGACGGAAAGCAGACCGGCTTTCTATGGGGGTGGAGCTTTGTAGAGGGGGCGGGATTCATCTCCAGCACCACCTCGCATCTACCATCGACCGATCATTCTGAGTTTGTTTTGCATGGGATACACTACAGAAATGAATATCTTCAGTTTTACTCAAGCATTGAGCCAAGTTATACCTTTGTTTGCAACTCCAACAATTCAGTCATTGGGTTTTGCTCCGAAAATTACCACTAGCCACGCAGTGACAGAATTCTCACTCTCAAACGTTACTCAATTTATTGTCTGTGTAACCAGAAATTAATTTTGTGGGGGGTCCAGTAAGCCTTATTATTATTATTATTATTATTATTTTATTTTATTTTTTTGCTGATTATGGTGGGGGGGGGGTCCTCATCTGTGGGGGGAGGGTCAGACTCATAATTTTACTACCTAGCTAGATGCCTTGATAAAATTATCGGTAATAAAAATGATTATTTCACTACATAGCTCCCTTTACTAGTTGAGCAGTCAGTGCTGCGGATTTGTAATACCTGCTTAGCCACGGCTACTCCTGCTTGTTGACTGTAAACTCACGCGGCACTGCTGAGAGGGTCATGTGACTCTGCAGTGAAAGGTGAACCCAGTGCCCTCTCACCGCAACAGCCTTTTTACACCACTGGTCGTCATAGCGATACTTGCCACTGCTGTCAGGCCACAAGGGACCGTGGTAGCCATTAAGACTGCTAGTGAAATGGTCATAGGCAGCACTTTCTTTAGCTCAAATTCTCATGCATGTCAGCCTGGTGAACTCAAGGGTTCCTCTATGGATATCCCCCAGGATCTCAAATGACCCAACTCGATGGGTTGTAAGTGATTCCAATTTTAACATTACTCAGTTCACACTCAACTCATGCTGTCTTAAACAATTTTCTTCCATAAAAAGAAAGATTGCTGAAGCGATTCAAGCTGACACTTCTAACGACCTTGTGTCAAACCACAGAAATATGAGAATATTTGCTTCAGGTGGGAACCCATTACATTAAATCATTCTCTGGCATCCGAAACCTTTAAAATATTTCACATACCTGTAAACAGCAGGTATAGCTTACTATATTCCATATCTGTTTCTAGGGGTAGCTCACAACTTTATTCGACTGCTCTCAGAGAAAATCCACTACCCCAAAAAAATGTAATCATACATTATGTGCTCATTGTAATGGAAAATGTGCTGTGTGCTTTCAGAAATATGGCACGAAAGAGCTTACTTCTGCGGCAGCACTCTCTTCTCAGCACCTGACAATCGACAGATGGCCGTCATCATATTTTGCTAAAAGCTCACCCGCACCTTACACAGATTAGAGACACCAGCTTTCTCTTTAATTACAAAAAGCAAATGTTGACAGCAAGTACCTCCGGGGACGATGGGTCAGTCCTTCCCTCCCATGAGAAGATAATGTTACTATACTTTATTATATACGTGTGACATGTTTTGGAAAATGTGCATAATTAATTACAAATTCTTATTAAATATTCCAGGGACTCCTATATGTAAATTTGCTTCTGGCCGTGGGTGTTTCTGTGTTTTAAATCTCTGCTGCGCTACTGGGACCCTGACAGAGCTGCAAACTGTGAAAATGTGCAACACCAATTAATTGCAAGCTCTCGTTGTGATGCACGCAGCAAAGATGAGACAATCCTTTAGGTCACCATCCGCCTGCCGTCTGGCTTTTTCACTGCGCCCTCGATCCTCTGCGAATTTCTGCCTATTCAGAAATGGAGGCCAGCGCAGTGTCCTGTTTCTGTCTGAAGAGCTCTGTGTCTTTTCTCAGGCATGAGGGCATTAAGCCCTGACAAGGGGACCTTCATTAATGACATAGCTATCGGAGGTCATGAGTGTAACTTTCAGGGAGCGGGATTAGTTTTGGTGGTTGTCTCTTTGCAGACGCTCCCTAAATGAAAGCATTTCTATTTATGTGTGGTAATGTTCAGAGACTGGACAGTATGAAGCTGCCACGGCACACCTAGCCTCATGTGTCATTATCTGGAGACTGCAGCAAGGCACACTGTCATTGTGCTAAGGGCAGAATTATTACAACTCTGTGATCACCTGCTGCGTGTCTCTACCTGAAAAAATGTGGCCCGTCTGTTCGAGATCCCCGACTGCAGCAACTTATTATCTCCCGAGAAAGATTTAGAACGTGTCAAGTCTACTTCAGCATCAGACTTGAAGCTTTCTAAATCTGTTGCCCTGGCTTTAAAAAGAATGCACAGGGTTTTCTCTTTATACAACAACCAAGGGGGAATTCACCACATGACATATTGAAAAAATAATCTTGGAGAACAGCAGGGATATTTTTTTTTTTACCTCCTGCAGATTGTTTAAATGTTTTCAGGCAGTGTGCTGGGTCCTAATTTGAGTGGCCTGTACTTTTCACTGTCTCTGAGAGAACACCAACCCTTTTCAGGACCAGGAAGAACTCAACTTTCACAATTGCAATTTTTGGGTTGAGAAAAGATTCGATAGAAGTACTTTTAAAATGTGAGAATGATCAAGGGTGACTGCGACTAGAATCACAGAGGCATAAAACGATAATGGAGGTAATCAGAGTAACTTATATCAGTGGTACCATATTTCGGTAATACTTTCCATGAATGCCACGTCTATAGGAAGCTATGAACACGTTCATGACACATTATAATGCATTCATAAAGCATTATAAACAGGGGTTGACATAAGTGGTACGCGAGTACGCATGGGCAGGATAAATAGTAAGCTGCGCGGCAGTTTTCAGTCTTCACGACGCGAAAGCATACACAACCTCACGTTACTCTTATAAAGAAAAATAATAAAAGTATATTACAATAATATTTTTTACGCTTTACGTGAAAAAAAAGTGTTTCCGTGCTTGCATACCACTTATGTCAATCCCTGATTATAAACATAGCTATATATATATATATATATATACACCAATATGCGAAACACCTCGCAAGCCTACAGCTAATTTAATAATATCTTTGTTTTTCAGCTATAGCCTCTTTGTATTTAAAATAATGTTTTAAAAGTTTTATGAAATGCGCATCGTATGTATATAGATATTTTGCTTTTGCTCAGCTAGTGGCTAGTGGTTAGCACTGTTGCCTCACTCCAACGGGGCCAGGGTTCGAGCCTCTGCCATGGCTCCATGTGTGTGGAGTTCACATGTGTTGTTGTGGGGTTTCCTTTGGGCACTCTGGTCCCACCCCCCCCCCCCACTCCAAAAATATGCTGAGGCTCAACGGAATCTGCAAATGGCCCATAGGGGTGTGTGTCCTGAGATGGGCTGGTGCCCTATCCTGGTTTGTTCCCTGCCTTTGCACTTAGCCTCTGGGACAGGTTCTGAATTCCCCGTGGCCTTGAATAGGAAAAGTGGTTACAGAAAATGAATGGATAGATTGTGGTCCCAGTGTCCATCGTTCCTAACACTATTTTGGATAGTTTTTTCAGTGGTTATGTAATAGTGACTCCCCCAATACCAAATTTAACAGCAACAAAGGCCCTAGTTCATGTAGCCAAATAAGTTAATCTAACATGGGTTAATGCTAATTTTAATGTTGTGCTGCTGACCGAATGCTGCTAATTGATACACAGGCAGAAATGTGCACAGCCATCACACACAGTCCGCCCCTGCACTGCCTGTACATACAGACATTCCCGTTACCCGCCACACACTGCGAACTGACAATTACGCAGCCGCTGTAATAGCACAGCACGCATCACCAAGCTCAAATCCCTCCACTCGGTCTAATTATCTTGTCCTCAGCTGAAAACAGACCTGGACAGCAACGCGAAAGCCATGTTCCTGGAGCTTCAGTGTGAGAACTGTCTAAATGACATGGAAATAATTAAACCGAAAGCCATCATTAAACCGAGGGGGTACATTTCCCTTGTTAGCCCCGGACATGCTGCGATTTCTGGTTATTATCAAACTGGCTTCGCCAACTCTTCCACAGTAAAAGCTAGCGATACGCAGGGCAATGGTGTGCATGTTCTTAATGTGGAAAACCGTCAATAAAAAAGCGCCATCGAGATGGAGCCGTCGGCAGACTGCGAAGGAAGGTAATGATGTACTGAGACCTGCTCTGATCTGACTGCCAGATGACTGCCAGCAGGTAAATGTCAAGGAAATAACATCGCGTTCACTTTTAAACACATCAAAACCTGATGTGGGAAGTGAGCTAAACTTTGTCCGAAGGCAGTTAAGAGGCGGGGTTCCCCGTTTCTGAGTGCGTAACATACTCGTGTTGTGAGAGAATGCGTGTGGCAACCCTATTTGTCAAGTGGGACAATAGGAAGATTAGGCCGTAACAAGCACTGTTATCAACTCGGGCCAGTCCATTGGATAATGCTGTATGCTGGCAGACGATGCCCAGCTAGCATCTATTCACTCTCATTAGCTCATCTGGCCTCGTAATAAGGGAGAAAAATCGATGCCATAAATGAGATCGCTGTTCCTGAACCGAAAGTCATCATTGCCATTAAGCGATGGCATCTGGGCCTGGGAAATGTATTCTTCATCTCTGAACGCGCGCACCGCACACCCGAATGAGATGTAGAATGCGGCACGTCCAACTACCCAGCCATCGACATCTCCTGCAAAATCGCCCATAAATCTCTCAGATCCACTTCGGCCATGATGGTTCATTAACACCCAGCAGCCGAAAGGTGTGAGATTAGCAAGTCAACACCTTTTGCAGTAAACAACACACAGTAATACCAAGAGCCAGAACAGCTCCTATGGGCACATAACCCACTCTGTCACGCTGTCATTACCCATAATCCAACACTCCCATTCCCTGCCACTTGCTGTTCCTGTTCCTCTGACTGCACACATTTCCCCCTCCAGCAGAGGCTCAAATGGTGCCCGCTGGGATTTACCACTAACCCTCCAGTCAGCAATAAGTAAGGTACCATAAACAGGCGCTCATTATGCTCAAGCTGATGAAAACTAGCTACACAGGTGACTGCTCTCTGCTGCCCCTTAATTACCCACAGGGGCTGTTTACTGCAAAGTCCCCGTTTCACAACTTCACGTTAATATTGGTGCCTCAGACTGCTAAAGCATTTCTAATTTTTAAATGTATAAAGTATAAGGAATGCCAGTTTGTTTTCCTGTCCTGAAGCGCACATGAGCCAGGAGACACCACCTCTTTAAGGCGGCCTCAAACCATCAGAATCATAGACTCTTTCACAAGGAGGCTGCCACTTTGCTTAAATTGCCGGGTGACAGACAAACTCCGTCTGACCCCGTTTCCCTGCTTACATTTGAGGCTTGTTAACGTCTCGCTCTCTGAGCCTTAACTTCAGCTTTATGGCTCTGTTTGTGTTCTTCTGCTTGAGTGGTGATGACTCAGAGTTTTCTGGGGCTCCATTTATTGAGAGAGGACGCTCGCTTCAGGGGATTCACTGCCGGATTACGCGGCTGCCGCTGCGCGGTGACGGTGGCTTGGTGTGAGACTCTCCGCTGTCCTAACATCAACAAAAAATCATGTGATGGATGGATGGATGGGTGGGTGCATAGAAGGGTGGAAGAATGGACAGATGGATGGGTGGATGCATATAAGGATGGAAGAATGGACAGATGGATGGATGGATCTTGGCGTAGGATGTCATCAGCCAAAAGAACGGCACAACTAGGGGAAATGAATACAGGAAGTGACATCATCACTGCTGAAAGTGCACCACTACTAAAAGATACAGGGTCCTCTTGTTTTGAGCTTTATTTAGTGGTTTCCCTGTAGTTCCTGTAGTTCTAGCTGTGAACACTTGCTGTTAAATCAAAAGGCCCACAGTCGCACAAGGAAATAAATGCATTACATGCGCTGGGTGACCACTTTAGCTGATCTGTTTTAGAAGCAGCTGTGATTTGCGTCATGTCAGCAGACTGAGGCTGAAATAGTGACAGGTGGAGGGGGCGTGCGGGGGGGGGGGGGCCCAGCCCCCCCCGCGCCCCCCGCCCCCCCCCCCCCCCCCCCCCCCCCCCCCCCCGCCCCGCCCGGGGCGCCCGGGCGGGGGGCGCCCCCCACAGCCATCAGCCACGCTGCTGCCAAAAAAGGCCCCCTCGGACACATTAGTGAACAATAGGTGGGGCACCTCGCCGGCCCCCCGGATCTGTTATTGGCACCGAATTGGGTCACTGTTATATGGGTCAAGCAGTTCTGGGAGAGAAGTTGGGGGGCTTGTTAATTGTGCTGTTTGTGCCTGATGACAGCCTCATATTAGATTATTAATAATGACTGCTCAGCCTGTGTGGACGGATTTTCACCTGTGCCAGTTTCCTGTGACTTATGAGTCAATAATAATATCACGTCTAACAGTTATGGCTCTTGCATATTCTACATGTGACTAAGGTCCCTTTTCTTGATGAAGAAGAATCAGCTGTCTGTGATTAGTTTGGTAACTATGAAACTAACTGACTGGCATGTGTTTCAGTTTCTGCCAAAGACGTGATTAAAATACCTTGTTGTAGTTAAGGTTAGTTCATTGTAGTTCATCTTCACTAATATGCCTGTAGGTCTGTGTCCCGAAGACCTTGAAATGTTCTTCCAGGTCATTATTGTTCTCTTGAGTTTCCCACCACCAAATCGGCCATATGAGAAACGACTGTGAATGTTTAATTGATATTGAAATTGCAGATTGTGATAAATAATTCCCACCTCTGTCTAGTTTCAGGTTGTACAGTCAAACCTCCCTGCGCAGTCAGCCTATTGGGCCGGTAAACACTCCAGTCACTGACAGTAGACCACTTGAAGGCATATGCAGCATTTGGGGGCACAAATAGATGAATCTTTGAAAACAGACCCAGACGTGGGATAACTTTTTACAAATAAGGGCCAATTTTATTGTAGTTTACTTATGTAAGTTAGTGAACATGAATGTTGTGAATAACTGTTTAAGCACTATGTGACTAGGGGTAAATATGATATTCACTTAACAGTGACCTCATTCACTTTATAGCTTATGTTTTTGTAGGTGCTTGTTGGCCTGTTCTTATATGAAACTGGTCTGTGGTGCAAAACCGCTGCTCTAAATGACTTTGAATTAGGTGGGGGATTTATATAAAGATTCTGATTTGACCAGTCAGGGGTGTCATGGGGATGCAGTGGACGATACAGTGGAAATATGGCTTTTAATTTTTAAATTTGCACCTCGGATGTGAGTTACTAACAGTAACTTATTTTATCGCATTTCCTTCCCGTAAGGCTGTGCTGTTAAGGTAATTACCAGGCTTACCCTCCTGGGTGACATGTAGGTGGTTTTAGCCGATGAATGTATCATTTACAGGTTTAGTACAATACCCCGCTGTGTCCCAGCACTCCACACCTTCGGAAAAACAAAATCACCCTCCATTAGTATGCCTGTTGCATTAGTTTTTTCATGCCTTATTTATGTCTGTATAATTCTTGGGGGGGGGGGCTTTATGGTCTGGGTAAGGTGTCCGATGAGTCGTGTGGGATGCTATATTTCACCTCGGAACTGCCACTGCCATGGACGCACGCTCCATGCTGCCACTTAACAACCATAATGAGCCTTCGCTGAAATTTTGTTTTGCTCCGAGTTAGTGTTCCGAGAGATCGGATCACGCGAAGGCTGGGCCCAGATTACTGCCCTGTTCCGGGGGGGGGGGGGGGGGGGGGGGGGGGGGGGGGGGGGGGGGGGGGGGGGGGGGGGGGGGGGGGGGGGG
>JAODKN010000044.1:10947289-10964547 GCA_026774425.1 Petrocephalus zakoni
ACCCACCAACCCCCCCCAGCCCTTCCCCCCATGCTTGTGGGACTCACAATATTCTTCCAACTCTTGGCTGCCTGTCTGGGCCTATATCACCAAGGCAGTAATGCCACCTGACACCCTTTCCGAGAGATGACTGAATCATGGCGGAAATGTCCAGAAGTGCTCTGTGGCTGCAGCTTTGCACGGAGCTCTCAGGCCCGAGCGCTGAATGTGCTCAGGCCTCTCCTCCCAGACAGGAAGGGTGACCGAGTGCCTGCCGCGTTGGCTTTAGCATGAAGCTCCAACAGGGACTCGACGCGTGGGCCTTCCTCACTTACTTTATAGGGTTTTGCAAAGCTCAATAGGAGCTATATAAAGGGAACGGGTCATGTTAGAGTCTGTGGGGAAGGTCAGCTGAGGGGACTTCATGCCACCATGATGCGTTACAGCCATTGCAACAATTTATAATAATACCAGAATCTTTTTAAAAACTTTATACCACTATGAGGGGTGCTGCTAGAGATTTTGGGCCCCATGAAACCATGATATTTGTCCTGCACCCCATATCAATGCAATTATGTTATTTTTGGAGAAATGACTATATAGGACTCCAAAAAATCAGGGGCCCAGCTTTATGGAAAATCTCTGCTCAGCAAATTGTATTGTCAGCTCCTCCCCAGCAGCAAATTTAATACACCCCTGGAAAACACAGATTTTGGAATTCAGATTTTGCTTAGGGTACTAGAAATGGTGAGTCAGCCCTGCCTACGGTCCAGTATAGGGTTGCGGCATGACGATTAAGTTGTAGCGCAGATGGCATGAGGCTTCTGCATTCCAGCATTCCAGCGGCCACGCCCAAGGCTCAAGGCCCGCTGGTGGGATGCTCTTCTCTCGTGGTGACATTATCGTTCACGGCGTATGCCTGCGTGTCCAAAAACCTGTCAGCCTGAAGCTGGAAACTGCAGTAACCAGCTTGTCTGATGGGCAACCAAATGGGCCGGCACTGGTTTCCCGGCCATTTTCTGGTGCCCAGTACTTGAGAACCAAACAGCAATCTGCTGTGGGAGACCTGGATTTACGGACAGCTGTTGGGAGTGAATTCCCCAGTGGGCATGGGCTGTCGGGGGAGGGGGGGGGAGTTAAGCTGCTTGCGTTGCACACGTGCCTGGCCCCCAAATGGAACGCGACTAATGCCCCTCATGTCAATTAAGCTGCCTGAACATCTTACAGTTAGCTGACAGGACTGGGGTCCAAAAAGCTAGGAGTGGGTCTATGGACCATCAATCAATGTGACACTCGGACTTTATTTTAGAGGACCGGGTGGCACTTTGGACCCAGGTTCGGGTCTTCGGTCGATGAAGCAATGAGCTGGATCTTGCATTACAGTCTCTGGAGCACACTAACGAACAAGTTTATAAGCATAATGATGGTGGCAGGAACTGACAACTGGTATTAAGGTAATAAAAAAAACTCAACAGGAGATTGGATACATCTCAACATCAATACTGTAGGGAGAAGAAGAAAAAAATAAAAAAGGAATAGATACTAGGGATATTTGTGTTACTGCATTTCATTTTTTATATTATATATTATGATGTTGCACCCAAACCCCATTTTTCACAATGCATATGCATATTTTAGTAGAAGACGTTTTGTGAACGTGAGTTTTTCTAGGAGCACATTATTGCAGTGGCATTGTGGCAGGACTGACTGTACATTAAAGGGGCCTGGGTACCAGCACAGCTGCTGAATATATGGCTGTAATAACGGGCAGCAGTTTCGGGGCAGGCAGAGATGAGCGATGGCCTTAATCCGCAATGCCAGAATGAGAGTGGCCTCTTTCACAAAGTGATTATAATTAACTGCTTAAAAACCTACCTTCATGATTTGGCTTAATAATTAAAGTTAATAAATACATTTTCTAGCATGGTTATTGAAAGCATTTCATTTTGTATGGCCTTTGATTTTTAATTTTTTTTGGGAGTACCCTGATCATTGGAGACATGCTCACATTGATTCTAAGGTAGAATGAGTGTGCACAATCATAATTAAACAATCCTCCCCACCACAGTCACCCCCCCCTCCCTGGGGTGACTTGGCCGGCAGTGACGGGGGGGGGGGGTGTTTACGCCACTGGTTTGCCCATTCATGCTATTCCGGCTGCATGACACATTGCTGCCACGTCGCTGTCCGGTTGGCTGTGCCACGTGTCCCTATGGCAACCATCAAGCTCTGATCTGCCTCCTCTGATGCCTTATCTGTGTTATCCCCCCCACCCCCAATTCAGGCACTGAAGTATTTTTGCTCCACTAAGGTTGCTGTATACAGTACTGGCAAAAATTATTACAACACCTGGAAATGTTGACTGTTTTGCCTCCAAAACATGATTTCATTTCATAATGTTCATGAAATATGCAGATGGAGGGTTAGGGTTAGGGTTAGTGGTTCTCCTTGTGAAGGTTCTATTCTATTGTTTATAGCGCATACTTATCTCTTTGTAGATATTTCATTTGTTTTATGGGTATTTTAATGGTCAATTCAACAAAAACAACTGAAACATTTTAGATATGCCAAGTGTTCTAATAATTTTGGCCACCACTGTACTTTAATGTCATTTTAACAATGAATCTGCAGGACAGAATGATGCAGTTAATGGCATGGTGTGAACCACACCACAATGTATATATTGTAAATTAATATGCATATTTGTGTATTTCTGTTAATAATAAATTTTGTTTTTCCGCAGAAAGCGTGAAAGGCTTCCCTGCCTGCGCCACTGCTAGATTGCGGTGCTTAATAAAGAGAGCAACATCCATTTTACAAGCGATGCAATCTCCTTGACACTCGCCACAAAGCGTGCATTTGCCCTCAGTTTGGTGGCACGCTACAAACATTCCGAAAGCATTCTGCGTTTTATGTGGTTGTGGCGTGGCATGGAACAAACAAGGCAGCAATGTCATTTTTAGCATGCAACAGATTTCTCTTCCCAGTGAGTCTGGTCTCGTCTGATCCAGATGTCCTTTGAAATATATAGCTACCTTTAAGGTCATTTTGCATAAGAGGGTGAGTTGGAAATACAGCAATTAATGGGGGTCCGCCCCTCCCAGAATAATCTGAGTACTCTGTTTTAGATATAAAAAAGGAGCAGTTGGCTTGGAATGTATCTGGCCATAGTGGGGGGAGGGGGGGCAGCTAGGCCAAAAACCAACTGTTTCCTTTGGGGGATGACAGCTTATAGCATTAAGGGGGCCTGCTTTTGTGGGTCAATCCCATTAAAGTGCTCTGTCCTTCTCCCACTGAATTATTCCACGTGCAGGAGATCCCAAGGGGGAGAGGAGGTCTATGTACTCTGCAAGTGTTTCATTTTTTTCTGGAGAAGGACACCTTGGTTTTACCCGGTTTGTACTCTGTTTGAGTGGACTCATCCAGAGAGAAAGGCTCCCCGGTTCAGCCAGACGGGAAAAGGCTTTCAAAATCATCCCTTTGCAGCTTAGGAAAGGACATTTGGGGTGAAAAAGTTTAAGAGGAAAAGACCCTTTTAAATAATTATTTCAGAACCACGTCAAGCTTCTTTCCTGGGTGCAAATCTCGGGGGGGGGGGGGGGATTTTTTTTAATTATTGAATTGAGCCTTCATAGCCTGCTGCGGGTCGGTTATGCAGCAGGATGGCCGGCTGAGACATGAGAACATGTGGTTTCAGGAAGTCTCTGGGAACAAGGCTAGCTGTGACAAGCAGGAAGGTGACAGGTAAATATCTGTGAATATCTACAGGTGTTAGGCTGGAGCGATATCCACTGAGTCACCGCGTTGCCCTTTTAACGAACCAGTGACTGTAATTAAGTAACGTAATGGAAAAAAAAATGATGTTCTAATTTTATATAAAGAAGGAAAAAATTGCCCTTCCTGACACCACGTCGCTGGCCCTGAGCCGGATCGGATCAGGTGCTGCGCTAGTGTGTCATTTAGGGCACATTTTCCATCAGAATGGGCCACAGTCGGGTTTGTCAGAGATATCCAACGCCTCATTCCTGAGAATGTCCCCCGATAGCGACAATCCCAGGGTGAGATGATTAGCAGTGCCTTCTAACATACAACCCCGTGAGGTGCTGCATTAAACCAACCGAATGAAAAAAAATCATTTTCATGGGTCTTAAACCCATCCGGCACTGCAGCCAGGAGAAATGTGGCTTCACAGGAAATATTATAGCCTCCCTGGATGGCGAAAACAGGGGGGGATTTAATATATTCTACCCTTCAGTACCAAATTTCCAAGTAAGAGATCATGTCCCAAACCATCTCTCTTTTTAATGTAAATGATATTTATTTTTAGGTTTGGTCGAGTTGATGCTGACTCCTGAAGACCATCGAGATGTTCGTACAGATCTTCCAGCATTTCTGAAGCCACACTATTTTTTTTTGTTGCCCGTTTGCTGTCTGGCTGAAAGTGTTCTGGTCCACACCCTTTAAGTTCACTAATGCATACGATTTTAACTTATAAGAGCCCCATTTCCATCGCACCCAGCTCATGCTCGCTACATTCCATATTCCCGCACTGATCCCTTCTTTGCAATTTTGGATTTCCTTTCCCGGCATGGTAAAATCAGCCTTTTAAAAGTCTAAAAGGCTTTGATCCAACCATGTCATAAACACCAGCTACTCATCCTCTGTAGCATATTTTATGACCCAAGAGGCCCATCTTCCAGCACTTTCTGGTGCATCTGTCCATGAGGCTTTCTTGGTAAGGCGTGGACCTGGTTTTCCCATAACCTTCTACTGTGCAGTTTGTCACCCCTGTAATCATCTGCCACCTATGCAGTCCCATGTCTCTGCTGCCCAGTTTGGGCTCCCCTGCTATGACCAATTTGCCGTTGGTGACCCTGACAGAAGCCGAACGCCCCAGGTGACAGGAATCCCTGGATGCCCTTAGCTTGCCTGACAGAAAAAAGCCTGTTTGCCCTGGCAAGTTTGCCCAACAGTTGCTCAACATATAGATAGGCACATCATAAATAATACTTGTGTAATTCTGCGATGCTGGAACACATGTTCCAGATAGGAGCTGGCTGATCTTTTTGTGCTGACATAATAGAACTTCAAGCCAGGTACTGACATTGCTTGTACGATTCCCACCAATCATTAATGGTTTATTGTTTTGGACATTCTATTTTTTTGCATGTAATGTGAAACCTGAATCTCCAGAGGGTACAACGGCATAAAACAGCAACGCTGCCTACGTTTGCCTTATGCGCTTCCTGTTACTAAATTTTAATCATAAAATTAATAAATAAATCAGATGCAGCTGTAAAACTGATACAATGAAGTCGATAACATTCTGATTGGAGAGCCTTGATAAGAGCGCTAATCAACAGCCAATGGGATTTGACCTCATCCCCCCCACACACACCCAAAGAGGTGTCCCTGGCAGAGTTGCAATGGGCTGAATACTGACATAAAGTTAATCAGCTCATAGACTGGGTTAAGGTAAGGTATAACCGCAGCTTCTGTGAGGGTCTAAGGATGCCAGAATTGTGGTCCACAGTGGCGTCTGTAAAATTACAGCAGCGCACACCTTTATACATGCTGCATTCACTAACTTCCACGGGTTTAATTACTCCTACTGGGGGCATAGGTGTAAACCACTGATAAAACCTGACTCGTGGGCCTGAAGTCCCATTATTATTCAGAGTACTGCTGCGGGTCACAGCGTGTTGGGTTTCACGGGGTCAAATGTCACGACGTGTGTGCGAGCTGGGTGTGCGAGCGTGTAAAAGTGCAACGGCGTATGACCGTGCGATGCACATGGCAAATCTGCTCTCTAAGGGGCTGAGACCAAATCCCCGCCCCATCCTGTGCCTTTTTAGCCAATCGCGCGCCCCCTTTCCAGAACCGTGGCAGCGACCTGCCCCAGCCGTCTGCCTGCATGTGACGTGTGGCGGTAAGCGTCTGTTTCCTTTGTTCGGGCCTCTTTGCCCATCTGCCCGGGCATGTGCACATGCAGATAAGATGATTAAGGGCCACTGTAACCGTCCCAAATGGCACAGGTGGCCGGGACCGTGCACCGCAGCCAGTGACAGAGCTGGACACGTGGGCAGGTTTGAGGGCACCGTATTTCCTTTCAGATTTCACTTCTGCCAACACATTTTTCCTGTCGCTAATCTTTTTTTACAATATTATTTTTTTAGGCAGATTTGCACCCCGCTGTCAATAGCCAACAAGTCAATGTGACTGTTTGCACCCCAGTCTGTACAGCAGGCAGATGCTATTTTCACAGGTTTCAGTAGCCAGCTATTCTATATTATTATTATTATTATTATTATTATTATTATCCCACATTATATATGTATCCCACTTTTGCACCTTCAGCTATTGAAGTGACATAACACATGCACGCAACATAGTGTTTACATTTTTGTGGAACAGGAGGGGAGACTGAGGGTGCCCGGTGTAAACAGCCGAATAGACGGGCAGATACTATTTGCACCCGGGTCTTTTTATTTATTTATTTTTTATCCCTTTCTGCCCCTCTCAATATTTGCACCAAAAACAAAGAATCTGTGAAGACAAAACAGCCATGAACATGAACTGGCATCTTGCTATAAAACCAAGGTCGGAAACTTACAATAAATCTGTTTACAGTGGCCAGTAAGGCATCCTCAGTCTGCAACGTTGTGGAGTGTTAAGATGAATAGATAAAATAAATATGATGAAACCCCCAACTGTAATACAGCATATAGCAGAATAAATTTCCGAATAAACCAAAAAGTAACACTGTTGAGGGGTTCCGGCTGAACTGAAGGTGTTTCAGAAGTATGCAAGGAATTACTGATAGTGTGTGGCCACCTGTGCTTTGTGTATATGATGCAGTGGAGATATCTCACACGAGGCATTTGTCCAGAAAGTGTCTGGCACTCAGTGTTCCTAGGAGACTTCTAATCCATCCCCTTTTTGACACATTTATCCTGAACCCACTCCTTGCCATGGGAAAAGTGGTCTGGCCTGATACCGGCTCCATTTATTAGCTGGTTGTATTGTCATATAAGAAGTGACATTATGATTGTTCAGGGAAAAAGCATAAGCAACCATCGGAACACCTTATACCTCAAATGGTTAGCCTGGTATTTGTCAGTTAAGCTCCGCAGTGCACAGGTCACATGACGTCGTGGCATAGAAGCTGCAGACGGCCACTGCGAGCTGTTGGTGACTGGCTGGCGGCTGACACGTCACCCTCACGCTCGGCAGCCCACCGCCGACCTCGCCAGCCCAGCGGTAAAAATGGAAAAGTCAGCTGCTTGGGGAATTAGCATGCTACGAAATAGCTAACAGCAGAGCTAATCGAGAGGCTCTGCATTGACAGGAATCTATGGACAGCAGTCTGAGAAGGGTAGAGAGGAGGGGAGAGCGGGCATGGGGGGGCGGGGGGGGCGGGGACTGTCTGAAAAAGTGAGGAACAGGAAGCTGGCCTTTTGTATGGTTTCTGCTTCTTGGCTGAACTGTGCTAGAGAGGAAAATCACCTCTGTGTGGGCAGAGGAAATTTACAAGAAACGGTAAATTTAAAGTTGTCAAAAATGAACTCCTGCTACAACTAATAAATGAAACCAATTGAAAAGTCTACTGGCTATTCAAAAATAAATGAAATTAAAATAAACTTCAATACATAGACAATAAAATTAACAATATAATAATATGATTATTGTTTTTTTATTACACTATTACATATTATTGAACTATTGAACTGAACCACAGTCTAACATGACACGTCTAGGAAATTCACTAGATTACAGTTTCAACTGGAAGTGGTTTTCTGACTCAGGGAATAAGGGAATCGTATTTATCTCTTGTATCTGGGGACCAAAAGGATCCAGTGACCTACATTCTACAGCCAGAAGGTTCCACCAAGTTGGCCTCTAAACCACAAGGTCTTTTAATGATACATATAAGCATTTGTCTGTATCAGATGAAACACATACTCACCATTTAGTGGTGATGTATTACACACCATTCGATAGCATCAACAAAATGTAGGTATGAATAAAAACATTGTGCTATCTCTGGCCTTAATGACTGAATCAGTGCGTCATGGAAAACTCTCGACTAATTTCCGTTGCGGCCACTGGTATTGTGTTGCACAGCTTAATAATCCTACCGTAGAGCACGGGAGTGCAGTGGCCTTGCCCTAATTCTTTGTTCAAATTCATCCCAACAATTATTATTTTTATTTTATTTATTATTATTTTGGTGGCTGAGGTCAGGGCTCTGCTCTGACCACATCACCATGTCCTCACCTAAATATATAGGCCATGTTTTATAGCAATCTTTCTGCAAAGCAACCATGTACACCAAGCAACCGTAGAGAAGGGCCATACCGATCAGGCCAAAGACAGGAATCGAACCCACAACCCCAAAGGTGTGAAGCAGTAGTGCTAACCACAGAACCAGCTTGGCAAAAGAGCGCTTATCTTTGTCAAACCAAGGAGAACAGATCACAATAGTCTTTAAGCACTTATGGAGTCTTTAAGTACCGTAAACTTAAGTAATGTAAGTCGCATTGACTTAAGTAATGTGAGTCGCGTCTGCCACAAATATGGGCCTATTATGGGCCTATGGGCCTTTTTCGAATATGGGCCTATTCCTATAATTTTATGGTCTTTTTCACAATATTAGGTACCTTTGCTGCATGCACCGTCATTAAAAGTAAACTACGGAAACACTTCATTGAATCTTCTAAACTAACTTAATCTGAGCATTGAAAGCAGCCCACTGGCAGGAATACATTCCTGTAGATATTACAGAAAAGACTGCAGTCTATTTTTTTTTTACTGTATCCTCATTTAAACTCTTCTCACTGAATAGATGCCTTTCAGGGAAAGAAATGGAAGGCTCCACATATTTGGTTACCTCTCTGTTGATGCTTAGAGATCAGATGCTCCAGTGGACATTTCCAGTACGTCTGAACAGACTGCTAAGAAGCTTTATTTTGTTTTATGTACCTTGGGTGGGTGGGGGCAGTTAGATACCCCCTTAGTCTGTGTTTTGTAGAGCTGAACAGCTGCACGTTAAGCTTAGCGAGTTTCTTCAGGGGATTTCCATGGCGGTAAGAGACTTTGGCAGAGATTATGCGTGACATTTCCTCACAGACGGTCGTGTTCCTTTTTTCAAGAAGAGTAGAAGTCCCACCTATTTATATTTGTCTCCACCACCCCCACCCCGAAAAAAAAAGGTCTGGCCAAGGATGTTTGTGCTGAAGCTTGGCTCTGTTGGACATCAATGAAAGCTCTGTTCTACTGTCACGGGACAAGTGGCACATACCATCAAAGCATTGAGTTAGCGTGAATGCAAAGCCCTCTGCGGCGCCGTTGTGGAAGCACTTTTGGCGGGTAACACGCAAACCAGAAAGGGGATTGCGACACTGCTTTATCGCATCTGGAAACATCCGTCGTCTCTTTCACGTTGTGTGCTGGTTATTAGACTACACTAATTGGCTGATTAGAAGCTTGCTTTTGGAAACGAGAATGCTGAAATGCTTGGTAGCACTTTACTTAAAGCTGTCATTACACTGCATTACGCTTACCTTCATAATGCATTATAATGCAGTCATAGAGTATTATAAACCTGGCTAAAACTATTTAGAAAAAGGCATAATACATTATAGTCATGAATATTATGCATCATGACTGCTCTTTGAAGGTCTATAATACACTATAAACACCTTAATAATACAACACAAATCATCCTTAATTCTTATTCTGACCATTATAATGCATTATGAAGGTATTTATGGTGCATTATATATGACACCTTCATAGAGCATTCATAATGCATGACAAACATGGCTATAATGTATTAGGCCTTTTAAAAAAATAATATTTATAACCCTATTTATACTTTATGAATTACCTTTCCCAAAAGTACTTGGTTAGCACTTCCAGCATTGTACTCATAAAAAAACGTATTTCCCAGCAGAGTTTTAAATAAGTTATATAAGTTATTAGGCTTTATGAATATGGGCTTCATAGAAAGTGTCACCAAATGTTTTTCTTCGTGTGTTTCTTCCTAAGGCGTGATTTACAGCCACGCTGACGATGGCTTAGCGCGGATGGTTATATCAATGGCACACGCGTTTCCTGAGGGTTGTCATAGATACGTGTCTCAATATAGCACAATGCAGACATCCGTCTTTGAAATATACTTATGCACTGATGAGCATGTGGCCTGCATCGCTCCTTAAAATTGTATCACATTCACACAAAGAAAAATCTCGTGACATCATATCGTAGAATGCAAATACTGAGTCTGACAATCTATCCAGCTTGTTAATCCTCGCTTAAGGTATATTGCAAGATAATGCTGGAGCTAAACGTTTGGTTTAATGACAGATATTAACTTTATTGTCTATTAGATTCCATACACGGAGCGTTCAGAACACTGAGTCATAACCTTGGTTTATTGCAGCACTCTTAATTTTATCTCACAGTGTTGCATAAAGGGAATAGCACAAAGTAGCACGTTTCTACAGCTAGACACTTATGGGAGCTATGCACCCTGACCCAGCAGAGGCCAGGGCAATGTCATGGTGCTGGCACTAGATGACCTTCTTCTTTCTCAACTGATCAGCAGCCCGATGCCTACAGAGAACCCAGATTATGAGACCCAGCTAGTCCTAGCCTGCCAAATTACATTGTTGGTCAATTTTTTTAATATCACAAAAACCTGGCATTTCAACAGAGGGCTGTATACTTTTGTATAGGCCTTGTAAAAAAATACACAGGAATGTACATATATGAATTCCAGTAAAATATGCAAATCAGAATACTGGCAGAGTTTAACTGCGGTGACACTCGAGGCTGTCATGCTCCTGGGCTGAGAGTTGTGTGAAAATAACTTCTTCGAAATCTTTATCTCCTTCTTCCCTGTAAGGCGGAGTTTACAGCATTCAGAGAAAGGTCCACTATAAAGATACAACAGCCTTTTTGTCTGTTCTCATATAGATAAAGTATGACTTCAATCTCGTTGTTTTCACTTTAGTGGTTCGTAGTTCCACTGTCAGTAGGCAGTGTACTGCCTCTATATAGTCTCTGCTACTGTGCAGTCCTACTTCATTCACTGATGGCTGATTAGATGTTAAGATGCAGATATAGGAATATACGTTTTTACAGGCATCAGCGCAAAAGCAGGCTGTATTCATGCCCCTGCGTATAAATATCCAAGCAAGTCTCTGATTGGTCAGCCTGGCACCATTTCCTGGGGAGAGATGATGTTTATAATAATAATCATCAGCAGATTGTGTAGCACCAGCAGCATATCACAGGCGGGGGACATATGCATCTAAAAGACCTTCTGGGGGTCCCCCAGGACTGGGCTGAGAAACACTATCCAAACCTAACCAGACACGAGGGTTTTTTGCTGCTCATTACCGGTTTAATTGTACAGCAACTGTGAAAAAAATGGAACTGAAGTCACTCCAAGAAAAAGTGACTTGGCCTTGTAGCACCTAACAGGACACATACCTCACATTCACACCCCCCCCATCCCCCGTTTGGAGCACCCCTGCTGTATCCTTTTTATCCTAATATGACCAGCAGCTTAATCAAAGTCAGTCAAGTGTCATTACCTGCTGCACATGCTGGCTGAAGACTGGTGATCAATCACCATGAAGATATGACTGACTGAATGAATCCTGCCTCCTTGCCATTGTTCTAACATCTTCTGGCTCACAATGTCTTTGACAGTATTTACATTCAGTGCAGCCCCTGCATGTATATGTCTTATTGTTGTTTAGATATGAGGATCTCAAGCACATCATTCTGGAGCAGTGTTTATTTCCTGTAAACTCTCTGTGTCACAAGGTTATATACCTTCAATACATACATAAAAACAGCTTTGTTACTTCAATGAAAAGCAAAATTGTCAAGACAACAACTTTTGTGTTATGCTCAGCGAATGGCAGCTATAATTTCCCTGCAGATCAAACTATGTGGCCTATTTCTGTATCGCAACAGCCCACAAGCAAAACTGCTAGCTGTCTAGAGTATTGTTTGGAATATGAAGGCAAAAGTAACAATAGAGTTATTCCCAGTAGTATGAATCACAATGCTGAGGTACAGAATGCTTTGAAATTAGGATTATATATTTCAAATGGTCAACTGACACCCCTCGTGGAGAATCTGACACAATCTCGCTGACCTTTTTGACCGCACGATAATATAACCCCCACCACCCACCTCCATCCATCACGGGTTTACCGGACATTTACACATATGTCAGGAATAACGCTCCGGCCTGCAGCATTCCATCAGAGATCGAATGCCAGCATTAAGATCCTTCCGATCCAGGCGATGACTGGGGTCTTGGGTCAGAAATCATTGAATTTGAAGGAGATGACTGGGGTGTCTGTAAAACAATTTACAGCACGTCTCAGTGAAATGTCTTTTAAAAAAAAACCCATTCATGATTCTCTACAACTTTAGAATTTATCTACTGGTGTCCTGTGATGAACTGACATCTGGTTCAGGATGCCTCCTACCTCGTGTCCCTTGCCTCCTAGCATCCAGCCACTCCGTGGCCCTGTATTGAATAATTGGTGTTTCGATAATGGGTGGATGGTCACATTTGTTGATGAGGTTTCGTGTCTGGTCTCCCCGGCCAGCAGCTGATACCAAGTGGCAGATCTGCCCGAGCATTGCAGATTTGTCCATACCAGTTGCGATTGAGTGATAAGGTCATGCGGATTCAACTGGATTTTCCACTAGGCAAGTCAACAAAGACGAGGACACTTCTATTGCACAACAGCTTATCAAGTTACTAGTACTATATGTACACTGTGACACACATAAAAAGTCCTACTAAACGCCTCTCCAGGAAGCAATTATCAATAAGGAACAATATTATATATAAAAACCTGAACCATACCAAGAATTTTTGTGAAGCCAGGTCCCAGGAAAAGGTCAGAATTGTAACACAGACCATTGTGACAGGGTGTTATGATTGTAATTAAATGGCAATAAACATCAGATATCACCCTGAGGAATGTGGATTCGATTCTCATCCTCAGCTGAATGTGTGGAATGTGTTCATGTTGCCCCTGCATTCGTGTGGGGCTTCCTCTGGTCTCCTCCCTCAGTAACAAATCAAGCAGTTCTGTGAATCAACACCATTAAATTCCCTGAGCACGTTTTGGAATGTGTGAGGTTGCCCTACAATGGACTGACATCAGGGGCAGACTAATTTCTCTGGGGCCCCTAGGCTGACATGGGTAAGGGGGCCCTGAAGGGGGCATTTGAGCTTAAAGAGAAAGGAGAGGGAATTAAATATGATAGTACATCAATAATATGCAAATCGATGAGTGGGGTGCCAGAAGTAACATTTACCGACCAGGGCGGGGTTTGGAGCACTGTTGGTAAAATTTGCTGACCAAGACGAGGGGGGTATCATACCCATGGATCGACTGGCCAAATTTAAGATATATTTCATTATTGTAAATCATAATATTTCAACAGAAATTGTTATATAAATGGTTTGTAGTGGATATTTGATCTACATTTTTTCTTACTAAAAAGAAAGTGGAGAGCAGTAGGGGGCCTCTTAGAGTGCCCCCCCCCCCCCATATTCCACCCTTACTGGCATCACATCCAAGGTGTCCCTTACCATGTGCCATGTGCTTTCTGGGACAAACCCTAAGCTTGTCACCACTCTGTTCCAGGTAAGGAGTTAGGAAAGCTATGTGTGGGTGAGTTAAGCAAATTAATTATTTACATGTACACAAGAATTCCATAGTACATGATGTTCCAAAATCTCACCCTTTTCACACTTTCAGGGCAGCAGTAAACTAGAAACAACATTTGCAAAATTCATTTCTGCTATGAAGTAACTGTAAATGTCAACACATCAACAGAGTTAATCCAGAGGAAACAGCTAATGCTTTCCAATCATGGTCCTGTTAAGATATGATCTATTGGAGCTTCTGTAGATGTGCTCTGCAGATACGCCACAAAAGGTTTCATGGTCTTCTGCTTTCGCCGAAAGTTACTACGGAAATGTCTCACCAGCGGAACGTTTCTGCTTTTTCTACTTCCATCCTTTTGTCTTGTTTATCCCTTTTCTCTGAAGCCCACTGCTGATCCATTCAGTTTGAGGAAGGCTGGCCATAATTAATATAGTAAATCTATTCATCTATTCAGCCAGGCATCTACAAGTTGCTTGTGCTTAATGGTAGCAGCACAACTAGCAGGTCAGGCCACATCTCTGTCTCATCATAGCCACAGACTCCAGCTCTTCTGCGGAAAACCCAGGCATACAATCCTCTGAGCTTTTAATTAATGCAATAAAGCTTTAGTTCTTGGTCCTGCTATCATATTTATCCATAGCACAATTCTGAATTCAGACTTCCTTTTTTGCATTTTGCATTTACCTGTTCTGAAAGTGTTTAAAATTCCTGTCTCCAGGTGCTAGACTAAAGTCGTTTATGCCACTGGGGTTTTAATTGGTGCAAATCTTGCTGCTGGTGTTTTAAGCTCTCTAAATTGCAATTTGTGCAAATGTGCCCCTTATTATAATCGAGTCTAAGTGCAACACTCACGGCAGTTGCTGTCGATCCATGCGCACGCTCCTTCCAAACTGCGCCGGGCCCCACCAAGGCTTTAAAAGTCCATTCTCTATGGACCCACGGGCAGTCTCTTGAGTTACTGGGTTGCTATGCCATGGCAACAGTTAGCATTAGCATGCATGCTTCTTCCGCAACCTCCCCGGGGGTGTCCGGAATGCTGCATCCCTCCAGCCTGGAATATTTATGAGTCGCTTGCATTTTTGTGCTTGGTGGCATTAAAGAGTTTCAGTCTGTCTGGGGGTGTCTGGCAGCAGTGCGCACAAAGGAGACAATGAGAAGAGGGTGGTCTCGTGGGTGTGTTTTGTGTACGCTGACTTGCATAGGTAGAGGTCGAGGGGAGAACAGGTGCGCGAGGCATGCGGCTAGCACGCGCTAATGAGCAGCGTGGGAAATGTGCAAAGTTCCTTAAAGCTCGCCGCTGGTCGCGCATGCAGATAAGCTGCCACTTCCAGGAGCCCGGGATCACGACCCAGAACAATGGCTTTGAAAGGGGCTGCAAAGAACTGGCTCGAACCTCGCCGCATGTTAAGTGGGCAGGGGCGGGGAGTAATCCGCCAGCGAGATTCGCCACTCCTTCTCCGCTCCGCGAGGTGAGACGGAAGGTCCTGGCTGGCCGCGAGGTTAAAACAGGACTCTGCGGGAGCAGTACAGGCAGAGATAAGATCCTCCCGTACCAGCCGGGGCTGCTTAGAACATAGACTGTGAACTTCACATTAGTATCAGCAGAGTTCTGGTTGGTGTACAGTGGTCTGGGGTCTATATGATGGTCTGGGGTCTATACAACCATCCAAAAAGCTATACAGGCAGCCTCTGGGTTAAGAACATCCAATTAAGGCAACCCATACTTACAACCGGACTGCCAAACCCTATGATATTATAGATTCGGGTTAAATACAATGGATCGTAATAACAAACGCACGCACAACTTCGTAGCGTCCATCGGCTCGAGGTGCAGTACAGCACTGTATGCTGCTACTTTTATTATTACTGCATAATTATTGCTATTATTAAGTGCGGTATTCTTCCATCTACCTACAAATTCGACTTAAAGTTAGACTTAGGGAATGGATCTCGTTCGTAACCTGGAGACTGCCTGTACAGTGAATATAAGCTGCTGTCACTAGCAATCATCAGCAAGACAAAACATGACCTGAAGGCCCATCTCTTCCAGGAAAATCTCGTCTAATCTAATCCTACTGCTGATTTTATTTATATAGCTTTTCTGGCGTTGAGTTCCGATAACGTTCGTATAGTGCTCACTTTCACAGCTGCCGCGCACTTTACTGGTCACTCACTGGAAGCTTATCCTAACAACGACTGTCTCCTAGACAGCCGAATGTTTGTTTTGTATTATGTGCTTCATTCGACAGATAAATAAACAAACATATAAATAAAGAAATATGATCTGATGGTTAAGGGCATTGTAATCTGAGTGCAATTTGTAATCTCGAGCCGTTTAATTTACTTTGTCAAGATACTTGAGCTGACATGCTTCAATAAACTCATCGTTTAAATAAAGGAGGAGTTAGTTTAAATGGCATTGTCATGTAAACAAAAAATAAGGTTGTCCTTTACTGTTGGAGACAGATAAACTTTGGTCAACTACAAACTCCTGTGAGTGGCTCAGCTGGTAGTTTGATAAGATGAAGCATATATATGCATGTTACCCAAAGTATTTGTAGCCTCCAAATGCGAACAAAGCTAAACCTTTTGTGGTCTGCATTCTGGTATGAATAATGTTGTTAGGAACAAATATGACTTCCTCAGGGATTCAGGTGAAGGGGGGTGTAAGAATGACTGAGCAGTTGAGGTTCAGGAAAGTGCGTTTGTTCTCAAATTAATGATCCAAGCAATTTTTCGAGTGCTCCCATGCGAAGCAAACTTCACACTGTTGTGAAACTGATTTAATATTTCATTTTTTTTTTTACACCTGGTGCACATTTTCAGCTTTAATGTTGTTTGTGGGGATCTTCAGTCGTTTTGAACTGCAGTTGAATGTAGATGTTTCAGATGATCTGTTTTGGTTGCAAGTCCTTTGAAGATTAAATGTGAGTAGGAGCCTGGAAAAAGACATGAAATACCCAAGACAGGATATAATGAGTCAAGGAAAGAGGAGTCCAGTCTCAGCAGGCTTTTTTCTGATGCAATTCAACATCATTTTTAAGCCTTTTAGCCAATGCATTCATTCTCTGTAAAGTGCACTGCGGATACATTTTAAAGGTGCTATTTCTATTTTACTTTTTTGTTATGTATGTACTCTGATCTTTGTATTTTTGTCCTTTTTCATGCTTTCTTCATTAGGATATTAACATTTGAGCAAAGGATGTTTGTTATTTTTAGTTAGTTTATGCAAGAATTCCGCTGGTGTAGCCACACGACAGATACGGCCTAAACCATGTACTGTGGCCTTGGACCGTTAATGAGAAGCCGGCCTTTCTCATTGGCCGTACCGTGGCCTTGCTGATCTGATCTGGAGGGAGGACATGATGTCATTCTATTGTTTCAGGGCGTCGCTCCTGAGAGCTCACACTGTGGCCACGTGTCTAGCTTCTCCATTTACCCATACATCTAGCAACCGCTCGTCAGCAGCTTCCCCAAATGACAGACTCTCTCTCTTTCCCTCATGTGCATATATATATATATATATATATATGTATATGTGTGTGTGTATATATATATATATAT
>JAODKN010000044.1:11013674-11024261 GCA_026774425.1 Petrocephalus zakoni
GGGGTCTGGTGGTGTGTCAACATTCCCAATCGTTGGGACACCAAACAAACAACCCACGCATCCCCACCCCCCCCCCCCCCGGTGTGTCCTCAGGTACCAACTAAAACCATCATCACTGAATCACTGGACATAATCACCATCACGGTGCCCCCAGCCCTCCCGGCCGCCATGACAGCAGGCATTGTGTATGCTCAGCGGCGTCTGAAACACATCGGCATCTTCTGTATCAGCCCCCAAAGAATCAACATCTGTGGCCAGCTGAACCTCGTTTGCTTTGACAAGGTAAGGCAAGGAAGGCTGCTTGCCCGCTAACCAACCCCAGCTGAAACCCACCTATTGTTGTAATCTCTGTGGAGGAAACGCAGACCGTAGAACTGATCAGGATATGGTATTCTGATAGATGTGTTTGGTTCTAATGTCGTTTGCTCACTAGAATTCTTGATTTCTGAAACACGAGATTATAGCACAGCTCAGTTGGATTGGTTGGGCTGTAAAAGCCACTGGCCTCAGGGGGTGACTTGGGCTCGATTGGGTTTGACCACAGACAGGTACGCTTACGGAAGATGGCCTGGACTTGTGGGGGATCCAGAGAGCTGAGTCGGGCAGGTAAGACCACCCAGTTGGTAAAGGTACAACTTTCCTGGTTTCTCTTTAGCTCCCTTGTTAAAATGTACTAATTTGTTTTATTTTCACCAAAGCTGTTTACATTAACTTCACATTACAGAACAGCAGAATTCTCATATATTGCAACGTGAGACAATGTCAACCCAAGTGAGGGCCCTTGAGTGCTTACCATCCTTATCGGTCCCTGCAGTTTCTGCCTGCCGGAGGCCAACGTCTGCCAGGAGACCTTGGTGACATCCCCCTTTGTGGCCTGTATGGCCACCTGTCACTCTCTGACTAACATCAACGGACAGCTCTCAGGAGACCCCCTAGATCTCAAGATGTTTGAGGCCACAGGCTGGGTAGGTCCAAGTTCTGCTCCTTCTATGAAACAAGGACATACATTCCGATTAGTTTGTCAATTTCCTGTCCAAGTACTAGTGGTGGATAAGTCCAGATAGTAAAAATCCAAGCCAAGATTTTGTTTCAACCAACCAGTTGAGTACTCTGTGACTGCGACTCTTTATGCTTAACTAGTTGGTTGAAACAAAATTTTGGTCTGGATTTTTACTTTCTGGATCTGGATTTACCTCTGCCAAATACTATATATGATACTATATATAACCATATACACTGGCTAATTTTATTTTAGTATTGCTTCCTTTTCCTGGGGATGGAATTTTGTGGTTTGTTTTTATAGGAAATTCTTTTGTGGAAAATGTCATTGCCCCCCCCAGTAGTGTAGCACCTGTACAGGAAGAGCTGGGTGCAGTGGAAAGTAAGGGCAGGGGGATCTTCTAGTTCTACCTAAAAGCTTTTGTCTGTGGTTCTCAGCTCCTTCAGGAAGCCACAGAGGAAGAGACGTCTCTCCACAACCAGATCACGCCCACGGTGGTGCGGCCTCCCAGACAGGTGCTTCCTGGGCCAGCTACACCCGCGGAGCACCAAATGGTAATGCTTGGAAAAAATTCCATGTTCTGTGTGACTGATAGCTGCCCCTGCGTCCCCCCCCCAACCCTCCCACCCCACATGAAATGGTCTAATCCACTAGAATTCACATCTACTATATGTTTCATGTTATATAGTGACTGTAGTGTAAACCTGTATGTTACTCATTAGTCTAAAATGTTTTAAATTTAACCTGTCCATGTAAATAAATAGACAAGAGCAGATATAACCAATAATATGTAAAATTGTTCCTAAGAGTAAAGTAAGTTATGGGTTTGGAGATTCTGAGCTAACTCTTTAGCAAGTGATCATTTTTTGCCCATCTGAACTGGCATCGTGGTCTTTTGAAAATGGGCGATTATGATTTACAAGATGCCGTATCATATCGATTGCTTGTCTCCAGAAAATGTTTAAATGATCTTCATGTTGTTGTAAAACTATGATTTTATATCAAAGTGTGTCAGCTTATCCGTTTCAAAACCTCCTAAAATCACCCCAGTGTTTACAACAACTATTTAGTACACCTCTATTTTTTTTTTATTCAACCACTACCTCATTTTCTGTGGCTACTCAATGCCTTATTTAGATTTTAACAAATCTGAGATTTTGCATAATTAATTGAGCTAGTGGGGAAGTTTAGCAAATACATGGGATGGCTGTGGTGCCCCTGAGGAGAGGTTTGAGAACTGGATTGGTGTTCTTCTAGCAATCCAGCAAGATATCAGTAACTTTTAGAAGAACAGAAGAAATACCTGTTTGTTTGTTACTGTATTACTGTTAATTTGCCTATATAATAATGTTAAATTGTGCTTTTTTCATAGACTTTTGCAAAGTACTGCACATTTGATTTTTGGATTTTTGTTATGGCTGTCTTGACATATTTTGCTTATCTGTTTCGGACCTTCTGTTTTCCAGGAGCTGAACGAGCTGTCTGTGAGTATGCCCACTGACGCAGTGTTGTCCATGCATTATGTTTTGTTTGTGCGAGCGCTGATGCTGTAACCCAACGCCTCGCCAGCTGTCCTACGAGATCGGAATCTTGCGCCAGTTCCCTTTCTCATCGGCGCTGCAGAGGATGAGCGTGGTGGCCCGGCGGCTGGGAGAGAAGCATATGGATGCCTACCTCAAGGGGGCGCCAGAGGTGGTGGCCAGCCTCTGCCGACGAGAAACAGGTCAAGCTTTGTTCGGGTGCCTCTGGCGGGGTACTTTGCGAAACATGCTTCTGCTCCTCCCAACTTGCCTGTTCAATAGCGGTTTGTCTTCGTCAACATGTGTGTTTCAGAATGGCAGCATTTAAAAGGTCAGCTCACGGCTCTCGCCTTTTTTGTTTCCTGGAAACATAGCAATAACATTTTTGGCTTGCTTCACCTCCCTGCTTCTGCAGATTACTTGTCGGTTTTCATTCCCCGTGTCGCCGTCAGTCAAGCCGTTTTGCGTTCTGTCTGCCCTTGCAGTACCTGGGACCTTCTCCCAGGTTCTGGAGAATTACACCAAGTTGGGTTTCCGGGTCATTGCCCTGGCCCACAGACGCCTGGAGTCCAAACTCACCTGGCACAAAATGCAGAACACCAACAGGTGCTGTGTACACCGCCTCCCCCGCCCCACCAAAGACCCCTTTGGGGAAGCCATTCCGGTACAGGACCCCGTGGTCACATGACCCCTTAGCTGCCCTCTCCTTTCATGAGCTGGTTGTCATGCCAACTGTGAGTTCATTGTTCTTTTACTTCCGATTGGTCGCTGCATAAATCCATATTTTTTTATACATTCCCATCTATGTCCTTCGCTGTTCCCCAGGGACCTGGTTGAGAACAACATGGAATTTCTAGGCCTACTCGTCATGCAGAACAAGCTGAAGGAGGAGACGCCTAAGGTCCTGGAGCAGCTCAGGCTTGCCAACATTCGAGCTGTGATGGTCACAGGTCGGTACACCCCAGCTAATCCAGCTTGTCTAATAACGTCATTGCCTCCATATTAAACTTAATTAATTAGCATACTTTCTTTTCGCTTATGGGGTTGTAATCCTGGTCTGGTGACCTTCACTTGCACACCTACCACACCCTTCAGGTGACAACATACTGACCGCGGTCTCAGTAGCACGAGACTGTGGCATGATACCACCGCAGGACAGCGTGATCGTGGCCGAGGCACTACCCCCCCTCGACGGCCGGCCCGCCAGTATCGAGTGGCACTACATGGACGCCCCCAGCCGGCACGCCTCCGACCCCTCTCCGCTGGAGGTTAGCCAGGTCCCGGCTCGCCGTCTCACCTCCCTCCCGCTCACCTCAGTCCGCACGGCGATGGGGCTGAATGCGAGCAGCCAGCGCGTAACAGAAGCTGAGGGACTGAGTGCCTTTGTTCCCGGGCCGAGGAACTCCCAGGAATAATGGAATGTTACATGCTGCAGAACAAGAGCGCACTGTACTGACACACAGTGAACTCAATCACGCTGATGAATAGAGCAGCAGCGCTGGGAGAAAGCCTCTGTGAAGGATCGTGGAATGAAACTTTAAGTCTGAATTAACAGCTTTGACAGACCACCGTGGTTAAAATGTCATTTAAATGCTGCAAATTCCCAGTTAATAAAATACAGATACGGTAATGTGACTCTTTGATCTGTTCAGGCAGTGGTTTTTTCTTTGGCCCCTGACCCCCCCACCTCTCCACCCCAGCAATAAAAACCTGTAAAATGCTGGCCAATGACCTTTCTTTCATTACATAAAGTGTAGCTGATATATGCTAGAATTAGGCTATGATAGTTTATTTTATTGACAAGACGGGCAGAATGAGGTAATCATTCTTGTGCTACATTTAATTCACAATTAATTGAGCATAAGACTGAGTTGGACCTTTGATGAATAATGACCCCCCCCCCCCTGCCACTTACCCCTGTCAGGTGGTCGAAATCAGCATGGGTGACGAACACCCCGACCCAGACGAAGAACCCAGGCCAATGGAGCATTACCACTTCGCCATGAGTGGCAAGTCATTCACTGTCATCACCGAGCACTTCCAGGACCTGGTCCTCAAGGTCAGAACCCGGCGCGACTGACGTGGTGCAGTAATTATAACACTGTCAGCTTTGCTGCGCTACTAGCAGAAAAATACTACTCAAGTAAAAGTAAGAAAACAAATACCTGGTTTTACACTTAAGTATCAAAAGTAAAAAGTACTATATATTAAAAGGTATTGGTCTTACAAAAAGCAACCTATCCCTTTAAATTTACTCAGGGCAGATTTGAATATCGCACTCCAAGTTGCAGTGCATTACATTTTTATTTAAAAAATGTGGTGAAACTTGACGAACTTGCCCAGGTTGTATTTTTGTTCTGTGAAAACATGAGCTTGTTGTCTACCGGGCCGGATTAAATGACGTATTATAAACATTTCAGGGGCTGGTTCCTTAAGACCCCTTATAGGTGGCGAATGAGCCCACTCGCCCCGCACTATGGAAAGTGGCCGATCGCCCCTCGCATTCAGCTATTATTTTAGTGGTAGCTCTAGTGCTGCTAAATTTGAATATTTATAAAGATTAACCCCTGGGCAACCCTAGTTAAAAATTCCCAGAACTGCCTCTGATGGGAACTGGGTGAATTATGGTTCTCAGTACACTGAGAGCAAGATATAATGAAAAAGCCTGACTTTAGGTCTTTATTGGTCATCCGAAAAACAACATAAATGAACTGAATGAGTTTTGGGAATTTGCTCTTCAAATAGGAGCACAGTAAAACCTCTCTAGGAAATTTGCCCCATCGGGAATGCAATAATATTTAGATAATACATTTGGCACAGATGGCAATACAGAGTGTTTTTCTTTGTAAACACAGTAGAGCAGTAGTAGCTTCTGCTCTGGTGGGCAGTGTATTATTGATGCTCTCTCCCACTTGTCTATGGAGAAGTTGTTGCTTCGGGGTACGGTGTTTGCCCGCATGACTCCTGACCAGAAGACCCAGCTAGTGGAGCTGCTGCAGAGCGTGGAGTGAGTAGGCCGAAGCCTTTCTGGGGGCAGTCAGGGGCAGAAGAAGTGCCTGCAGAGGTACACTGCCCAGGCATAGGTGTCTCCTACCAGTCCTGTTAGATGGGAACTATAACTGTCCCTCCTTTTCTGTTTGCGAATTGTCATTAAAAAAAAAAAAGGCTCTTCAGAATCTTTCAGTATTAGAAGACGCCTCTCTCTTCCACAATGCGGAGTTTCAGAGGTAAAATTGTCACACGCCAACGTCTCTCTGGTTCCCCCTACAGCTATTTTGTGGGAATGTGCGGAGATGGAGCCAACGACTGTGGCGTAAGCATGTCTCTCACCTTTTACGCACTTTTCGTAGACTTTCTGTTCGATGGCCAAAGAGCCAGGAATGCCCTTAAATGTGTATCGTCATAAGTGACTTTAATAAAAGCTCAGTACAGATGATCAAAGACCTTCACTCTGAAGGATATTACACTTTCTTAGTTCCATGTTTCCATCACACAGGGAAGCACTCGTAACTTCATTCATTATAATTGGCCTGTACTGTGTTGCTATGACATTGACATTATGGGCTGCAGCTTGCTAACTCACCCACCCCCCAGGCATTGAAGAGAGCTCACAGTGGAATCTCCTTGTCCGAGCTTGAAGCCTCCGTGGCTTCCCCCTTTACCTCCAAGATCCCCAATATCTCCTGCGTGCCAAACCTCATCAGGTGAGACCAGTTAGCCAGTGACGTACCGATTGGGATGTGGGCATGCGTAATATCTCAGTGCAGTAGTGTATGGCTGTGTAGTATAATGCACCCCCTAATAGCGTAGTGTATGGCTGTGTAGTATAATGCATCCCCTAACAGCGTAGTGTATGGCTGTGTAGTATAATGCATCCCCTAACAGCGTAGTGTATGGCTGTGTAGTATAATGCATCCCCTAACAGCGTAGTGTATGGCTGTGTAGTATAATGCATCCCTTAATAGCGTAGTGTATGGCTGTGTAGTTTAATGCGTCCCCTAACAGTGTAGTGTATGGCTGTGTAGTATATTTGAACGGGAAAGTGCTAAGTCAGACTGCACTAGTAAGGTAGCAGTATATAAGATCATCTATCCACACATACAATGAGGTGATGTGGATCTCAAGCAGCATGGTTAGTCCATCCCGGGTGATTCTCCGTAACTCTCATTCTCCGTAACTCTCATTCCTTCTAACGTGGTATTTCCTGGCAGGGAAGGACGAGCCGCCCTCATCACCTCCTTCTGCGTCTTCAAGTTCATGGCCCTATACAGCATAATCCAGTACATCAGCGTAACGCTGCTCTACTCTGTGAGTACCGATGGTACACGTCTGCATGGGTACTTCCTGTGCCCCCCCCCAAAAAAAGGCTGCTGATCAGCCCGACAGATAAGTGAAAATAGGTGGTGGGTGACCACTAACCAAAATTAGTTCACATATATGTTATGCTGAGCAGCGTCATGCCTTGCATTGCGATAACTAAGCTTCAGTGACATTACCGGCTCTGCCCTGTATTATGCTGACCAGCCTTAGGCTCAGAATCTGCATTATGGTAGCTCTACTTAAGCGCTGCTTCAGTCTCAGGCTCCATGTAATGCTAACTCGCCCGAACCCCTGTCTCAATGTCACCCCCCTATGCTTTCAGATCCTTAGCAACCTGGGAGACTTCCAGTTCCTCTTCATTGACATCGCCATCATCCTGCTTATCGTCTTCACCAGTGAGTTCCTGGGGCCCTGGGAGCCGTGTTTTGCAGCACGCTGTGTGACTCCACTTCCTGCTTTAGCCAGGCAGAGTGACTGTGTCAGTGTTTGCCACTCCAGTCCTCGGGGACCTGCAGACAGTCCATGTTTTTGCTCGTATCAAAAATGCGTACTGGCCGGGAGCTGGGAGGGAGCAAAAATGTGGACTGACTGACAGGGAGCTGGGAGGGAGCAAAAATGTGGACCGCCTGTGGGCCCCTGAGGGCCAGATTGGGAAATGCTGGACTATATGATAGATTTATGTGTTTTTTTTTAATGGCAATAATAATTCCTCTGGTTATATAATTATAAAATTTTTAAGCACTATAAAAATCCCTGATTATATGGTTATGGTGAGTTGGAGATGTCTGTGCATTGATGGGCCCACTCACGCCGTATGTGTTTGTATGCATGCCTGTGTGTCTCTGCATCTGTCTGCGTGTGCATGCGTGTCTGTGTCTGTCTGGGTGTGCATGCGCCTTGCAGTGAGCCTGAACCCGGCCTGGAAGGAGCTTGTCTCGCGGCGCCCCCCCTCAGGCCTCATCTCGGGCCCACTGCTCTTCTCTGTGCTGACCCAGATTCTCGTCTCCCTGGGCTTCCAAATGCTTGCCTTTCTCTGGGTGCGACACCAGAGCTGGTATGAGAAGTGGACCCCGAGCTCAAAGTGAGTGGCCCCCCTCCCCCCCCCCCACAGAGCATCTGATACATTTTTCTTGGATGTTGCATGTGAGGTCTTGCCTGCCGCACATTTTCAAACAGTACGCCGCCACATTCATCATGATCTCCGGTGACTTTAATAATTCTCCTCTCTGCGGTATACAGATGGTTCTCACTTTATGGTGGTTCCCCGTATGATATTTTGACTTTACAATGGTGCAATAGTGATTCACGTTTGGTAGTCATCATACTTTGAATTTTGATCTGTTCCCAGCTAGCGATATGTGGCAGAGTACTTTCTGCTGCTTGTCGGCTGTTGGCAGCGTCCACCTCACCGCGCTTCCCGTTTCTTAGCGACCCTGAGAGTAAACATCTCCTACACTGTTAAACGACGCATCATGTGGTATTTTTTCTGTGTTTAACAACATTTTCCCAAGCTCATTACGTCTACGAAACAAGTGTGACGTATAATATGATATTCATATTTGAATTGACGATATTTTCAATTTGTGTGTGAAAAGGAATGACAGGGCCTAGGGGTTAATCTATGCAAATGTGAAGGATGTAAATAGTTGTGTTACCCTCCCTACCCTTGGCCAGCGGAACCACAATCATGTAGACTTAGTCACGAGATAGTGGCAGCGCTCTAACTATTGAGTGTGGTCACAAGACGCTGAAGAAGCTCTTCAGTACTGCTTGTGAGATGAGCTAGGACTTGTCTTTTGACCTGGTGAGGTCATCAGAGGGATCTCAGACTACATAATTGATTACAGAGTCTGTTCAGATGTAAAAGGTTATTTCTCAAAAAAAGAAAGCTCTGGATAACAAAGGATATGAAAACGCTCCTCGGTAAGAAGAAGTGGGTTATCCTGCTGGCACATGAAGAGGAAGCCAAGTCTGTACAATAGACCTGAAGGGGAAGATCTGGGAGTGGTAGAGGAAGTATATGGAGAAGTGTACAATAACAACTTGAAGGAAGTATGGAATGGAGGGGAACAGAACACTGTTTACTGGCCACATTGAAGCCAGGAGCCATGAGAGGGCAGATGAGTTAGCACTATTCTTTAACAGGTACCACACTGGTCTCAGATTGCGTATAGTTCCTGTGCGCAGGCAGCAAAGTTCAGTGCCCCAATGTCTACAGACCAGCAGCACTAACCTAATCCTTCATAATGAAGATGTTTAAGAGGCTGGTTTTCCAGAATCTCGGACCACTCACTGTTTTCATAGAAGTCATACATAGGTGTGGACATTTTGTGTGACAGAGATGAATCACCCCTGAACAAGGCAAGAATTCTCTTCTTTTAATGTGTTAATGTGTTAATAACACCAAGCCATTCCTGCTGGGGGAGAAGCGTATGGTGATGCAGGTTGGTGACACCTTGGGTGCCTGGATCACATATGACTTCTTTAACCAGCTAAGTTCATCCACATCAGTAATTGCGGATGTAATTGAAGCGATTCCTGATGTGGTGGTGAGGAGCATAGGGGCATCTCAGGGGACAATACTGCTCCTGTGTACTCTTCTCACAACTCTGATGATTCTGAGGTTTTGTGGGATTTATCAATGAAGGGAGAGAAGAGGAGTATAGGAGAATTCCGGTGGAGAACCACTTGCAACCTGCAAACATAAGAACTGCTGGTAGACTTCAGACAGAGCAGGAAGTGGTTGACCACTGTCACTATTCAAAGAGGGAGTATGAAAAATGCTACCATGCTATAAGTCAGCATCACTGACTGACTCAACTGGCATCACAAGATGAGTTCAATCTCCAGAAAAGTGCAGAATATGCTGTTTTTCTTGTGGTTCTATATCCCTGACTTGTTCTTCAAATCATAATTATTATCTTTCTCCAGCGCCTGCAATTCCTCCAGCGTCGCGCCCCTCTCCGTCCACAATGCGAACGTGACCCACGACCCCCATGACAAGAACATCAGAAACTACGAGAACACCAGCGTGTTCTTCGTCTCCTGCTTCCAGTATCTCATTGTCGCCATTGTGTTCTCCAAGGGAAAGCCCTTCAGGCAGCCTAGCTACAAGAACTGTGAGTTCCTCGGAATGGAATGCCTTACTACATGCACAGGGGTCCAGGGGGGGACTTAACAATGTCTTCTACAAGCCTGCTGAGCTAGTTCAGTTAAAAATGTAGTCCCACCTGCATTGTTTTCACTAGCCAGCAAGCAAGTGGTCAGTTTTCTGTATTTGACAGAGGTGTCAATTTCAGGTCCAGAAAGTAAAAATCCAGACCAGGATTTTGTTTCAACTAACTACTTGAGCACTCTGTGACTGTGACTCTTTATGTGCAACTGATTGGTTGAAACAAAATCCTGGTCTGGATTTATACTTTCTGGACCTGAAATTGACACCTCTGGTATTTGAGTAGGTGAGCTTCATTTCTAGCTGTGCATGAGCCTGTTTTTGGATGTCTGTATCCTGTTAAAATGTAGCAAATTGTACTTATCAGAGTGATTAGGCTAAAGGGATTTGGCCTTGCCCTACAGTTACTGACTATAAGAAGAAAGGAAGAAAAGCGATTGCTCCGCCCACCGTTGATGTAAAAGCCCACATTGTTCTTTGGTTGTTTGTTGATATTGGATTCTTTAACCACCGGCCGGTTTTTATTTATGAAGAGGTTATTTACTGGTTCTGTGATGATGCAAAGGAGCAGAGTC
>JAODKN010000044.1:11058536-11069531 GCA_026774425.1 Petrocephalus zakoni
GGTTGGTGGCCAGCCTATACACCCACCCCATTTCCACTCAGCTTATCCTTTTGTTAAACATTTCATTAACGGGGCACCCTTTGGTGGGGGTTATGTAAAATCCCCAGCACTATTAATGCCCCCCCCCCCCCCAAAGAAAGAAGCGCTGTGATCACTCAGGTCTAATTCTCGAGGGGTGTAGACTCAGAGTATGCCTCTCAGCGCCTAAGTGCCGCGGTTTGGCCCGACTAGGCGACCACTTTTGACGTGACGTTACCCGACTGTCAGGAATTTCTACTGTACAAGGGTAGCCGGGCTAACAGAACGAGGCGTGCAGGCCCGGCCATCGGCCCAGCCCGTTTACATGACGGCCACAATCTCACAGCGACACAGCAGACAAGGGCAGATCGAAAATGCAAACCATATGTAACGTGAACACCAATGTGATGGAGTAGCATGTTAAGTGTCAGGTTAGACTTCTGCTACTCAACTGCAACACTAACCGCTGATAAACGGTACTGTGCAAATGTCTTAGGCAGTCAGTCATAATGTTCAATGCTATTTATCTGGGCGGTAAGTGTATATTTTACTAGAAAAAAACTATCAATAATTTCTTCTGCTTTCCCAAAATTTACTGATATCTTGTTGGATGAACACTGCTTTGGTTCCCGAACCTCTCCTCAGGGGCCATCCTAAGTATTTGTTAAATTTCCCCGTGCAGAACAGATAGCTAACAATGATATTCGAAGGCTACATCAATACACTATGTAGCCAGTTGACATTTCGACACCTTTCTTGTCCGTGAACACTGTCATGTCTAATGTTGAGACTCATCCAAGCTGACATGCTGAACTTCAAACTTGAATGTTTTCTCACTAAATACTTCATAGCAGCAGGAGGAACCTCATACTTCTCTGTAGTATGTGTCTAACGAAGGCTCATTATGCCCAAGGGTCTCTCTCCTGCTGTTTTGTTGATTTTGCTGTTTTTAACTACAAACACGGGAGTTTAACACGCTGGACTGGTTATGGCTGAAGTCGATGGGAATCCACTGGAGTCTATGGGACCAGGGCCATCGGAACTGGGGGGTGGGGGGACCGGGGGGGCCGCGTATATTTAATTCCTCTTAATTTCTCCCTTCCCCCCAGCCCCCCAATTAAATATAACCTGTGCTCTTAAATCTGATATCAAACTCTGTCCTCCCCCGTGCATGATGTTGCGGGTCAGAATGAGAACAGGCGTCTGCTCACTGACTTATAGCACTCTTCCTGCTTTTCCTTTATCAGAGCACCATGACTGTAGGTGACTATTTTTAATACCCGGAGTTCATATTTAGTCGTTACGTTAGTCTGGCGTCAGGTCACCCCGGGACAAGCTCCCTTCCCGGAATGTAAGGGTGGCAGGACGTCTCCCCGCAGTCGTGGCTGTCCGAGTGCAGCGGCGGCTCCCGTGACTCAGCGTGTGTCAGTGCCGGGGGCTGGCATGCGGCGGACAGGTTGGAGGCGGGCCCCCTACCGGGGCTCTCGGAAGGGGCGGCCCACGGACTTCCTGACACTTCCCCCTATGGATGCCCCCCCCCCCCAAGCGGGAAGCGGGTGTCTGTGTGTCAGAACGCCCAGTGCTTCTGGTCGCACGGAAACGGCACGATGGCAAGAGCCACTGCCTGCTCAAACATAGCGGCCAGCACTGCGGGGCAGAGACAGAGCATCACAGCGTTTTCATCCATTAAACCCATAAACCCTGTTACAATGTGGCCCTGAGGAATGTCAGTCCATGCCACTCTATACCTGTGTGTATATGGATGGTATGACAATAAAGGCCACTTGACTTGATTAATGACCTTTTTAGGTTACACCCCCCCTTACAACAACAGTGGGTTTGTGATATAGGCTTGTGTTTCTCACGTGAAAGGTGCTGGTTCCCGATCATCTTGCTCCCTTAACTCCAGCCGTTAAGCTCTGACACAACAGCAAACTTTATGGAGCACGACTGTCATTGTCAGTGATGTAGAGCCTATTGTTAGGCCTGGAGAGCACGTCCTTATTTGACACCACCCCCCCAGCACTAACCATCCCAGCCTTTCTCTCTGGCGGCCGCCAGGGGCCGGGTTAAGGCGCTCGCACGGATGCTCGTCGCTGTTTGCGCAGCCAGCTCAGACAAACCGTCACTCCCTCTCCAATCTTAAGTCAAACATCTCGCATGGTCAAACAGGTTTCTGCTGCGGATACGGCCGTCTTCTCAGAGAGCTGGGCAAACAGTCCCCGGGGCTCTCACGGGAGGGAACTACAGTCCCACAATGCCCCACATCTCTGTGCTCACAAGCTAATCCACTAGCATGGAGGCATAATCCTGGTGAAAGCTGTACACATTGCAGGATACATTCTCTCCTGATCAGGGCTTCCAGATTTCAGAAGTATCTTTTCTTCCCACCCCATTGCCATGGGTGCCATGAATGCCCAGATAAATAATAGTATCTGTGGAAATGATTCCACTACAGGAACCTGTCTCAGTGGCCTTCATGAAAATACCTTCAGAGGAGAGGGTGGGATGCAGTTGAAGGCAGACAAGCTGACATCATACCTCGTGAAGGACCCGAAGGATGAAATTTGTATCACTGCCACAAAGCATCACTCTAATTTTGATTTACTTAAGGATGGCTTAGGGGGGGCCTGGGTGGAGTTAGGGCGCCGTGCCCCTAATCGTAGAGCCGTTGCTAGCAAAAAAGAATGGAAGGGGAAATTGAAATGCAGACAGGAGGCGGTGACTTGACCCAAAAAAATTGCGTGCACCCCACACAGCTTTACGACTATTTAAAAAGTGTGTCATTAGCCCAGGAAAAAGGTACCATCCGCACAGCATCGCGTGACAGCAACTCTCTGAGATTGGTTTCGACAGAGCCAACGCCATTTACTGACATGAAGCTCCACCGCGCAACACAGCCCAACAAGCTGATGCTACATTAGTTAGCTCACGCTCATCCAGGCAGCCAATTGATTTGATTTATGACAGTTTGAAAATGTAGGCAAGAATGGTGACTTTGGTTATGTATTAGTATTTAAAAATGAAAATTCATTTTGAAAATAATAAAAATCAGGCCTTAATCTTCACTGAAGGGACTGGGTAGTCCACCTGAGGGGGTGACGTCCCCTTACACCTAAATATAACAGACACATGGCCTACCTGACCAGTTCTAAAGGCACACTAGTATCTGTGTGGAAGATGTCTAGAAGACGCTGTTTTACTGCCCGATGCATAGATCTAACATCTCAACATACATAAGACACTGTCTAGGCCCGTTAACCATTAGCAATTCTCTTGGGATGTTTGGGCATGAGAGTCCAGAGGGGGTACGTGGCTGATGATTTTACTTCCAGGAAGCTGGTCTTGTCATGGTTTACAGCTAATTGCACAGGAGGTAGTTATATTTAACCGCTGACCCTGCTTCTGGCCGCTCTGTTTCCAGCCGAGACGCCAGTCGTGTGGAGCTTTGATGTCAGTAGTCATGTTCCAGCCCCATGATTCTCCCCTGCCCCCATCGCCGGGGCCCAAATGCATTCACTAACCCATGCATGCAAGCCGTAACGACATCATAACCTCCGGCCCTTCCTGAAGACTGACCAAACGATTACGAAACAATGCGGCACATCTCAGCTGTTTCGGGCTCCAAAAGCCCTGCCTGTGCTCCTTCACTTGTGAGGACAATGTTTCCCAATACAAGACAAGGATCTAGCTACAGCATTAGCGTTAAAATGATAGATAATCTGGACGAAGTAGCAAAATGTACAAAATGTAATAAAACTTAATGAAATCAATTTCAGGCAAAGACTTGAAAAATGAAAACTCATAAAATGCTCGGTATTACTGCCTGGCGGAGCAGCATGACCACTATGTGTCTTCTATAACCAGCCAAGTCTAGTTAAGTTCCCTGCTCGGAGCAACAGGCCAGTTCTGTTGCAAAACTCTGTTAATGGCTGCCACCCGTAGGGCCTTCCAGGTCATGGGGAGCAATTAAATTAAGCTGGAGGCCTAGTTGGGGTACCCCACCCCCTGAAAGGTCAGTTTCCCATTGCTGCTGATTAATGGGAAAGGGAACTAAAATCTGTGGCTGGTCATTAATCTGGCATTAATGTGGAAGGAGGGGTCACAATTTTATTCTTAATTAGCTGGTCAAGCTTTGAGTCAGGGCTTTGAATAACTTACATGTGAGCTGATTTGCTACCAAATTTTGTTCAATTCTGAAGATTTACAAAATAGGTACAGCATCTTATTTTTATGGCCACTCCCCCAAACCAAGCCTCACAAACTGATTGGTGAAGCAGCCCTCCAGTAACCTCCCCAGGCCTCCTATTGGGATTGAAACGCAGTAGCTCACATCTCATAAAATGACACATGATTATGTGTTAATCTGTACAGGATTATTGGGTAACTAGGGTTTGTATGGTTCAGCTGAGAAAATGGCATTTTCTTTTAATTGTAAGAGGGTTACTGGGAGTATCAGGTGGTGGAGTAGAAGAGTGGGGTGTAGACGGTCCCATATTGTAGGGATTGTGTCATATCTCCTGCGGGCAGACTTGCTGATGGTATTGCTAACAGTAACTAGCCTGTGAGCCATCAGGGAAGCAGGAAGCAGATATCCTGTCACTGGTCTGGAGCCATGCCAGCCAGCTTTACTCTGGGCCTGAGAGGCTGAACACCAGCAGCTGGGGACTGTTCAGATGATCCTGTGTCTCCAGGGCAACTGGCAGGATAAGCAGACTCCAGGGATACCCTTTAACAGCTTAACAGGTGGGAGAAAGGCAGTGGCCCGCCCTGGGAAAAAGCCCACCCTCATGGAGCAGCATCCCACCTAACAGCAGAGGTGGAGAGTTCATGTCCAGAAAGTACAAATCCAGACCAAGATTTTGTTTCAACCAGCCAGCTGAGTGCTCTGAGTGACTGTGACTCTTTATGGCAGCTGGTTGGTTGAAACAAAATCTTGGTCTGGAATTACACTTTTTGAACTTGAACTTTCCACCTTTGCCTACCAGGTCTGCATTTCTGGGCCTAGTACAGGGTGGAACTTCCAACAGATGCGATGAAAGACCTTCTCTATGCAAACTTGTGCTCTTAAAAATAATTGCTTAACACTTTTTGACATGGCTTGGGAGATGCATAGAACGCAAACAGGAAACTGTCTTTCTGAGTTCGCCATGGATGCAAATGGCCTACATTAACGGATTTAATCCTGCACATCTGGAAGGGGGAAGCAGAGGCAGCAAGGAGTTAATCCCGAACACATCCCGACCTGCGTAGATCTGAAACAGACCCACAGCCCGCAGGCCTTAAATAGAAAATGAGTGTTGGCCGTGTGACACATGGAAGACAAGTGGGGATCAGAGGGGAAGGGGGAATGTGATCCGGTAATGCAGCACAGATGGGGGGGCAGGCACTCTGGGTAACAGTGAATCAGAGCACTTCAGGAGTAAGGAGCCCGCCGCTGGGGCAGGCGCGGTCGTGAAACGCACGGGAGAGCACGAGAGAGCACGGGGGAGAAGGAGATACGCCGCTGCAGCGCGGCTCCGGGTCTGTGGCCCACTGTGAGATCTGCTTGTCACGACAATCTCCCCAGATGTTCAGGAAGAACCCAACCCACCGAGATGGTTGTCATTGATGAGGTCAGCATGGGGGCTGGCCCACATCTATCCTGGCTTACGCTGTAAAGTAATGATGAGCATTTATCACTGTATCTCCTCAGGGTAGGACCCACACCCCAAAGCCTAGAGTTCGGACTCCAAATTAATATCTCGCTTAAATATCTAGTGATATACTTCTGTCTAACAAAGCTCTAACGTTGAAATGCGTAAGGTCCTGATTGAAAACAAGTTCAATGTTGTACCAGGAAAGACCTAAGTACTATATAAATTCACTTAAGTCACTCTGCTCTCCCGCTGTGCTGTATCAGGCACTTTTTCAGCTGAAAAGCGAGGCACGTTCAGCAGGTTCCTAGTTTGGGGCACGCATATTGAGTTCAGGTAAGCCAGCCGTTTCAGCTGAATGAATGGATGTGACTTCAGAAGCCGGCCCCACTGGCAGAGCGGACAAAGACGACGAAGTCGGGGACAGGATGTCGGGGTTTTTTATTTGCCAGCGTTGGCAGAGGTGAGAAGAAGCAGACAGGCAGAGCAGTGACCTTCTGGGTAACGAGAGTGCCCCTGGCACACAGCCGAAAACTCCAGCTGCAGTCTCACACCTCGGTCATTGTGGCAAACGTCAGTGTGCTTACAAATTCCCGTTAAACTTACCAGGCCCTATTTTAGCGTCCCGTTGAAACAGTTACTGTGCGCTGCGGTAAGGAAACTCCTGCGCCGATCCTGTAAATCACATGTCTCCACTTAGCATGTGGAAATCCCGCTGTCCTGACTGCTGTGCCACCTTGGCCCAGTCAAAAACGAAACTGCCACGGCTGCCGGTGCGGGGGTCACGGGGGCTTGTTCCCTTTCCGGGAAAGCATTCCCGCCCACCTTCAGCCGGCTCCTGCCTCCTCCTCTAATTAAGGGTGGCCATTGTGCATTGGCGGCCCTGCTGGCAGGCCCACGCTGGTCTGAATGCTGGCCTACCTTTTTAGGCCCCTGGAGCTGCCGGCCAGGTTCCCAGGATGCCCCCAGACGTGTCCGGGAGGCATAACAAACTCGGCCGGGGGATGTCACGCAGGGGTCTCACTAAAGGGCTCGAGGGCCTTCCACGGAGGCATGGCCAGTCAGCACAGGCACTGTGAGAAGCCCCCCTCCCACCCCCATCTGCTTACTTTAGCCTGTTAAAAAGGGATCTTTGGTCACTTTCTCGCGCATTCGATACGGCCCTTCGTAAAGACCTGGCAAGTGGGCAGGCTGCTGCTGGCTTTGTTGGCGGACACCGGTTCATAAGCATTCTAGAACTTTCAGATTCGATTTCTTCTTTTGTGTTAGACTCGGCCAAACGCCTATATAGCTCCATTTAGCAGTATCCAGTCTCACTCTTTTTTGATTCAACTACTTCGGTCCTAAAAAGTACATTAATGGTCTGCTACATTACATTTCTGCTAAATGTAAAAAAAAAATTAAATGGTTCCTTTCAAAAACATCTTATTTTACTGCTCAGAGCTGTCATCTCTTAATCCAAATGTCTGCCTTTCTATGAAATGTCAAAGACACGCAACTGTAGAAAGCTTAGAGCCAAGAGCGCCTTTGTTTGCCTATGAGTATATGCACCTAGAGGTCTCTAAAACGGGACGAGACAAAGGAGTCTGTAGTCACAGTGATTTGTTTTTATTTTGTCTCGTCGGAAGACTGACACAATTGTGCAAACACTTGAAGGGACGCTTCTCACCAGCTCCTTGTGTTTCTCAAACTGAGAATGTCACTTTGTTGACAAACTCCAGCAGGAGCCAAGGCTGAGTGCCCCTCTAATTCCCTGTGCAAACTCGCAGAAACTGAGCACATTATATAGTTTGCACTGCTATCCAAGCTGCTAATTGGTATACAGGAAGGAAGCGAGAGACAAAGCCTGCAGAGAAAGAAGAACGGCCTTTTGTTTTAGAGACCCTCTCATCCCTTATAAACAGCTCCAGTGGCATAACTTTTCCATCCAGCCTCTACAGCATAGGCGGCCATGTTTTCTGTTTAGCCTGTTGCCACAGTAACCAGTCCATTCCCATCATCACCCTCCCCCCCCACCCCGCATTCTGCCCATTTTTTTTCCAGCATAAAACAAAACGAAAACGGGGGGGTCCTGAATGGGCTTTGAGGTAGGTAAATGTATTCAGTGACACTGGCCGGATGACTCCATTCTCCCAAGGCCTGTAACGTTTGTTTCCAGTCTTGTCTAAGGGCTGCGACTCTGTGTCGGGCCCTTTGTTCCGCGTGCCGTCCATACAGGCCCACAGTTAATGGCGGCCTTGTCCCGGGCCGCTGGAGCAGAAACCTTCAGCAGGAAGGACAAAGGGGGCAGGCTGGCCACCTCGAGGGTTGCTATGGGAGGCTGCCTCTTGGCGGGACCCTCAAAGGAAGCCTTCGAGTGCCCCTTCCCGCATCTGCTGTGCCAGCGCCCCGTCCTCTTCATCACTGGCCCCCTTCCCGAAGGGTAACCGTCCCATGCACCACACGGTGCCTCGCGGGCATTTTGGGAGCCTGATGTAATGCTGAGGCAGGGCCAGAGCCAGAATTTCCTGGAACAGACACATCTGCAGAGGGCCAGGCCAAGGCTCCCTCATACCGCATCTGGCCGGTGATGAGTGGTCCTTCCTGAGTGGTCCTGGGGTGGCTCAGTGGCTGAGGCCTCAGGAGTGTTTGCAACCAGTAGGTTGTGGTTTTGTGTCCCATTCTCAACAGAATACTCAGATCTCTGTTGGGCATCACAGCAAGAAACACTATATGGACGAAATACAGGGACACACCTTTTACTTATTGAATTCAGGTTTTTGTATCATTCAGACCCATTGCCACAAGTATATAAAATTAAGCACCCATCCATGCAGTCTGTTTGTGAAAGAATAGGTTGTTCTGAAGAGCTCAGTAAATTCAAGCATGGGACATTCATAGGATGCCAACTTCAGTTCAGTTCAACAAAATCAGTTCATGAAATTTCTTCATTGCTAGATACTCCATGGTCAACTGTAAGTGGTATTATTGCGCAGTGGTGGAATGTAGGAGCAACAGAACGTCAGCCACCATGTGGCAGGCTGTGTAAGGTAACGCAGCAGGGTCACTGTGCAGTGCAGAGGCGCGTAGTGTGTAAAAGTCACCAACGCTCTATTGACTCAATAGCTGCTGAGTATCCATACTTCCTCTGGCATTAACCCCAGCACAAAAACTCTGCACCAGGAGCTTCATGGAATGGGCTTCCATGGCCAAGCTGCTGCATGCAAGCCTCACATCACCAAGCGCAAGGCCAACCATTAGATGGAGTGGTGCAAACCATGCTACCACGTGACTTCTGGAGCAATGGGAATGTGTTCTGTGGAGTTATGAATCATGTTTCTCTTTTTGGCAGTCTGATGGACAGGTCTGGGTTTGGCAGATACCAGGAGAACGTTACCTGTACCTGTAGAGACAGGGATACTGGTGTAGGTTATGCTTCAGGGGTTGTGCTGGGTCACTTACTTCCAGTGAAGGGAACTCTTAATGCTTCAGCTTACCAAGCGTACCATTTTGGACAATTCTATGCCTCCAACTTTGGGGAAGGCCCTTTTCTATTTCTGTGCCCCAGGGTGCAAAGCAAAGTCCATAAAGACATGGCTGGGTGAGTTTGGCCTTCAAGTCCAGCATCAGTGCCTGACCTCACAAATGCTCTTCTGGATGAATGGTCAAAAAACCGCAGACACACAGCAAAATCTTGTAGAAAGCCTTCCCAGCTGTTATAACTACAAGGGGGGGTAAGTACCTATTGATGCCTATGGATTTAGAATGGGATGCCATAAAAGTCCCTGTAGGTGTAATGGCCAGGTGCCCCAATACTTTTGTCTATATAGTGTACGAGTAGAAAATGGTGGACCCTTTACTGAGACCCCAAGCATTGCTTTAAACCATACATGTGTATGCATGTGTCTCAAATGAAAGCAAGAGGAGGTATGGGAGTGTAAGTATTCCCATGTGCCTGTGCCAATGACCAACGGAGCGTCTTTTCAAGGCCCCAGATCATTCTCTCTGTAAGATCTCTTTTTATCTATGGCTATTTCATTGTAACAGATTGTAACATTTTCTTGTGGACTCTGGAGCCTATCCTAGAGGCTATGGGCGCAAAGAAGTGGAATGACCCCTGATGGGGCACCATCCAGAAACATTTATAATAATTTCCTAAATTTTAAACATTCCAAAAGTGTATAGACGTTATAAATTTGAAACTTTGAAAGTTTTTATTCTCACTACATTATAATTAAATTGGCCAGTGTGCAGACTTCAGTAAGAGCAAGGAATCTGCATCATAGAAGCTGAAGAGTTTAAGCACAGATGGGTTGATGTTTTTACCTTTGTGAGGAGAAAAGTGTTTTGGTGGAAAATTCCACTGTCCTGTCTTAGTCTTCCTGTCCTAAACTGGAGGATCCACTTTAACAAGCTTAAGTCTGACAAGCGATCATATGTTATGCGCAGAGATCTGGCCCATTAAACATCAAACCCGAGGACCTTTCTGCTGGCAGACGGGGGAATCGTACATAAATCTGTTTGGTCTTCTGCCTTCTGGCGAGCCTGTAAAGACACCACGGTGTATCCAAGGCAGCGCGCCTGCAGGAACCGGGAACTGAGATATTTCATGCCGGACAGGTGTGTGGGTTTGACCGGAGACCTGCAGAGGTGTGTTGACGTTGAGCTCTTCTTCTCAACAGTGAGGTGGGTTGCTGTTTTGTTGAGGGACAGGGCAAATTGGTGAGGAAAATGGGATGTTTTCTTTCGTACATTGCCTGCAGGTTCCTGCACACGGTGCTACGCATGCCCACACTATTGTGAGTGTGTGTCGAGCAACGCTAACAACCCTGTCCTCTCCACAAGATACTGACTGAGTTCATGTTACTCCTGGATTGGAATCTGCCATCATCCTTCTACAAGAAGCAAAGGCTTCTGGGAGACCTGTGCTTTTTTTACCACGTTGCCAAGGTGCTCATTGCCAGGAAACAAACGTCATTCTTGTGCGTGCGGCTCCATTGACGGTGGAGAGCACTGGGGCAGTTGATGAATGGATAAAGATGGAGATATTCCCATAATCCTCTGATGTGATCCTTTCTGAAACAAAAGGAAAATAAATGGGTCCGATGTGAAACATATTCTCACGTCAACCTCTGACCTCATGTGACTGAACATGTATCATGCAGGAATGTGCTCAGGAAATCCAGAAATACAGAACGCTCTAAATAGTGTCTGGTCACCGAGGGGGGGGGGGGGGGGGGCGGGGGGTGTAAAAATTTTTAGTTGTGTTGTGGGGGGGGGGGTTGTTTTGGGTAGGGGGAGAAACAAAAAAAATAAAAAAGGAGTCAGGAAACGAAAAAAACAAAAAAAACAACACAAAAAA